>CM062862.1:14877891-15353673 GCA_031772225.1 Eubasilissa splendida | reverse complement strand
TGAGGTCGTAATATTATCGCCGGCGGATCGCCCGTTTCCATTCTGCTATTTTATTTACACTAACCATATTCCTTACAAATAATTTCCTATGACTAGTTATGCTAATTCTAAAAATATCGTTTTTTCCTGCGCGCTGGTGGGGGCGGAGTCTCGCAGCGGCCCGCTACCCCCTCCACTCGGCGGTCTGTTGACACAGTGGCGGGGAGAATCCAGTGTGACGCGGAAAAAATGGCCTCTTCCTATTCATTCATTTCTCGGGCCACTTTTTCTCGCATCCGTAGTTTGCAATGCTGTGCGGAACAGTTGGTAAAAACACAATTTGTGATATGAAAGACAGAGATCACACACTATTTTCACAGTGGAAAGAACAACAAACATGCAAATATAAGTTTCTCTTTCTCACTAATTAAATGAAGAGAGATAAGAAGTAAGGACACGTTGTATAGGACTTAATGAATGGTCTAAATTATTTTATTAATCATTTTTTCAAAATTGAACGCTCAATATTTAGAGTTAATTCGTGCCATTTAAGCTAATAAAAACAATTTTTATAACTGTTATTTACTGTAACACGAGTTGACAGCATGGCTGAGTTCGGGTATATTTTATAAAAATATCGTTTTCCTGCGCGCTGGTGGGGGCGGAGTCTCGCAGCGGCCCGCTACCCCCTCCACTTGGCGGTCTGTTGACACAGTGGCGGGGAGAATCCAGTGGCGTGGAATGCCGGGCGGAATGTTTCGGTGACGCGGAAAAAATGGCCTCTTCCTATTCAGTCATTTCTCGGGCCACTTTTTCTCGCGTCCGTAGTTTGCAATGCTGTGCGGAACACCTTACACTAATGTAAAACTAATAAACTGAATGTTATTTGTCATAATTAAAAATATACAAGCATTGTAAGAAAAACCGCAACCATTAAATTTATTTTTCGCATGCCACAAAATTGCCTTAATATAGAAAATTCTTGCATATACAAAATATATTTTCTTATAATCTTGAAGCCAAGATTACGGAGACAAATATGTATTGATGGTCGCAGTCTTTCTTATAATGCTTGTATTTTCTTAATTATGGCAAATAACACTCAGTTTATTAGTTTTATATTAGTGTAAAGGTCCTATCTAAGTAATAATTTTTTTAAAAGTCAAATCTAGTGTATAACTTTTGATATAAATGAATAATAAAAACCCAAATTTTCATAAAAAAACATGAAAATATGAATTATTTTTGAAAGGATGCCCTTAAAGTTCATTTCAGTAGAATTTTAATTTACAATTACCCATGAAACAAGTGTTTTTAATTCTTGTTAATAAAATGTATATTTATAGCTAATTTTTAGGGTGAGCTGTATATAAAGATTTTTAACACTTGGTATTGTATGTTCTCTGAAAAGCGGTGTGTCTGGCGTATTTTATGATCCTATTCATTTGCTTACATTACAATATAGTTGAGCGCCGTGACAGTGGGGTCCTTTTAAACCTCAGTACAGAGATATTGTCAGTAAGAATCTGTACGTTGTTTGGATTGTTTGTTGCATTTGAATAAATTTTAATCAACAGGGAACAGTTTTAATCAACAGGAAACAATTTTAATCAACAGGGAACAATTTTGATCAACAGCGAACAATTTTAATCACCAGGGAACAATTTTAATCAACAGAGAACAATTTTAATCAACACCGAACGTGTTAAGTAAATTTGCACAGCCAGCATTAATATTTTCCCAAAAAACAAAAGAATCATTAAATACCAAAAAAAGTTCAGTAACCGGAAGTGAATAACCAAGTTTATCATTGAAATTGAGCAAATGTTTAATATTTACAGATTTGTGATTAAACTGAAACACATAAATAAATGACAATGTTAAATCGATTAATTATACAAAATATTCAATTTTAAAAATATACATAATTCAAACTATTGTCTACATGCGATCATGCACATTCTCAAGAAAAAGTTTCAATATAACATGCAAAGCCAATAAGTACTGTAGTCAGTATAAGTGCAGACTCTGTTAAAAAATATGTAATTACATTTACCTAGAGTTATCGCTGTGGTCCCAAAGATTAATGAAATTTTAGAAAAAAAATATTTACAATTAATTGTCAATTACAAAAATATAAAATCCAATATTTGGGACAGACAGTACAACTTATTGATTCTGCTATACAAACAGATATTTTAGCGACCCTCTGTGAAAAATTAAATATGTTCTATTTATTATATTAAAAAAAGGAAATAAATAATATGCATTAATTTATAGAACATAAATCTCACTAGTATAAATATCAAAATTTAAATCACACACTAAAACAATTCTTATAATTTTTATATTTTTATATTTAGATTAGTAAAAATTTTGACACACAAATGCACACTTTCAAAGTAGTATTTTTTAACCTCCATTCGGAAGATTCCTAGGTTTTCTCATTACTGTTTGAAATACCCAGTTTTTCCTTGTTCCACGATTGTGTATCGGACCTGAAACACGTTTTTGTAACTGACTTTATGCACTCGTTTGAATCATTAACAATTTAATCGCAATGAATGTAAGTTTAAGAAAAAATACTATTACTTTTAATATTTGAATTTGTTTGTAGTAACACAACACCGTTGAGGAAGTAAAATTAAAAAAAATATCTGTGTATGTAATGTATGATAAGAATATTCTTAAATGGCAAGATAAAAATGGCCACAGGACGCCCAAAGTCTCGATGGAAATGCAAAATTATCGGAAACTGTTATGCAGTTTGGCAAATATTGTAAATTATAATGTATATGTTTGTAGCTCTCCTCCAAACCCTGATTGAAGAGCGCATGACAACTAATGGGCCACCAGCCTTGATATGCTACGAAGCAACGTTATCATACCCCACAGCCTGACCATTCTTCATATGCTTTATTGCACACTTTATTTCTTCCAGTCATATCGTTTTTGTCATTCATACTTACCCCAGAGGTTCTTCATTTGTATTCTCTTCACTCTCATACGTTTCCTCGAGGTTTGGAGCTGGCAGAAGAGGAATGAAAGTAGACTGAATGCAGTGGAAATGAGATCACTTAGGCGTATATATGGCAGATCCATTTTAGACAGAGTAAAGAATGAAGAAATAAGGAAAGAATGTAAAGCTGATCTTACTATAGTGAGTAAGATTAAGGAAGGATCACTTAGGTGGTTTGGTCATATGTAACGGATGAATGAGAAGAGAATGGTAAGAAAGATATATGACACAGAAGTAGAGGACGTCTGCGGAAGACTTGGCACGACTAGGTAAACCAGATACTAGAGGATGGTCCTGTTAGAAGCCTCAATAATCATCAAGCTTGTATGAGAAGATGTATGAATGTTGGATGAGGCGAGAATTGTGTATCAGGACAGAGGAGTGTGGCACTCTATCCTCTCTATCTACTCGTGATGGTAAGTAACTAAGTAAGTAAGTATTTATGTATGTATAAGTTGAAATTAAATTTAAAAACATGGCAAAGATGAAGAAGATGATGATGTTGATATGTAATATACATTTTGATAATGACTTATGTACAAACCAAGTGACCCAAATATCACCCATGTATAATACATTCTGCCTGGAAAAATTATCACACTATTTTTCTTAATTAATAATGTCTTAAATTTATAATCCTTCAAGTAATAATTTTTTTTTAAATAAGTTGGATAATCACCCACCGTTGTGTGAAAATTATAAAACCAAGATAATACCCCACCTGTCATTGACAGAGGTCGCCTTTTCGGTACGCACGGCTTGGTCTTGTTGATGGTGGCGAACACGGCTGGCGCGCTGACCTCATCCACGCCCCTCACCGCCTCCTCCAGGCTCCCCAGGGACACGCTAAGCGAGGCCTGCTGCTGCTGCGTCATCAGAAGGTCGGATCCCTGCAAGAGGTTCCACTCCTTCACGGAGGAGCGCCTCGAGGTTTCCGTAATTTGGATGTTGACCAACGCGAACTCTAGATAACGTGCGGTGAAAAGCGATATCAACATGCAAGCACACACACACAACAAAACAACAAAGAAATACAAGTTTTAAGACACTAAAGCTCGTTTTATCGGATGAAACTGAGTGTTCTCTAATCGTATGAAAAACAAAAAGGAGATTTTACAAGACACACTACCAATGACTCAGCTTGAATGAATCACGAAAGAGAAAAAATAATGGGATTGCTGGGCCAATCTCCTTTCACTGTTTACCAAACCAAGCTCTACCGAAAAATGCAAGAATACTAATATTATGTAATAACTGATATAAGATTAATGAAATAGTATGCTTTTGTTTGGCATGCTATAATTTATAGTCCATTTGTTAATTAAAAATAAAGCAAAGTGATGGACAATTCAATGATGCAAGTTTGAAAATGAAAAAGCAGCCGATCGCTGTCTCGGTTGGCTGGTTGATCGCGGTTAGTAACATCTTGTCTGATATCAAATGAGTGCGTGAGCAGCACCCAAGCTAAATTTTTTCACTGTAAATTTCCCTTTATTATTCACTGTAAAAATAACACCCAAATACCATACTAGCCGTAGTGTTTGTATGTTACTCGCAATATTACGAGGGCTGTATGATAAGTATCCGTGTTTACTGAGGGCGCCGTACTGAGGGCGCCGCTGTCACAAAATCTGTATACCATTGTTTAAAGCCATCTTTTGAACAACACTTATCAAAATTTCAGACAGATTTATCAAGTAGTATTGTTTTGATAGCTGTTGAAAGTGAACAAGGTTGTATTTATTTGCAAGCATGGAAAAAGAGCAATATCGGTCAGTGATTTAATTTTTTTTTTGGATGGGAAGACGTGTGAGGAAATCAATGTGAAGTTGCATGCCGTTTATAAGAACCGTGCACCTTCAATGACTACCATCAGATATTGATATTGATTTAATGAATTCAAGCATGGCCGAACATCCGTTTTTGATGAAGAGCACGCAGGCTGTCTGGTTCAGGTGACTACGGAGGATATGATCAACAAAATTCATGATATTGTGTTAGCATAAAGCCAGGTGAAGATCTGAGAGATTGCTGACATTATAAATGTCTCTATTGAATGCGTACAAAATATCCTACACAAAAAATTGGGTATGAGAAATCTATTGGCGACATGGATATCACATTTGCTTACAGTGAAACAAAAACAGAATCGCATGATACTGTTTGGACATTTTTAAGCATAATCTGAAAGAGTTTCTGCGGCGTTTCGTGACTGTTGACGAAACATAGATCCATCACTACATGCCAGAAGAACAGTCAAAACAGTGGATTTCACCTAGCGAATCTGCTCCAAAGGCGAAAACGGTTCCATTGGCCGGAAAGATCATGGCCACCGTTTTTAGATTCGCGAGGCTTCATCTTCACCTACTATTAGAAGGGAAGGACAATCATGGGGCAGTACTTATTGGGGTGATTCAATGCAGAATTGATTCCCATTTGACGAAGAAAAAAATGCTCTTTCATCATGACAAAGCACCAGCTCACTCATCCGCATTCGGCACAGCAAACTGGTCAAATTACATTACGAATTGCTGCCTCATCCATCCTCTTCTCCAGATTTGGCCCCATATGATTTTTTTTTTGTTTACAAACATGAAAAAATGGCTTTGCAGAAAGCGGTTCATGTTAAACGATGAAGTCATCACCGAATCAGAGGCTTATTTTGCTGAGTTCAACAAATCATATTTTTAGATGGTTTATAAAAGTTGTAATATCTCTGGACTAAGTATATCGAGCTAAAAAATTGAGACATAATTCAAAAATGTGTTTCCTTTCCTAACATGGGTACTTATCATACAGCCCTCGTACATATATGTGTGCATCTATTGATACACACGCTCATGTAAATGACCCCTATTTCTGCTATGTATTATAAATTCACAAAAAACTATAAAGCTAAATAATTTATAAGAATAGGAATAACTTGGAAAAAATGAATTATACAGAAAATTATTAAATTATACCAAATTTTTTTTTACAACAACCTGTGATGGTCCATATTCCTAAATATTAGTGATGGTTAAAATGTGACTGTGATTGTGTTTGATTGTAATGATTGGTAAATGATTATTTTCAATTCTTCGAGCAATCACTGTTACACTAGAAACTAAACCTCCAACAGTTAAGTCTCAGTTACCAATCATTGTTACATTAGAAACTAAACTTCCAACAGTTAAGTCTCAGTTACCAATCATTGTTACATTAGAAACTAAACCTCCAACAGTTAGGTCTCAGTTACCAATCATTGTTACATTAGAAACTAAACCTCCAACAGTTAAGTCTCAGTTACCAATCATTGTTACATTAGAACGCAATCACAGTCACAATAACGATTTAAATAACCATCTGTATTAAATGTTAAACCATCAACTTTATATATTTCAATTGAATTAATGAAATCATTAAACTTTGCGGAAATATGTGGCAGTGAATAACAACGAACGGAGAAAAGTGGGAGACACTTGGGGAGGCCAGTAGTGGATAGAAAAGGGCTAATGATGATGATGATGTAGTATAATACTTTATAGCATTGTTTTCATTGATTATATATAGCCCACAAAAGGCATGATCAGATTCATTTAATATTAGAAAATGGCAATACAATTTTTTTTAATCATTTTAATATTCTCTCTACATGTAGAGCATTTTTACCAGGTTGTATAAAACATCAATAAAATGCATACAATAACATTATAAGTCGATTTTGAAAAAAATATATTTAATGCTTATATCCATCTGTATGTTGGTAGGTATCTGTATATTATATGGATGATACTTTACAGTAGAAATGACCACGTTTAAGAAAAAACTAGTGTGGAAAAAATTACACAGAGGTCAATAAATGAATTAAATATTTAACTAAAATACAAGATAAACTAATTATGTAGTAAAAAAGTAGAATTTGTATCATAAAAAATTGTACTTTTTTTTCATATTCAAGAAAATGTGGATATCCAAGCAAAACTGTTCAATTATTATATAGCACTTCACATCAGTCTTACACAATAAAAATAAATGAAAAAACAAAAAGGAAGTGTTGCATTACAGAGGTTGATAATTATGTATAAAAAAAATATCTAAGCGATTTTTTATTGTCAGCAAAATTAAAGAACTATACAAATTTATTAGAAAAAATCACTAATGAAAAAATTACAATAAAAATATTTGTATAAAATAAAAATATATATATTATATACATATACAGTTAAACCCCGTTAATTCAAAATTAAGAGGACTAAAATTGGTCAAAAAATTTCAAATAACAAAATATAAAACTGTTTTTCTTTTTAAATTATTATCACAATTCAACAAAAAAAATATATATATTTGTATATATTTATTTAAAATCACATTAAATCAAAATTCATTTAAAAAAATACATTTTTAGATGCGGCGCGGCGGTCACCACGGCCGCAAACTATTTCAAATAATATAAGAGATGGCACATAAATATGCTAACAATATTGTGACTGAAAAAAATTTAGAACTGTAAACCCGACGCAGCGGTCGTAATGTTTTTAAAATGTATTTTATGTCGCTTATGATAAAAGTGTTGGTAATTGCAATTTTTTAATTATGCCTGGTGCAAAAGTTCAATTTTTAAAAAAACAGGTTTATTTCATTTTTAAATAAATCGTAATTAATTTCAAATTGCTAGTTAGAAAATGGAAAATATTTTTGGATAAGGAATTTGAATGAAAATTGTATTGTGGTCGACAGAATTTAATTGTGAGAGTTTAAGTTAACGAGGTTTTACTGTATATTTTAGATATTTAATATCAAAAACTGTAATTTCTCCAATAATGAACAATCAATATTAAGTTTTTAAATAAATGTTAAATATTTCTATCCAAAATTACCACTCAGCATTCAAGAAAAATGGAACAGCAATGGCATCGCACAACATTAATAATGCATAAATATATCAAGTACATTATGACTGACTGAGAAATTAAAATGTACATACCATCTGTATAGTTGGGATGCTGCGATGCATCTTCAATCTGGCAAGCCCCCTGACTTCCATAGCCACTAGATGATTCCAGAGAACTTTCGCTGGTACTGCTTTCACATGCCTGAAAAATCCCAAAGGAATGTTGTAGGAGAAATAAATATAAATTTTAAGAAAGATAAAATAAATTATAATAATAAAATTCTGCGCAGAATACCTGGACCAGTTATGTAATTAGTATATTCACACCAATTTAGGGCTGGTTGTTTGATTAATGGTAAATTTTTACTACAGTAGAACTGCGTTAATAAAAAATTCAATAAATTTTATGTAAAAAATCACAAATTATGAAAAAAGCCACTAATTTCGTGAAAAGCATACATGTTTTGGCATATTTCGCAAAATCATCTCGAAAACGTAGTATTTATTATACTAATACAAAATCCTGATGTTTATATGTACTACTGAAACTAATTAAGTTGAATATTAGATCTATTTCTCGTAATAAGTAAAGATCCTACCTTCAAATGTTCTCAGGAAATTAAACAAACATTTAATAAAATACACATTAACTAATAACTATAACACTAAATTAAGAATAATAAGAATAAATTTAAACATTTTTAATTGTCAGGCATGTTTCGGCTTGAAAAAAATCATCCATATTTCCTTGTCTAATTTCTTGACACTTCCGCAATACAAATTTAACCACCACATCAAATGAGTGTATACTTCCGCTAGTGTCTCGGGATCATTTGAAAAATTTCATGTGAAATAATAAGATAAGTTAATAATAATATCATTCAAGGAAAATGAAGATTATTAACACAACAATTTTAATATATAATAAACATTAATATAAAGAATCGAAAGGGGAATTTAGAATAAGTGAAAAACAATCTTGAACGCGTCCAAGTAAAAGCAATTAGTGCAAACAATGTCTCTATTCTACGGCGCACACTGCGAATGTACCCAACTGAAGAAAGCGTACATGGAATTCCCCAATTTTATCACGACATAATATATACATAAAGGAAGTTCCATACAAAGTAGGCTCAGACAAGCATTGTATTGGCAGGTATTGCAAAATACATAAAGAATATTTCACACGGGCGCGTGCGGTCAAAAAACCGAGCGCATTGTTAATTTTTTATAACTTACTCAAAATTTTCAAATAATGTGATTGAAAAATGAATTTATTTATGACACAAGGGCCTGAAAATTATTTTGTATTTCATGTTAAAGAGGTTGATATGTATGAAACTGACAATTTGGGTCTTGAAGTTTTTGAAAATTTTGAATTAACGTGGTTTTACTGTATAATAAAAAAGGGTACTTTAGTAAAAAAAAAAAAATTGCAAAAATGGGTTATATATATTATGTTCTATATATGTAATTTTGCTGTAAAATATTACAAATTTTATGCAGGGGAATATATTTGTAGAATCTTTATAATTGCAAGAAATCCCTAACCTTTCATTCATCCAAAAATTGATGATACTGATATATATATAAGCTTTTGACTTATGACTAAAGATCTCCCTAGATTCTGGCATCCAATTAAAACTTGCAACATAAAAACATTACCTTTTCATGGGTACTTTGCTGTGGAATAATTTCGGCCCCTGTATTTGGATGGGCCCGGCTAGCTGCCATGCTGGCGAGCTCAAACATGTTCACGTAGGTTGCTTGTGGAGCATCTGCAATATTGAAAGTGGATGGTTTCATAAATTAATAAACAAACAAACACGCCACAGCATGTTGGGCGACACACCGGACACTTGCGAAAATAACAATTAATTGAATTAAGCAATTAATTAATTGATATTTTTTCCAGTTAAATTTAAAGCACAGTTAAGTTAAATTTTCTGAATTTTGATACACCGAGCCCAAAAGATCCGCCATCACTGGACTAGGGTTACATTGCCCGAACCATTCCATTCCATAATCCATTCAAACAGGCATATCTGAATTTTATTCCAATGAAGTATTATAACATAAAAACATTTTGACATAACAACTCTTATTTTGGTGTCATTCTTACAAATGACAGTAATAAGAAATATTTATGAAATAAATACACTTCATACTGTCTTGTTTATTTTTTTTATAATTTTTCAACAATGAAATATATCATGCAAACAATTTCGAGATATGCCTCCATGAAAGATGGATGATGAATTGACTCACGTAGAAACAATACTGGAGGTGTTTACAAAATGACCAAATTGAAATAAATATGCAGTTTTGTAGAGAAAGCTTTTATATTTTAATGACAAAATCTGTTAGTAACAAAACTGCCATAAACATGTAAATTTTGTGTATTAAAGTTTTACTTTGTAACGAAAATGGCTGTGTCCATCACGTTCCAAAACAGAAACAGCAATTTTTGAAATCGGTTGTACTGTATTTCATACGTGAGAGCCGACATGTTGAAATAATGTGCCTTAATTTTTAATATATTTACTGATTCCAAGGTAAGTGAAATAACATTGACTTGAATTTTATTTAATAACTCAATGTTTGCAATTTCTGCAAAAGGTCTAATTGTCAAATGGTTTTATCAGTGGACAAAAATACATTTTTCTAAGCTGAAAATACAAACTGTGAATTTGAGTAAAATATGCAAATATAGAATTGCCAAGTATGTATTATTATTATCATAACATAAGTTTCCATTCCAATGCCGATTACACTTGCCAATAAAAGGAATAATAATATGAACTAGATGAAATAGATGCAATACAAAATAGTTTAATTTATTTACTGTTACTATAGAGAAAATAAAATTCAGATGCAGCCAATAATTTAGAAAAATAATTTGCATCTAACCTTAGGAAACTTGCATACAATATGAATAATATAATGGAAGGAAAAACAATTATTTGTTTTACATTATTTATAATGATATTAGATATGTAAATAGACTTTTTGAACTTTAGATATCCTGGCTTTCGGAGTACCGGGTCTCGTGGACCCCTTGCTCCTTCCTAGGCCTATTAATTTTTATTATTAGTTACGATAGGAAAAAATTTCTGCAAAAAGAGGCAGGGACTGCTAACTGATGTAGTGACGCGTAACCTCTAAAAGAGGACGGTTTTGGGGCGTTTAATTTGTGAGGGTACCGTTATATCATAATTCGATAATACGTTGATCATGGGGTTTCGGTGCTCGGGGAGACCAGCATAAAAACGCTTGGAGAGGTGTTTTATGAACTCTTTTACAGGGAAAATGCCCGAATCGTGATGGAATTGTATGATCCTCGTCCATTTGGGTGCACCCAGTGCTAGCCGAATGACTTTATTCTGGATATCTGTATTTTACTTGTGTGTATTTAGGCTGTGTGACCCCAGATGGGGGCTTCATAAAGGAGTATAAGTCTTAGGACGGCCTTGCAAATGGACAAACCTTTGATAAGATGGGGTGGTAAAGATGAAGGTTTGGCCATTTTATGTTCCGGGACACATCCCATATTCCCCTGTCCCTGTGGTCCCTTGGCTGGAATCACCGGTCGTTCTAGAGATGAACAACGCTGAAAAGAAGAAAAAATAGCTAACTTAATAACTCTCACAAACTAATTAAAGCCATTCTTGTTCATCATTTAACACTCATACGTATACACATACAAACTATTTTTTTTGTAATTATTGTTTTACTAATAATAATAATATTGGATAATTTGTATAGCGCCATTTTCGTAAAAACTTTCACCTGAAGCGCACTTTACACATAATCTGTTTATAGTCTATTATCTTTTTTTTAAATTAAAAATTGTTATTTTAACTTATGGAAATGATTTTTTGAAAAGGTGCATTTTTAGTCTCTTCTTAAATAAAGTCTCTGATGCACTGTTTCTTATGACGGAGGACAAAGAGTTTCACGCTTTTGGGCCTGCCACCGCAAATGCCCGTTCACTAAATTTAGACTTCTGACAACGGTTGGTCGGTTCTACAACTCTTCCTGCGGCTGAAGTAGAGGTTGACCTGAGAATTTGTAGTCTACCATTCAAATTGACTGGAATACAAAGCTCTTGAAGATGCAGAGGCGCCACGTTATGTGTCGCCTTGTACATCAACCAGCACAATTTAAATTCAACTCTTTCAGGGAACCGGAGCCAATGGTAGCTCATGTAAAAGGAATGTTGTATGAGACAATTTGGAAATTCCATATATTATCCGTGCTGCCGCACTTAGAATGGATTGTAACTATCCATCTGAAACATCATTTGCTATTAATTTTAAAAATCTCAATAAAAACAATATGTTCATGATGACCATGTTTAGACCTACAGTGGGTAGTGGGGGTCGAGCGTATATTTGACCCGCGGAGCCCCGCCCACCTGCTGCAGATGGGCAGCAGGGAGATACTGGCTGGGAGGCACTGCCGGCCAAGGCAGCCTCCGAACAACCGTGACCGGAGAAGGTGTGCACGCTGAGCATTGGCCGTGGGTGACCCTTTTCATAAGCTGAAATTAAAAATATAGATAAGATTTATCTGGGCTTAAATCCTTTTATATTGACAATGATATAATGACATAGATGACCTTTGAAACTTTGGCCAATTTAGAATTTTAAAAAAAGGAGCGATAATTTTTGACGAGTCAAAAAATTAAAAACTTAATCATTTATTTATAATGTATCAGAATAGCAAATGATCAGGAAACACTGACAGTCACAAGATTATTATTCAAATAATAATTGTTTATTTGTCAACAGATTTCATTTACTCTTTAATGAAATTATTGAACATTAATCACAAAGAAAATGAGTAATTTCTAAAATATTGCCTCACCAGTAGATATAGTATGGGGGCGCTCGCTCATGATAGCGGATGCCGCCCTCTGGAACTGCATAGTGTCCTCTAGGTGAGGCCAAGTGGAGTCTCCGGCTGACTGACCCATCTGCTCTTGGGCCCCAACGGGAGTGCTACAAGAGCTGGCCGCTGACGTTGTGTCAGAGCCCTAGAAGAAACGGTGCAAATATAACGATCTTTGTAATTCTTAAGACCACGGAGCCAAATGTTAGTGTGATTCAGTTTTTCCTTCTATTAAAGGAAGTTCTGACATTTTTTAACCTGTTGCCTACCCAGTACAAACTTTCATAATTCGCCACAAGACCAAAAAAAAAACTAATTTCTTAAACATTCCAATAATCAAAAACCAATATTTTTGAAATAATACATATCAGGTCATAGATCTTAATTTATTAGAACATATATTTACATCAATTGGTTAATTAATTTAATATTAATATTAATATTATATTAATATTAATATTAATATTAAATATTAAATTTAATATTGAGTGCAGTTAAAAATATCTAGGTCTATTTTGTCTTATCTACGTCAATTTAAATGTGTAAAATGTTTAAGAATAAGGCAAAATATTTAAATATACAATAATATATCTAAAAGATTCCTATAATCTCCTGACACCTTGGTTAATTTCTTTCTTGCATTATACATTGCATTGTTTTGTACTACGGCTTTGTTGCGGTGTGAGCAAGTCATCGATGCGGTATTCCCGGATGACACGGAACATTGGTGACACAATATTGCTAGGTTGTGGCTTATCCTTTCATTTTTAATTACATTCCCTTCATTATGAATATTGAAATATGGCCTAAAATGTCAGTAAGTCAGTCGATCTCAAAAAAAATTCTACGGCAGAATTAACCGAAAGAATCTTTATTTTCAGTTATGAAAATCTACAAGTACATTACAAAATTATCTAACATCAAAGATGGTAAAAAAAAATTGAAAACATACTTGAATTTACATTGTGAAAAAATGACAGAATTTCTGGAAATTACTTTCCCGCATAAAAATGAGTAGACAAGAGCCAAAGAGGAAAATTAAGCAGTTCTAACTCTATGCATTCTGATATACAATATATTTAGAAAGAAGTTATATTACATATATGCTTTGTATATATACATTTAAGAAAAGTTTAGACTGTATGTAATTGTACTGATTTAATCCAATAACATATAATATGCAATGAATAAACAATTTATATGAATCATGCATTTATTCAAAGAATCGAGAAGTGCAAAGAGTCAAACGAAAAAGTCTGAAAGAGCAAAAAATGTGTGACAAAGTTATTTAGTTAGCCAATGAATTACCGTATGTTAAAAAAGCATTAAAAAATCTGTAGAACCATAAAAATCTAACATGTTACGCCATAACATGAAAGTCATTGTTAAATTCAAAAAATATAATAAATTAACTTCAATAATAAACAACTGAAATGAAAATTTAAAAAATAAAAATAAGTTGTGTTATGGTTGAAAGAAAATAAACCAAAATAAATAAAAAAATAAAAATAACCTTATTACGGAACTCAATGAGCGGTGGTAAGTGCAGAGTATCCTGAGATGTGAACCCAGAGTCACGGCTTGAAACACTGCCGAGGCGCGGAGGCTAACAAAATCACACAACTAAGTTACAACACACATTATATTGCCTACTCTGTGATCTACCGATAAGAAAGAATAGAATTGTTTCTTTACAATGTTCAAACTGATAGCATATTTTGAACAAAATGTAGCATAAAAGAGTATTTAGAGCAAAAAATAAGAAAAATAGTTTCACAAGAAGTTATGCAAGAAAAAAGTCAGAATTGTATTGTCATGATGCAAAAACTTGCACTGTCATTTTCTAACAATATCTTAATTTTTGTTAATTCAGCATCTTCATAAAGACTAGATAAAATTATTTATTCCTTCCAATCTCGCTAACTCTATAAAGGACATTCCTAAAAAAAGTATTTAGTTACATCTGAGATTTGCCTACAAATTATGCAGCACCTAACCGATTTAGAGAAAATATGTGAAACGCGGTGTATAATAAATTGTACTTATAATATATTATGTACACACGAGCTAACCCATTGATGCTGTGTCATCATTTTTTTTTCCATAGTAATTTATTACATATAAATGGCCTGCACCCACTATCAATTGTATTTGCAATCTGTAGAACATTTTATTTAATAATTTATCTTCCACAAACGCTTTGCAAATTTCAATATGGTACATAGAAGTAGGAAAGTGTTAGCATTCATATATATATATATAAATTGTAGCACATTATTAAACAGATTATTTCAAATATCACCAAAACTTTCCGCTTATCCTGATTTTAGACAGACCAACATGCTTATGTGAATTTAGACGAAGATGTACAAGTTTCATCATTAAACATTCAAAATTTGTAGTGTAGCTTTCGAACCTGCTACCTAATATAATTCAAATAGTACAAAAATGTTTTAAAGTATACGGAGGTTGCGATACATTTGTCTGTATAAAATATAAATTGAAGACCAGATTGTAAATTATGTTATGTACATTATTATTTTTCATATCTTGTTTATTTTTTCATTGTTTAAAATATTTATTTGATTTTATTTTTTATTAATTTTATGTTACTATATGTACTTACAAAGTTTTTTTTAAATTGTATTTGTACTGTAAATAAATAAATACTTTTATTAGAAAAAAAATCATTCACTAGATTGTAGTGACTAAAAATAATAGCACAACAACGTGTGAGAAAATATTTAAATATGTATATCAAAGCAAATCTTGTATTTTATTCAATTCAATTTTGAAGACTTTTGGTGTGATAATTATTTTATTGTTTATATATAATTTACGTATGTATTTTTATTATATTTAGTTTAAGTATTATATTTTATTTGAAAGCTATCATCTTTTTATTGCAAATACCTACTTTGAGAAATAGTCACTAGAAGACGCCAGAGATTTTTCAATTTCATTTTATTAAATTTTTTGATATACTTTAATACAACTTATACATACTTTAAAGAGAACACATTATTATTTGTGAAGTTGTAATTTTTTCAGAACATAGTTCTGTGATATTTTAATACAAATTAAATGCATAAATTAGAAAGATATACATACAGATAAACTCTATTTATCGAACAAATATTTTAGATGCCACCAGGATCTCCTCCTATCCGGAGAAGTGCGATATCCAATTACACTATGACAGCCTCGTAAATAGTCGACAAATTTTTGAGCTTACATGTTGTAGTTATTTCAAATTTGTACATCTTACATTCCATTTATTTGAAAGCTATCTCCTTTTTATTGTGAATACCTACTTTATGAGAAATAAGATACATTCTGATGTATTCATCTGTATCAATTATTTATAGATAATATTCTGTGTAAAATTGTTTAGTTAAGATTTATATGTCCTCCTAAAATGGCCTAATCACATCCTTTATTGTTCCAAACATTTTTTTTAAAATACTAGACAACACCTTCTCATTTCAGCGCGAGTACCAAGTAGTATAATATTACTATTAACTAATCACGAGTATTTCATATAAATATTGTACTACTTTTATCGGTAAATCACAAAGCAAACCAAAGAAAATCTATAAAGTATCTAAAATCATAATAAATGAATTAATAAACATAATTATGAATATAATAAAACTAAAAATAAACTAACTGATCTACTAAATTGATTACTTATAATTGATCTATTAAAGTATAAACATTACCAATTATTCAAAGTAATCAAAATGATAATATAATATGCATAATTCTACAAAATAAAATAAAAACAGAGATAAATGGACAATGATAAGGAATTCCACTGTTTTAGTCTTCTTATGTTAATCCAACATAAAGAGTAACTGTATTTTTAAAAAAAATACACACATTTGTATGTTTATTAATGTCCAAAATTAGAAGTGTTATCATCTGTGCTAAAATGTCCCAATAAACCAACCTTGTATTAATGTTCCAACCGACTCCACTAAGTGAAGTAAATTGTAAAATATTTTTAATGGAATTCCTTATTTGGAAAAAAATAGGTCTACCTGATGTCATTTATGGTCCTTTGAGCCGGAACTTTACTTATGACTTGAATCCACCCGTCACATTGTACAATCAAAATTAGTTTAACCGGTAGCTCACGAGTTGAAGGAAAAAGCCATCTATCCGAGATGGTTTACCCAATGGATAAATGAAATCAGCCACATTTCTATCCAGAGCTACAGTTACCTGCGAGTGACACCTGCCACCCTGCCCGTTGGCCGGTCCCGCTTGGGTTGCTCCACCTTGCGGGAGCAGCGTGGTGCCCCCCGAGCCCGAGCCTGAACCGGAAGAGGAGCTGGCCAAGGAGGATATTGAGGAGCAGAGGGACGAAGAAGGAGCCCGCCCGGCCAGAGGCGATGGTGGTGGGGACCATTGACCACATGCACCCTGCAGGTCCGATATAACCTGAAATTTTGAACAATTGCATGGTGTTGGTAATTATAAAATATTAAATATGGCTTTATTATTTTCAATTGTGAAAAATAAATTATTTTTGCAAAATAGCTATACACTGGTCACTGACCACTACAAATAATTGAAGAGGGTAGTATAAGGAACATCAATAAGTAAAAATGTTTTAGTAAATGTGTATTTCATATTGTGAACTATAAACATGTATAATGACGCAGTCATTAGAATCTACGTTCTGTATCAAAATTCTGTAATGGTTGACAATTTGATACATGTCTATTGAATGTGTAAACTTCAATTTTATCGCATCCTCCAATATTTTGAGACAGTGGATATAAGGTCTTAAAAAGTTTCTAGATCTTTTAATTCTTTCAAATGCTTGAATATCTTTAAACACGCTTGTCGTTTTATATTTAAACAGTAAAACTCCGTTAATTCGTGTACCCATATTTCGTATTTTCACGTAATATGCATGTTCCGCAGAGCTACGGGCCCGCAGGGCGCGATAATCGCGGCCCAAAAAATAGGTTCCACGCGAAAGTCAATTTTTTCCGCTTCACGGGAACATTTTGCCCGTCACTCCGCGCCATAGGGAACCCTACGCCCCTGCGCTCGGCGGACCGGCCGAGTGGAGGGGGGACCGGACCGCCGCGGGACTTCGCCCACCGGCAGAATTATCGTTAAGTTTTTTGTGAAATAACTTAATTTAGAAAAATGTTATAAATATGTAATATTGTATAATAGAAAGAGCGTGGAAGGGGCGATCGCCCGGAGATAATATTATGCACATTAAAAATCATTTAGATTGTAAAAATGGATTTTTTAAGTTTAAGGTGCAATAAGTAATTTCCCGGGCCATCGCCCCAGGTGAGATCTATCAGGCATCGCGAGGGGGATTAGGATCTGTAAAATAAAATACTCGCGATGTCTGAGAGATTAGAAAGAAAAAAGAAAGAGAAGAATTAGCGGAGGAAATAGAGTTCTGCCGTCCCGGACGGGACGACAGAAAAAATGACCCGAGTTTTGGAGTCTGACCGAATCGGGGTGGCGCGGGGACTGGCCATGCCACCCGATTGGATCCCAGCCTTACGGGGGTCTTACGCTCCCAAAAATATTTTTGTTGAATAAATAATGGTCCAGCTGCTGCAGAAATCATTCCCATTCTCATCTCGCACCGCTGGACTTTTCAAAGAATATCGTGTTTTATTTATCTCCGCTTCGACCCTGCTATCTACACTGGACTTCCAGATTCTTGACTTTGCTGTGACATTGGACCGAACCTGGAAATTTCTACGACTCTGCGACTACACTGGACGTCGATTTGGACCTCTCTGGACCACTGCACGCCGCTGCAGACATCGACGTCTGAGCCACCAGAGCGAACCGGCGAATCACACCTGAAAAATCTAGTCTTGTTTCCTGTACGAAACAACGTACTTCTTTCAAAAATTTTAGCCCCGAAAATAATATTTCATATTAATTTCTGCCGATAATTCGTAAAACCTTATTATTAGTAGTTTGTTTGCATTTTTTATACCCAAAGAAAATAATTTGTACACGTGTTTTTAAATCCAAACTCGCGCAACTATACATTCATCATCCATTCGTAAACATCTGTAGCTAGTTCCACCCCCTAGCCAATCACGGCGCTGTTTCTTATCGCAACAGATCGGCGCGCTTAGAGCTCGCAACTCGCAAGACCGCGGCTGAACTGAGTGATACCATATTTATGTATACCAAATTCTGTAGTGCGCTTTATAAGATCTGTTGTTATTTCGACAATAATTATCGGCGCTTTGTGAATTATATATTTCTACTCACCCTTGTAACCCCTAATAAAAATAATTTTAACAATTTTCATTGAATCTCGTAATTTATAAATGAATCAGTTATATTGATTTTATATCCGATTTGTGGTTTATGAAATGTTGCGATTTGTTTAATGTAATGAAGAAACTGAAACCTTTGTATTTAAATACACAACATATTTTATAATCATTTTTTTTCGTGTTTCGTTTTCTAAAATGGCGCGAACATCTCGTAATTTGTGTAAATCCTTGACCATTTGAAAATATGGAACTTACGAGTATTTTAAAAAATGACAAAAATATATTTCAGCGGGAAAATTTCAATCCTGAATACCTCTCTAAATTCAAACTTGGAAAATCAGGGAAAAATAATAAGCTTCAACGAAGTATGAAGATTTAAAAGTTTTTCAATATTTTTCACGGGCTTTTTAATATTCCAATTTCTTGCCGAATTTTGATGGAAAGGAAGAGTTCGACCGCTAATCAAATTAAAATGTCCATAATTCTGTTACGTCAAGCACTGGCGAATCATTTGAAGAAGCCTGTTTTTAATATTTGACTCGCCACGTCGCCCACACACCTTCATTATTCAGAAGAAATTAATTATTTGATATACATTTCGACACATAATAAGCTGAAATAACAGACAGTCGCCATGTTTTTCAGTATGAAAATCAGGATGTTGACAGTCGACAGCGGCAGCGCGCGCAAAATGCAGAACCTTACCCAACAATGCGTTTTTTTAAAATTTCTTTCCGGTGTGCCTTCAAAAAAATTGTTTTCATTATTCGTAATTCGGATTTTTTGTTAAATTTTGGTCCCATGAGTTACGAATTAACGGAGTTTTACTGTATGTATTAAACACTTATTGTATTTAGGCATGCCATATTTTGCATGGTTATTCTCTTACCAAGTGTATATCCATAAATTTGTGACATTTCAACATTGTGCACCATAACATTCTGAAGAAATAAGTAAATTAATCCTTCATTACAAAACTTAATTCATTTAAATTAGGAAATGTTTTCTTCACATTTTTCAGGGTTGTATTTATTTATTGTGTTGAATTCAAAATGACAGAAATGTCTCTCACTTGAGAAGGATTAGATGGTTACCTGTTCACTAGCCGGGGGCAAAGAGTGTGGATCTGTGGTGTGGCGCAACAGCTGTCCCGCACCCTCCTGCAGGTGGGACATCTCGGCTATCATGGCCACCTCAGAATCCTTGAATAATAAATAAACTTTTTTTTAAATATCCCAACGCATCGTTGCCGACGTGCTTGTTGGTCTTGCGGTCGTCCTGTGGATACTCGCCTAGTGATGCAACGGTCGGAGGTCCGTACCTAGTTCCGGGAGACCAGCATATAGTCCTATTTTCATAGCACAAGAGTTTAGCTCAGATTGAAAATAGTAAAAATATTGATGTGACACGTATTCCGTGTACACAACTCTATTTAAAAAAATAAAGTTATGTCAAGTGTGGTATCCTTGTGTAAGTTGAGTTGTGTCAAGTTTGGTGTCCTTGCGTAAGTGTAAATTAAGTAAGTATAATATATAATACTCACAACAACGGGCTTCAAAAGGGCGACAAATAAGCAAAATCGACTTCGCTCTTCCACCAAGGCTGCCCTCACTGCTTTCTTCTCAGCGTCTTCCAGGACCTGACGTCTTTCATTCACATCCTGAAACAAACACGACATGAACAATAAATCCACTATTGAAAGCAATCTTTCTTAAAATAATTTATTTATTTTATGAATCTCTTTTACATTTCCTATATTTTTTTTACTTTCAGACAAAAACCACTCGTGTAGAAATAGTATAAAATAATTTAATCTACGTTTGTTATTAATTATCCTATTCCCAAAACCATATCAAAATGTGAAAGATTATATCTATCATCAATACATACCTGAAGACATGTTTCAACACGTCTTTGAAGATCGCTTCCTTTTCCTTTCTTGGCTTTCTTCTGCAGCCTCAGTGTGTCTGTCGATCTCTTTTTCAACTCTGCTCTAGCTCTCTTATACTCTGTTGGGAAGAAAATATATCTCAACAATTGGTCATCTATCTGTATATGCGGGAACAATAATTTTACGCTACTTTCGTTCAAATTATACATTCAATTTAACATTGCTTGCGAATGATTCAACATTGCTTGCGAATGATTCAACATTGCTTGCGAATGATTCAACATTGCTTGCGAATGATTCAACATTGCTTGCGAATGATTCAACATTGCTTGCGAATGATTCAACATTGCTTGCGAATGATTCAACATTGCTTGCGAATGATTCAACATTGCTTGCGAATGATTCAACATTGCTTGCGAATGATTCAACATGGAAGCTCATCGTATGATATATTCGTGAACATTATAGTTATGAAAAATAAATTAATCAAAATCATGAATACTAAAGATTAATTGATTTATTTGAACATCCAAATACGTGACAGACATCCTAAGTGACAAAGTGCCAGACGATTATAGATAAGCGTGACCGACTTGCAAACAATGAGAATAATTTTAATGTTGATATAATATATTTAAGTTCTGTTGAACGATATTAAATATTTATAGAAATAAAAAAATGTAAGATTGAAATGGTCAAATCATTTGTGATATGTTAGAATTTAGTATTAATTAAAAAAATAAATACGAATGGCACCTCTCGAATGATCTTTATCTATGTTTATCAATGTTTTCTTCCAATCTTCTAGCTTCTCCTGCAGAGGATTCACCAGACAATCCATTATAGCACTGAAATAAACAAAAAATACATGCTGCATCAGCTTCGATGTAGTGTAAATGTTAAAAAAGAAATGACAAGAGATAAATAATACTGCCGCTCGTATAATATACGATAACAGAGGCGAAACTGCAATATGCATTATGAAATTTTTGAGAATACTACTTTATTAATATTTATTTCAACAACTCCACTTATGTTATATAAAGTTTAATACATATATTGTAAGGGCACATTGCACAAGTTCGTCCGTGACATTTGCAACATCATTATATCATGTTCGATGTAGATCCATAATTCAAACTCCAGTGTCAATTGGCAAAAGTAACGAGGTATTATGGTGTACTCGAGTTCTTGAGGGAAAAATCACGAGAATTATCACCGAGAGAAAATTAGTATACCGCATACCACCATACCTGCATACCTGCATACCCCTTCCCCGACCCTATACCTCGGTCAAGCGCCATTGTTCATATCGACAAAAGATAATTCTCAACATTGTCAATGTCGACATTCCATAAATAATAACAGACTTTTTTAAGCCTCCGCCAAATAAAGCCCTTTGGAAAAAAATTTCTCTATATATTTACGATATTTTTATACATCAGTACATTTACACAATTGAAATGTAATTGAAACTTTTAAAATAATTCTACTGGTTTTATTTTACTTTTTTCTACTTATTTATAAGGGTATTTCTGCATTTGATCTAAATGACTTAAGTATGCATGTCTATGTCTCACTAATCCGAATTTTCGCAATTACGCGCCGATTCGAATCCGATTGACACTGACTTATAAACCAAACTCATAAAGTGTACAATCCTATGAAATGTATATTTAATAAAAGTTGTAATATACAAAACAAAGTTTGTTATATAGAAATTTAACTGCACTTAAAATACAATAATCTTGATAAAATTATATAGATAATATTTTTTATTTAACTCCTTGGCCGCCCACGTCGCAAGTTTCCGACAGAGAAAGGGATGCATGAGAACCGTCAGAATTTAAGTTGGCTAGTTTTTGCAATACTTGCGTAGATTACCTGGTGAAGGCCTTCATTCTGGTCTCCATCGCCTTGTGTCTGAGACACATCCTGGTAAGGGCTGTGCCAATGTCCTTTGTCGCTCCTGAAACAATGAAAAAAGTATATTATTTAAATAGTTCAAATAATTTTGTATTTAAAAAGTAAATATCCTATTATATGATTGCACATCGTCGCTATCGTTATTAGATCTGTATTTGGATATGTAAGTGTCATTGCCAGTAAGAAAAAATTCGCTACTTTGGTTACAAATTTTAGTGGCAATCCTTGACTAATGTTAATGAATTCCGTTGTGAAGGAGGATATATGGTCCCGTGAGAACAATTTATTGAAGCGAGGGATTTGTCAGCTCTTGATGAGAGTTGAAAGGGTACCAATAGCAATATCCTACCCTTTTTACATACTTTATAGGTTTTTTTTTATCATTTTTTGGACAGGTTTAACAAGTTTATTTGACTAAATATAGTTTTGACTTTGGTCAATAAAAGAATACATTATATTTTTTATACTATGGATATTACTAGATATAATAAAATGTGCCACTATATTAAAAATGTAATTTAACTACTATTATTTAACATTGGTTGGATACACATATATATATTTTAATATACGTATCTTCCAATATTCTAGAGTTTAGCTCTAATGCTTCAATAATGCTCTAATATTTAGCTTCCAATATTCTAGTTATCACAGAAATAACTATAATTCAATGTCACATTATTGTGAGAATCCTACAATCACAAACTGTTACATTTTCTTTTTTTACCAGAAAATAGAAGACAAGAATTTACAGACTACAAAATATGTCACACGTCAAATAGGGAGATAGGCCGGAACGTCGCGCAATTTCAATGTCTATAGCTATACCCTGAAAGATCAGACACGTGTGCAATCTAGGGCAGGCATCAGATGGTCTGTTGCAAGATGCAGACCTGCCAAACAGCTGACGGACGTGATGTGTGTCAGGGTGGACGGGTGTCCCGAGATAATAAGGATGTTTAGAAAAAAGAGACGGAAGAAGATCAATGCAAGGTTCAAAGAGGGTTTCAGAATGTTTGTGATGATGATTATAATATCATTCCATCCAAAATTATCATCATCTGTATCGATCTATATTATGAATCAATCAATTCTTAACTGTAAACACATTGACTTTTTTCATCAGATTGACCCCTACAGAGTCCATGCCTCAACCTCCTATCTTTCGCCCCACCCCTGTTCCATATTACCTTACATTTGCTTTGAATCCCCACCCCATTTTCTTCTCATAAATTTTTTTCCCTGAAATTTTTTATCACTCATTCCTTACAATATTATTTATACAGCGTACATTTCTTGAATATCACTTGTCAACAAGCATCTCCTAATCAAAGATTTTGAATATTCATTTTAATTGTCTCTTTAATAATGATAAAAAAAAAATTAAAATAGAGATGCGTACACGGAATACATGTCACATCAATATTCTTACTATTTTCAAACTAAGCAAAATACTTGTGCTATGAAAATAGAACTAACTTGCTGGTGTCCTGGAACGAGGCGCGAACCCTCGACCACTAGATCACTAGGCCAACGTCTTGACCACTACACCAACAAGCTACTCAAATAATATTGGATAATTTATATAGCGCCATTTTCGCAAAAACTTTCACCTCAAGGGCGCTTTACACATCATCTGTTTACAGTCCTATACAATCATTGTTTTTAAAATTGAAAAAAATTATTTACACTTATGAAAATTATTTTTTCAAAAGGTGCGTTTTTAGTTTCTTTCTTTAATAAAGTCTCTGATGCACTGTTTCTTATGACGGAGGGCAAAGAGTACCACGCTTTTGGGTCTGCCACCGCAAATACCCGTTCACTAAATTTAGACTTCTGGCAACGGTCGGTCGGTTCTACAACCCTTCCTGCGGCTGTAGTAGAGGCTGACCTGAGAGTTTAACGTCTACCATTCAAACTGTCTGGGATGCAAAGCTCTTGAAGATACGGAAGCGCCATGTTAAGTGTCGCCTTGTTCATCAACCAGACAATTTAAATGCTACTCTTTCAGGGAATCGGAGCCAATGTAGCTGATGTAAAAGGAATGTTATATATGAGAGAATTTGTAAATTCCATATATCATTCGTGCTGCCGCATTTAGAATGGATTGAAATCTATCCGGCTGAAACATTGGCAGGCGCCAGCATAGATGCTGTTACAATAGTCATAGTTTGATTAAATAAATTCATGAATAATGAAAGAAAATGTAAATATTTTTTAATTTGCATTTTTCTCTCTTTCAGAGGTAGGCAAGCACAACACTCGCACAGAAATAGACTGAGACGGCAGCAAATGGGAAATTTTGTATCAGTGTAAAGGTTGCACAGGCCGTATGGCATCCACACAATACATTGAGGAATAACATAGCCCTTCTCCGACTCGCTGATAATGTGACCTGCACGTGTAAGTTTAAAATTGCAATAAGATTATTGAATCCAACGAGAAAAAATAGATGTCTCTGTTAATTGTAAAGTATGTACGTTCGCAAATACAACTAAGGCCGTATACTCGTAATTGTATTTTTGTTAAAAATAATAAATCAAATAAGTTATAAAAGGAACACTGTATTAAAAAAATAATATCATGTTAGATTGAATATTTTGCTTCAACCAAGAACAAAATCTAAACATTCATTTATCGACATATCATGTTTATAAATAGGATAATATGTAATAAAAAATATTATGCATGTACGAGGGCTGTCTGAAAAGTATCCAACCTAACAAAGAAATAAAACATTTCTACTTCACATTTATTTTTACTATTCTTAATAGTCTCCTTGTAAGTCTATACACTTCTCCCAGCGATGCTCCTATCCTTTAACCCGTCCAAATAGTACTTGGAGTCTTTCTGCAAAATAGTTATTTACGAATGTGATGACCTCCTCATTTGACTAAAATCTCTGTCCTCCGAGCGCAACTTTTAGTTTGGGGCTAGATCTGGTGAGTAAGGAGGGTGGCCAAATAGTTCAAACCGTAATTCATAGATTTTCGCCTGGGCAACCTCTGAGGTGTGAGACGGTGCATTGTCTCGGTAAAACAAAATGATTTTTTTCTGCAAATGTGGCCGTTGTTCCGCAATTTATGCCTTCAGCCTGTCAAGTAATGATGCATAGTATACTCGTGTAATGATTTTCCCTTTTTCAAGATAATCGATTAAGATAACTCCATGGCTATCCCATAAAACAGTCACCATCACTTTCCCGGCCGAAGGAACAGTCTTTGTCTTCCAGTCTTCAATTCTCCCTTCGCAGTTCACTGTGTATTTGTTTCTAGAGTATAATGGTGTATCCAAGTTTCATCTACAGTAATTAATCGGCGCCAAAACTCTGATTTGTTGCGCCTAAACTGCGCCAACAGACCATTGGAAATGTTCATTCGAACACGGAGTGAGCAAACGCGGCATCCAACGTGCGGCCAGCTTTCTCATGCCTAAATCTTGATTCAATATGTGACAAACACGTTATTTGGACATGTTCATAGCCTCTGCTATCTCTTTAACCTTAATTCGACGGTCGTCCAGCACCATTTGGTGAACTTAAGCAATGTTATCGTCAGTGGTTGCAGTTTTTGGCCGTCCCGAACGTTTATCGTCAACCAAGCTGGCACGGCCACGTTTAAATTCAGCTACCCAAAATTTCACCGTGGTAAACGATGGTGTAGGGTCCACGTACACAGCGTCCAACTCGTCTTTAATTTGTGTAGGCGTATTGCTTTTATATACTTAATGACAGCTTAATACTCAATTTTGTCCATTTTCACAAAAACACTTACATCGACTCACTCAAACGATTGCCAAACAACAACTGCACGTCCAAAATGGCTGAAATTTTGGTGAGTACTTATCAAAGCATGTGCAAACATGTTCCCCAACTTTTGTTGACGAGTGCTTACCATCTTCACGTTGAGATTGAAAATTTTTCAGACAGCTCTCGTAGTAATTTATGAATTTAATGATCATGTTTTATTGTAGGTATTACTGCTTTATCGATTTGACTTTCTCAGAAATTCTTCATTGTGTTTCACCATCGATTCAAATATAAAACAATAACCGTATAAACATTTATGTTGGAATATTAAAGTAAACAATGTAAACATTTTTATACTTGCATGTTATTTTTACGAGTAACTAAAACAATATTTTCTAAATATTCCTTAATATGAGGCACGTACAAACAATATCGGAAATGTCCATAAAATGGTTAAATTGAGGTAAATATGCAGTTTTGTAGAGAAATATTTTCATATTTCAATGACAAAATCTGTTTACAACAAAACTGTCTGAAGCCCGTAAATGTTGTGTACAAAAGATTTGCTTTTGTTATAGATACGGCAGTGTCCACCTCTTTCCAAAACAAAAATATCAATAAAAAGAACCAATCGGACCATTTCTAAATTAGGAGAATTCCAAATTCAGAAATAGCAGTAATACTGCATTTCATACTTGCACGCAATGTTCCCTCTAAGGGTGCGGGTGTGCACTCACACACTCGTAAAAATATGTCCACACAAATTTTTCCAACCCCAGCATACAAAAATTTGTAGGAAGTAGAATGCGATACCCAGATTTTTGGTTTGCCTCAATAGGTTACACAGATGTTGCACATTCTTCCCAGATCCATTTATCACAAGACGAGTTTGTCACTCATTTTAGTATTCATAGTTTTTGTTTGAAGAGATCAACAACTACCCCTTTTCG
This sequence comes from Eubasilissa splendida, assembly GCA_031772225.1. Taxonomy (NCBI): domain Eukaryota; kingdom Metazoa; phylum Arthropoda; class Insecta; order Trichoptera; family Phryganeidae; genus Eubasilissa; species Eubasilissa splendida. Next base: position 15,326,113 of record CM062862.1, on the reverse strand, counting down.
CTGTAAATATTTTGATATTGTGTAAATGAGAGAAACAATACATATTATTTATTTTTTAATACAGACGGTATTCATTTTATAGAACTCCATTGTTAATCAATACAATAAATCAAACACGATTTTTGGTTCTATATTTAATTTTTACAAATAATTGGACGATCATTTCACTTGTCAGTTGATAATGAACTAGACAGCCGAAACGATCGTCCAATTATTTGTAAAAATTAAATATAGAACCATAAAAATCGTGTTTGATGTATTGTGTTTATTAATACATATAAGGTAATGGATATGTTTCAAAATGCAATTTCAATAAAGCACGCAGTATCAGTAAAACACACAAAAGTAATTCAGTCTTAAATTAGCCCTTATTGTGCTGTGGCCGCCTCGCGGCGTCGCCTAGCTGTTCATAAATTATGTGGACATGTGAAACAACATGCGACATGCTAAATGCCTCGCTTGGCAAATATGTTCCGTGATTATGATAAGTTCTCTAGACACCAGTCTGTTGCGCTCGCTCGGCTCCCCTAACCCCAGATTAAGATACCCGTACGCCTGGTGCCTATTCGCGGTAGACGACGGGTGCTTAAACCCGAGCCCTCTCACCCAACGCGTTCAAAAGGTAATGATCATGATGAGGATCCAAAATTTAGATTCGGCCGATGTCTCAGTGAACAATATCATTTGTTATGACTCATCCAAGATGCACGGCCGAGGTCCTTGTATCTCCAATATGCTGCTGTTCAGTATCGGTAGGAAAATGGCCAATCCGTGGCCGCGTCCACCACTGAAGGTAATTAATTGTGATTGATTGTGACATGTCAGTACGATTCTCAGGAAAATTACCATCCTTTAGGTGCGTCTGAGGGCATACGACATGTGACAGTGATGAATAGTTTAGTTTAATGATCCTCGGTGTCTCGAACAATGCATCTCGAATAGAGCCAGGAACAAATCAGCTAGATGTGTTAATAATACGTAGTCCGTGCAAGATGACGTCTTTTGGTGTAAATCTCCCTCTCGTCCTTTCGTTAAGATACCCACGCTAGGTGGTGTGAAATGGCAATCTCCCGGCATTCATGTTTAGAGACTCATCTCTCGAGAAGTCCGGAGAGGTATCTATAGAGCGCTGAGGCTTCCTTCTTCTGGGATCCGTTCCGTCCGCTCACGTCTTAGCTAAGGTGTGACGCAACAGCATTCAATCGGCAGACTCTTTCGTCTTTGTGCCGATAACGCCTCTTGGATGGCTAGCTAATGTATGCATGTCAGAATCTTCAGGCTAAAGTGTACGACCATGACCAGCATGGCACCCGTGATGCAATGCCCAGAACGGAGACCCCCCTCAGCAACTATAGACCACTCCAAACTCGACGAGAGACTACCTCGACATACAATTCCTCTGCATCATTATCTGTCACTCGCGACACTGTTGTTACTTTGATCACAGGAGAGCAAGGCCCTCGAATAATTTCAGTTTGGGGTGGTTGTTAGTACCATGCCAATAATAAAAGGCAGTATGATTTCCATACACATGCAATCGTGCTATTTCAAAATAAAATAAACACACGACCATTCTCGAATATACTCTATCATTTCGTCTGGCAAGCCATTACTTCGGATCGAAAATGTAATTTATAAAATGCGCCCTGTCTCGCACCGTGGTGCCAGCGGCGTGAGCCATGACGGGATTTGTGAGATCTTACTAGGTTTCCACGAATAAGTAAATACACAAATAATTACGTACATAGTTACATAATTATTTACACGGACCATAGTAGTATATAAATAGTCCTGAACGATGAGATAATGTAACTAAAACTTGTAGGATGGTGTTCCGAATTAATAAAACAGGACAGTAATTAAATAAAGCGAAATATCAAGTAGTCTAGCGATTATGCCATCCCCTTTTTATGAATGAGTAATTACATGATGATCCGAATCACACTACCGTATTTGTTAGCGGTTTTAATTATGTATACAAGCATGCAAAAAGATAAACTTAGTATTTTGGCGGATCTGGTCCTCAGCGTCTGCGCCGATCCTGGTCAGCCCTCCGGAACCTGGAGTCACCGCACTCGCGATTTAAATTAGAACACGACCCCGCGGACGCCGAAACCCACGCCTAAATCACCACTAAAACACTCGCGGCGTAAATTGGTTTCGAAAGGAAACCAATTTTCGTACCCCTAACAACATTTATGTATACGTCCCTTTTTCCGGTTCAAAAGCGACTCTCACACGTACAACCCCCTAACCCTCCCGAAACCGACTGTCTGGAGACGCGTTCGCCACCCCCGCTCATACTGTTTTCCTCCCTCGCCCCGCTACTCTCGCCCCTAACCGACCCGCTCTAGAAATTTCGTAGAATTCGTATTTTTTTATCATTTTGTTATATAAGTCTCACAGTTGCTGCGATCAGTCGATGCCAAATAAACAACATTCATTTCTCTGTTAAATTAAAAACAAATACATTGACATTTAATAATACATTGTTTACAAATATACCTGTGCGTAGTCAAGTGTAATTATAATATTTATTATAAAAAAATCATCCCCTAAAAGTGTCAAAAAAGTGTGGATGTGATATTTCTAATGTTTTTGGTTTAAAGTTGAATGGCTCTCCGAAATCATTGAAACATGAAATACATATTTGAGCACAAAATTTACTTCATGGTCCGCACACGCAATAGAAAAATTATACGGAAAGTTGTTGACAAGAGATGTCAAACCGTTTACATCAAAACCGGCAGTGTCCAAATGTTATTGCAGCAGAGCTTTTTCGTTTTAATAAAAACCAGTCTAAAATACCAATTTCAAAACATTAATATTCCATAAAAATGGATTTTTTAGCATATATAACAGGATGAATTTTAATAGTTTTTTCATGATTACCAAGAATTGAAGTTTGTGGTCACTGCAGATATTGTTTCAACGTGTCTCATATACACTATTGCATTATTTATTTTGTTATTACATGGTTCAATCAAATTGTTTATTAGACATTTTCACACACAGAAATGCAATTTTTCACATACTTATGAAAGTGCAAAGATATGCAAATTTTTTTCTCGCAAATACTCAACATCACCATAATAACACACATATAAGAAAGATCACCGTGTGAAGGTCAAACAAGTATATTTCTTTTGCTAAGTATTTTCAGTAAATTATATAGGATGCCACTGATTTGTGGTAAAGTGAATTGTCCAAATGGCTAGTTTTTTTCCCAATAAATTTCATGCTTCGTTATTGCTTGTTAATAAATTTAGAAACATTTTTTAACGAATGCATATAATATGTATATTAAACAAACACATGTAATATGAATGCTCCTATTTGTTCAGAGAAGTAACTATAAAAATGTTAAAGGTCATTAGGTTATTAATGTCAACAAGAGATATCGTATTTAAAGAAAATATTCTTATTTTTAGCTTAATTTATTACATTTACCAAACCTTGTGCATTCATTCTACCTCCCCCTGTGTGAAGAATTATTATTGAATTTTTTCATGGGTTTCATTTTTAGATGAATAATTGTATTCTTAGGAGAACACATTCTTATTGTGCAATTTTAATTATTCAGAACAGGCGGTCTGTGATATTTTAAATATATTAATTAGAAATATATACATATAAAATTAATTTTATTGAAAAATATTGTTATTGCGCCACCGGTTTGGAAAGAAATCCAGGTTCGAATCCTGATGGCGCAACAACAATATTTTTCGATAAGATTGATTTAAAATGTATATCTTTCTAACTAATATATTTAATTCATATTTAATTGTATTCTATTTATAACATCTGAAGCTATAATTAAAAATAAATAATAACTTAGAATGTACCATTGAATGTCAACCGGTTTCAGACCTTGAAAATAATAAAACTTAACTAACTAACTTACTTACTTAGATGTATTAATTTGAAAAAGCGTAACACATAGGTTCGAAAATTTGTCGTCAAAAATAATGTCGCTGTAGCATAGTTGGATAATGCACCTTCCGCGGTTTGGAAAGAGATCCAGGTTCGAATCCCGGTAGCGCAACAACGATATTTTTCGATAAAAATTGATTTTATATGTATATCTATCTAATTAATACATTTACACCTAATAAATGTGTGTTTTCGTTTAGTAGTGACTAGTGGATACGATGCATCCAAAACGTAGATTGTGTGGTTCGCGGCACATTTGTTTAAACTATTTATAATGTCATATTAATCATAAAATAATAATACAATGTATGTTTAGATCTTTGAGAACTTAATTACAAGACGTAGTCAAACTGGTTGACTTAACGACGCAATAATTATTTATTGAATTACCTATTTGAAAGAGACACGACACGTTACAAGCCCGTGAAAACTAACGAACGTAGGATTCTTGCAACACTGCCAGCCAAATATTATAGAAAAATTAAAAACAGAAAATTTACTCGATTATTAAATGGACACTAGAACTAGAACTGTAGACGCGGCGTCGCGCGCTTCAGACGACACCACCCGTGCCGCGCGTCCGGCACAAGAATTAATGAATAGAACATTAAAATTATTAATTTTTAAGTTAATATAATCAATTAGAAAGATTTACAGCAAATATTTTGGTCGGGATACGAATCAGAATTTTTTACTATCAGGGAAAACGCGAAATGGTAACGAGTCTCGGAAATTCGCCGTCTTGTGCCTCATGTCACGCTTGACGTACGTCAAAGATCAGTTCATTGACCATTGATGTTCCGTTCGTCAGTTAAGTGAATTTGAATCTTCTCAACACGAAGACAAAAAAATGTTTGTAAATTTAATACCTTCTGTTTGTATAATGGAATTATAAACAAATTTAGATCAATAACCTACTTAGAAATAATACACACGGAAAAAGTCAATCTATCAAAAAAATAGAGTCACCACCGGGTCTCGAATTTGGAACTTTCTGTTGTCGGTAGATAGTTTTACTAATTAAGCTACAATAACTGTACATAAAGTCGTCAAACTCATCTATATACAATATTTTTTCGATAAATATCTGTAAATCCGAATGGATAGGATCTAAATGAATGGAATACGATAATTCCGGTCGTAAATCGGAATCACCGCAAGGTATGGGAGGGAAGTAGGGAAACTTTGGTACATGATGAGGTCGGTGAGATCAGTGAATTTCGGAGAACCAGGATTCGGACGCTTCCGTAATCCCCGCAATCGCCGCCGAGATCATGCAAATGGCACACGGATGAGTCGATCTCCGATCCTAATTGAATACAGCGATGTCACAAGTTCACCCACGGCACACAAACAATACGTGATCAAAACATAATATCACAAAATACAGTGCTGGTGCACTGGAGCTGAAAGGTCCACACCGTGAATGCTATCACGATGCCGAGATCGATCAAGTTAACGTCTGCAGGCGTCAAGGTCATAATTCACACTGACAAGGAATTTGGAACGGTCGCGGTTGAATTGAAAGATGCTCCAAAAGTGTATTTTACGAATTCGGAACAGACTTGTTCTGTGTACCTTTGTAAGTTCTAAGCAATTTGTTTTAATTATCACGGAATTGCGTTGAGTAAAACAGTAACATCATTAAAAATTTATTTCATTAAAATTTCATAATTAATAATAAGAATTAATAAAAGAATTACGAAACAATAAATATTTCAACAGGGTGGCCGTGCAAAACCAACCCAATTTCCATTAGAAACTGCTAAGAGCAAAATATAAATGTGATTAGAAGGATATAAAGAAAAATCTATGTATCGAAAAAATAATCTGATTGATACCGGGATATGAACCCGGAACTTTTCCTATCTCCGAGGAACAAGTTACCATTTCGCTATATCAACCGATTACGTTTTCGGAAAATCTTGAACATATATTCTGTAGTCTTTCATCTCTCTTATTGATTCATTTAATTTATATTAAAAATGGCACAGAACTATGATCTGAAATTGCAAATTCACTTCAATTGCAATATTTGTATTATGTAAATGAGCTCAAATACAAATAAAAAAAATGTTTAAATACTTTTGATACAATAATTACAATAAAAACATTGACAAAAAATTATTTTCGCAACCCTATTTTGCAAAGTTTAATAGTTTGATTTACGATGACGAGATTTAAGATGATATATTAGAAACCGCAGCAGTCCGTTCCCCAGTTTGATTTTAAAGATCATGTTGAATGATCTCTCGCGATCTTCAGTGTATTCGTAGTATTGTTGCAAGACCAGCGAAGGTGTATATTTATTCGTCGGGTGTTTCAATAATTATATTAAGATATCGCTGCGGAGGACGAACATACACAGTCAAAGATGGAAGGTCGTCGTATAAGTTTATATAAGATATCTTTGTTTTGGGTCACCGTGTTTGGGTTAGTTTTTAACTCCGTAGCTCCTGTATCGGGACGTAAGTACAAAATGCCTAATTATCTCCACACTTAGCCAGATTTACTGACGATTATCCATATTTTTACATGTTTGAAATCGAATATTTCTTTCATACTTATTCCGTCATTCATACTTACCCCAGAGAGCCTCTCGAGGGGTTGCTCATTTGTATTCTCTTTACTCTCACACGTTTCCTGGAAACGTATATTGCATGTATGGAAGTGAGGCTTGGAGCTGACAGAAAAGGAACGGAAGTAGACTGAATGCAGTGGAAATGAGATCACTTAATCGTATATGTGGCAGATCCCTTTATGACTAAAGAGTGAAGAAATAAGTAAAGAATGTAAAGCTGATGTTAGTATAATGAGTAATATTAATAAAGGATCACTTAGGTGGTTTGGTAATATGAAACGGATGAATGAGGAGAGAATGGTAAGAAAGATATATAACGCAAGTGTTGATGGCACCAGAAATAGAGGACGTCCGCGGAAGACTTGGCACGACCAAGTACACCAGATAATGGAGAACGGTTCTGTTAGAAGCCTCAAAAATCGTATGATGTATGAAGCCTCAAATATGAGATGATGTAGAAGTGTAGAGCTCTATCATCTCTGCCTACTCCCGCAGAGAAAAAGCATTATGGTAAGTAAATAAAAAATTTTAAATGTCTGAGCTGCTTAAAATATTTTTACAAATGATTAATATAATTTTTCGTGCAAGAATCTGAATGTAACTCGTTTATTTCAATTTTTAGAATTGACGCATTGTTGCAAAACGCTGTCCATATATGTGAGATTCGGAATTATCGTATTGAAGTTAATTGGTTAAATTAGGTTACATTGTGTTGGACCATTTCCCTTTTTTTGGTAATAAATCATATTTTCAACATTAAAATAACAAAAAGTTGACGGAAAAATCGGCCGTGTCTACACGCAGCGGGGTAAACATTGGCCGCGTAGCAAACCACCAGTGAAATTTATTTATTCATCCCCGAAGAAACTTCACTGGTCACGTGGTCTTTTTATTGCGTCATAACCCGCTTCTCTGTTTTCGGACGGTAATGGAAATTTAAAACGTTTCATTAAATCAGCGGTCAAAAAACATATTTAAATAACTAGTTTTTATTACAAATTACTATAAACGAAACTCATATAACATAAAGTGACATGTTTCATAATTTAATATTATTGGTAATAATAATCGACCCACAAAATGCGAACTAGCTCACTTAACAGATAACGCTGGTCAATAATGACAATGTTTCCGACTTGAAAATGTATGATGAACACGATACGAAACATTGGAGTAAACTATGAAAAAAAAAAAAACTATAGAATTAGTAAAAGGTACCATTGCGTCCCTTTAGAAAAAACATGAGTACAGTAAGAAAAAAAAAATGCTCGAAAACTACAGAATCTGGCAGACGTAAAGATGTCTCTAACATTGATACAGCATTTGAACGCTTATGAACCCTCCCTCCCCAACTCTAATAATATGGCCTATCACGTAACAATAATCACAATAAAATAGTTGCAGAAATTAATTTTAAATTTGCCACCATTTTCATCTGTCAAACGTGTTATAATCTTGATTTATAAAGGCCATGATGGAACAATTAATGATGGAACAATTAAATGTATTAATATCAAAAAGGTAACATATAGGGTCGAAAATTGTCGCTAAAAATATTGTCGCTGTAGCTTAGTTGGATAAAGCACCTTCCACAGTTAGGAAAGAGATCCAGGTTCGAATCCCGGTGGCGCAACAATATTTTTCGATAGAATTGATTTTATATGTATATCTTTCTAATTAATATATTTAATTCATATTCATAATCGATTTATTTCGACTACTAACATTAGTCATATTTTTGTTATGTCAACACTGCAGCGGGTGAAATTTCAGTGGCGCATTATTACAAGGTTAGATTTGACGCGCTTATATTCCTTGTGCTTTATTAATAGTCAGTTTGACCTAATATTTTTTTTCTTAAATTTTCAACTATTCTTTTTATGTTTTATAATATTTCATTCATATCTTTTGTACAATGCTATATATTTTTATTTTTTGTGCACGTCTTGTAAGGTCTAACTGTACTTAAAAGTACCACAAAGTATAATTAATAATATTTAGGTATATACTTTTTTTTATTTTACATCTCAATTTGCTTAGTTTATGTTTGAAGAATACTACAAAAAATATACCGTTGCTAGGCACTTAAATTTAATAATCTAAAAATAGGTTAAATCTAACAACACTCATGTCATTGCACATGCGAGTAATCATTCTTGTGAACCTGTTATTGAAAATTTCTATCAAACAGTTATCTGTAACAGGAGCCGAGGTGGCCATTTGGCCGATATCATGTTCCACGGGTAATTACATTGATTGAGTGATGAGAAAATATGCTACTATTGACTCATTGGTGTGATTGTGATTGATATTCGTAATATCGGTGATTTGAAACTGTGATTGTGATCGCAGTTTCATTACTAATACGCATTCGCCGCATGATATCACAATACACGAAATAAATTTAAAAACATAATTTTTAGCATATTTACTTATATTATTCAAATTTCATTCGCATAAAAAACATATAACATATTCTAGCATATATAATTAATATTAATCTAATTTAATATTATCACAAAGAGAATAAAAAATCTTTAAAAAAAAAATGTGTTTATTTTTCGCGTCAAATTCTTAGCATTTCGGGTCAAATGCATAAAACGTTTTCATAATCTATTAGATGGCACTTATCACGAATTATAACGTCATTCCTTCATGAATATTTTCGTTTCATATGCACATGCGCCGAATCATGCAATATAAATAAAATTAAAAATTAATCACGAAACACGATATTTCCATATATTCAATCACTGATAGTGAGTGTAACTGAAACATATCAGTGATTGACTCACGGTTCGTGATTTTGAGGTCGTCACTAATTGATACCAATAAACATGAACATTTAAAAAAAAAGTTTTTTTCATAGATTTAAAAATGCAGTTCTTGTCGCGCCATCATGTTGTCAAAAAACAATCCTAATGTCACTGTTCTTCAGGGCCGAACGACAGCGGGTGCACCACGACCGACAACGCCCCCGGGAACTGTCAGACGGGCGACCAATCCGCAACCAGAACCTCCAGGACAACTAGGGCGACGATGGTAATTTTAATTATTCATATTTTCACACCATTTCATATCTGGCTTCCGGTAATAATTCGATTTCGAGGCCGAGACCAGTATTTTTGTAAAAATCTATTTTTCAATATTTATTTATTCTTTGTACAAATATTTGTCACATTTTGATAACAAAAAAATGTTTCCATATTCGATAATATTTTCTATATTTGTCACTTCCACCGCCCGGCAATGCTGTCTGACTGGGCCAAAACGCAGAATATGGTCGAAAAGTGGCACCCGAATGTTGCCATAATCCAACCGAAACATAAATGGATTCAATGGTAATGTGATTTGACTACTTCATGAAGGTTTTAAAAAACAGGCAACGTTGGGCAAGTTCTTTGTTAAATCGAGTGCTACTGAATCATCGTCAAACGAAAACCACCATCAGAATTAAAGTTACCTAACGTTTAAATTGTCTCCTTCTAAATATTAGCAACTTTCATCCTCTTCCGCTTCTACCATTATGTCGCCTCAGTACAATAAAGGTAAAGTTTTAACAAAAAAAATATTAATTTGTGTACTATTTTTAGAGGCTGGGAACGAACTAATTGAATTTCAGTTATTTGTTAGGGGAAAAACTGTTTCTACATTCGTCAGGTTCGGATTAATGACGATATAGATGTTCAACTGTAATACATCCAATTCAAGTGCACGTTGACTACACGTGTCATAGTTATTAGAGTAGTAGATTATGTATCATAAAAATATAAGCGGTTTTCAATATAATGTCGATTGTCTTTCTATTCTATAATCGTAAGCGGACCAATCGTAATAATGCATGTACACGGATGAAAGTTTATCTCTCGTCTCGGAGATTTGATGACAAATGTCGGTAAGTAAAAAATTTGTCATTCTATTTTGCGTAATAGATAGAAATAGAATGGACAAGAACTATATTATGTAATTCATTGTATTTCTTATTTATTTGCCGCAGCTGACAGTTTCTAGTGAAAGGTTATGTTTGCATTTCTTATTATTTGGTCAATATTGTTTCAGACTCCGATAAAGTTGTTCGGCTTATAAAATTCTCCAGGACGGCTAATTCCATTATGGTTTATTTTCTAGGAAGCTAGACTGCCGTCGGCGAAAGTGAACGCCCTACTGCCGGCGTCGGGCGAGTGCGGCATAGAGTCGACCGAAGACCGGATCGTGGGCGGGAACGTCACCAACATCGACCAGTACCCTTGGCTGGGGCTGGTGGAGTACAGGACCGAGAAGAATACTATCTCGCTCGCTTGCGGGGCGACGCTCATCAGCAAACGCTACGTCATCACGGCCGGGCACTGCCTGTACGGGGAAGTACTGACGAAGGTGGGAACACCGTGAGTACCACACCAAATACTAACCTAACCCAACCAGATAGTTAAGAGAAGCGCACACTGGGGTGGAATTAAAACTACGGTTCAAATATTCGTAAAAAGGAAATTCATTATTATTTTCAATTATTACATATTAGGTCATTAAATGTGAAATATGCGATTTCGAATCAAAAGTTTGATTTATTATATCTCAAACAAGAAACAGTACAAGTAATCAAAATATGCGCCTAAACTACTACAACGTTCTCTTGAATCCTCGACCACTTTAGTGACGTCACAGTTAGATCAAAAAGGCAAGTCGTTCATTTTAACGATGGTTCATCATTTGATCGGTTACTTTTGGAACCGGTTCCAATTTCGAAATACATAATCAAATTTCATCAATTAAGTAAAATTAAACAGAAGTTCGAATAACTTCTAAACCGTTGAATTTCAGATAATCCTATTTGAACGGATTGCTCAATGGATTGGTAGTGATGAAGCCTAACCGTCGGCTCCATTGTCCTACTGTCTCTGGAACACCTCGGGAAAACCACTAACGATCAAGTCATTTTGTAAGAGATTTCGTAATACGGTCGAATAAATCATGTTGTAATTCTGTTGTAATTCAAATAATTATGAAATGCAAGAAACTTGCACGTCGGAAGATATTGTTAATCGCTCATCTCTGTCCAGAGAACGCGAGAAATTGAAAGTATCGAGAGCATCATGCCGCACGCTAGCGAGGAAACAATGAACTATATTATATTGGTCCTCGTACAAATACCAGGAAACATTTCGAACAAATTAATTAATCGGTTTTACAAATGAAACTCGACAATAATATAATTGCCAAATTACTTCTGGTTTTAGGATCAACGTTCGTTTCGGCGAATTCGACAAGAGGACGCTGATAGATTGCGTGAAAGTTGTCGGAGGTGAAGACTGCAATGAGGAACCCGTCACCATCGCCATTGAGAAGATCATCGGCCATCCGAACTACAAACCAGAGTTGAAAATACATAAAAACGACATTGGATTATTCAGGCTGGCCTCCGATGCTCCGTACACTGGTAATTTGACCACTACATATTATATTTGTTGTCAAACAGTGGCTCTGTGTAAACCACCCGAGAAGGGCTGGTTCAGTCCAGTATTCGTGTTTCCGTCGGAATGGTCGGGTTGGAGAAGTCATTCTGAGATAAAACGACTTACTTACTTTCACAATATTGCTGTTTTAGAAATATACCCAGTTAAAGCTTTATATAAAATCAGATGCTGCAGTACAATTAAATGTAGAAAACAACATTTTCTAAATATGAATTAAATATATTAATTAGAAAGATATACATATAAAATTAATATATATATTTAAAATATCACAGACCGTCTGTTCTGAATAATTACAACTTCACAATAAGAATGTGTTCTCCTAACATTTTCTATTTGCATTATAACATTTTTTAAAGGAGAAGATACTACACAACTCTGCTTGCTTGGCCCCCTTCGTAATATCAAACCATGGTGTGAATGATCCTTACACACGCAGAAATTCATTCGTATAGGGATGCGATTGCGTGTATAAGTTTACTATTCACCCTGTAATCAGGGAGCACTTTTCATAATTTTCTCTTATTACTCTTATCATACGTCTTTTGCAGATCTACACAAGCACAAAATAATTTTTGGTTTTTTGCCATTAATCCATCATTTGCAGAGAAAAGATCTAATCCATACATCCTATTCTACCCACAAAGACCCCCTGCATTTACCATACTTTTTATTTCGTCACCGTTCTTGGTCTTTCTATTAAAATTCTTCCATACAGTTTGCCAACCGAACTCAGTAGACTAATTACCCTATAGTTTCCACATTCCTTTCGCGACCTTTTACCTTCACAGATACATATAATGATAGCCCTCCTTCTATTTAAATGAGTGAGGCTCTCCTTCAATATTGATTGAAGAGTGAAGCAACTAATAGGCCACCAACCTTAATATACTCGGAAGCAACAATATCATACCCCACTTTACCATTCTTCATATGCTTTATTTCTTCCATTTTGTATGTTTTCTGAGTGTCACTCTCTTGTTAACTCGATATGATTGTTTTATGTGAAATCTATGCAAATTTAATACGGTTCTAATACTAAAATGCCCATTTCTCTTTATTATAAAAGATAACTTTTTTTTTTAAATAACGATTCAAAAGTGCATGTCTTTAATCAACTGCGTTGTTACAGATTTTATCCGTCCGATTTGTCTACCCGCCACCGATATCACCGTTCAGGGTAGCACGGACGATCTGATCGTCGCCGGCTGGGGCGTTACGGAGACGGGCTACTCCAGCGACGTCAAGCTCCATCTCGCCATCCCGTTCGTGACCCTGCCCAAGTGCCAGTATGCCTATAGCGGATCCATCCACCCTAACCTCAGGGCCGAGCTGTGGGACAAGCAGGTCTGCGCCGGAGGGCAGGCGGGCAAGGACTCCTGCAGAGGCGACTCCGGCGGTCCGCTCATGGGCTTGACAAACGCCCATTGGTCGCTGCACGGTGTTGTCAGCTTTGGCCCGAAACCCTGCGCGCAGGCCGCCGTGCCAGCAGTCTACACGAAGGTATACCCCTACATCTCCTGGATCAGGCAGCAGATACAGCCGTAATCAGATCGGCCCAATAACCAATAAATAATTCATAAACTGTCAATATTTAGATGAAACAAAATTTAGCCTATGCAATTATTACTGTTAATTTTACAAATAAAAAATATGAGCATTGAAACTAATAATTGTAATATTCTTTCATTCGTATTTAAACCGTTGAGTTTTTAGTTTAACCGTTAAATAAGATAAATCAAGCCTAATGATTTTGTAAATTCAATTGAAATATCAAAGCTAAGGGTTAAATCATCAATTATTTTGAACTATGTTCATGAGATGAACAAATTAATAGTCTTCGACATTTCTAACTATAATTATAATTATTTATCTCACTAATGATGATTTAATAATGTCCAAATTAATTTATAGGGTAACGCGACAAAATATGATTGTACATTTTGCACTTTATTTATATCCTTACATTCAGTTCTGGCGCACGACTCTCGCCTCATCCACTTCTATACGTCTTCTCGCTCCTCGGTTGTTGAAGTTATTTGAAGAACGTCTTTCAATACATACGGTTTATCTCATCACGCCAGGTAGGACCGTCCTCTATCATTTCATCATTGGCATTGTTTTAATTATTGTATTATAAAAGAAAAAGAAAATCATGCCGTTTGAATCATTTAATCTACAAAAAGTAATCCTACGCGACTATATTTTATTTACGCGGCTTGTTTCACTTGAAAACGATGACGGAAGGATAAAATAAATGTAGATTTGTAAAAACAGGAAAATAATGAACAATATAATGTACATAAATAATAATATTGCAATTGCAATTGCAATGTCCTCATCCACGATCGATACTTAATTAGAATGCTGATCTCTTAGTATGTGATAACACCGTTTACACTAATTAATACAAAAATGGACGCTTCCGAGAAATTATCTCGGCTCGAGCATTAATGCCCTTCGTACTTCTCCGGTTCATGGCGGGAAAACACGACGAGCGCGCGAACGAGAACGAATCGTTTCACTGAATCATTCATATGCGCGACCCGATGAGATGCGACGCGCCGAGTCTCGTGTTACAATTACTAACGCCAGTCTGTTGTGTGAATTAATGTAAAATTAATAACGATCCCGTTCATATAAAACGTAATAAATCGACGTAAATATTAATCTATCACATTTAAAATATAAACCTTTTTTTTACTTCAATTTACACCTGTAGATGGGAAGGACTGCTCTTCCCGAAACTAGTCGTGATACAATTCAAAAAAATGTATGCGTGCAGTGCAAAGTAAAAAAAAAATTATATATTTTTAAAAAAATAATATGTTACACCACGAAGTGACTGCCAAATCAGACGATGATATTGAAATGGTTAAATACATAAAGCACTTTATATAACAGATTTCAAAAATACAAATTTGAACGATTTAATTGGGCTTCTAGTAGGTAATTTGTGGCAGCAGATCACCTCTGTTCAACTCTAACCAAATTAAGGCAGAAAAATTCGACAAATAATATGTGAATAAATAATAAGGAATTTTAAATATTTACTCGTATTAATTATCGAGAGTCGAGTTCGCTGTTACTAGGTAGACAACAAAACTAAAATGAGGTTTTTTTTATTGCCATTTTACTTGAAATGTGTATAATATTATTAGAGTATGACGCCATAAAGCACGATAGTTTAAAATAATAACAATTTATAAAATACTAACGATCATAACACGAGGAATATATTCAATATAGTATATGTTTTGATTGAGATGTAATGACCTTTAGGAGTCAAGTCTTCACTGATCCAGGGTTACCGACCACTTTGAATTGTATTTTCATATTACTTTTTTATTTGAAAATGTAACTATTCAAGTGTTTTTTCATTAAATTTTTTAATATTAACACAAACATTATTAATTCTGGACACATTGATACAACTTTATTATTAGGAGAACACATTCTTATTTCAAAAATTAGTAAAAATTAATTGATAATTCTGGCGTCTGCTATCAGTTTACTCAAAGGTATTTGAGATTCTGTAAAAATAAGGTAGACGGCTCTTTCAAATTATGGAACGATTAAATGTATTAATATCAAAAAGGTAACATATAGGTTCGAAAATTGTCGCTAAAAATATTATCGCTGTAGCATAGTTGGATAATGCACCTTTCCCGGTTAGGAAAGAGATCCAGGTTCGAATCCCGGTGGCGCAACAACAATATTTTTGGATAAAATTGATTTTAT
This sequence comes from Eubasilissa splendida, assembly GCA_031772225.1. Classification (NCBI taxonomy): domain Eukaryota; kingdom Metazoa; phylum Arthropoda; class Insecta; order Trichoptera; family Phryganeidae; genus Eubasilissa; species Eubasilissa splendida. The sequence goes on along the minus strand of CM062862.1, from coordinate 15,310,387 downwards.
ATGTATATCTTTCTAATTAATATATTTAATTCATATTTAAAATATCACAGACCGTCTGTTCTGAATAATTACAACTTCACAATAAGAATGTGTTCTCCTAATAATAAGAAGAGAAATATCACGCTATGTGTGAGGCACACTGTAGTCCCGTCAGCCAATAGAAAGCTCGCACGCTGCTCTGCAAATTATTTATTGCAAATCAATATGGCGAGCTGTCACTTCTTTGGTAGAAACGGATCGAGACTAGCTCTGAGAGAGGTGTGCTGGTCAAAATGCGTACAAGAAGACAAAAAAAAGGAAAGCGAGTACAGCAAGGGCTTATACGAGATGCCGGGCATCTCTGAAATTACTTTGGTTAATTTAGTCAATTTCAAGAATGGCGGTGTTATTTTGTTGTAAAAAGTTCATTCAATTTTATACTTTATTGCTTTGTTCACTACTGCGTTCGAAATCTGTCACTTTGACGGCGAAAAATTTTCAGTCTATATGTAATAATGTAAATTGATCAATGAGATCATTATCGGAGAAACACTCATCACTAAAATAGCGGGATAGTGAATGATTCATTGTCGTTTACTGCAACTTTCAAAGTATCAATGTGACAAATTACTTTTATACAGCTGTGAAGAGTCTGCCATTTTTAACTAACGATTAACGATTTCACAATCGGATATCGGATAGTAAAATTAGTTTACTAAGATCGAACAACCCGTTTTCACAAAAAAAATTACTATAGTTACTCTTTTACCATAGTAAAAACTTACCACTGACATATAACTGACCCCTAATACTGTAATGATTGTATAAAATTAATAACCTCAAATTCAAATAAATAAATATTATAATAAATATTTTATTAAATACGTTCATTACAATATTTACAATAAAAACATTGTCAGAAAATTATTTTCGCAACCCTATTTTACAATGTTTGACGCGCTTCAAGGCGATATCTTTGAATCCAGCGTCGCAGTCTGATCCCCAGTTTGGTTCTGAAGACCGTGGTGAATGGTCTCCCGCGATCTTCAGTGTCTCTGTAGTATTGTTGCAAGACCAGCGGAGGTGTTTACTTATTCGTCGGGTGTTTTAAATAATAAATATTTATTAAGATAATATCGCTGCAGTAGACGGACATACACAGTAAGAGATGGAAGGTCGTCCTATAAGTTTATATAAGATATCTTTGTTTTGGGTCACCGTGTTTGGGTTAGCTTTTAACTTCGTAGCTCCTGTATCGGGACGTAAGTACAAAATTCTTAATTATCTTCACAATTACCCAAATTTACTGAATGGTCCACATTTATTTGTTGAAATTGAATAATAATAATTCATAATTGCGCTAAAGCAATAGTAAAGTATGTCAACGAATCGAAAATTGAAATGTTAATTATAATAATATTTATAATAATATAATTAATCTATGACCTAATAAATTTACGTAACTATCGGTTTAACAACTTAGGTAAAATACAGTATTTTCGTAGAAAACAATCGCTTTGCGGTTTGACGTATTAGATTAAATAAAACACAATCACTCTGTACAAAGTCACGAATTTTATTAAATAGAAAAATATATCGTGGAATAATTATTAATATTTTGTTCTGCAAGTAAATAACTAAATAAACTATCAATTTCAGAGGTTCTTCTCCTTCACATAAACCAGTCGGTATTAAAAATCTAATCAATTCATTGTTTATAATATAAAATAATATTTTTAAGAATTTTTTATGATTGTTCCAGCACCTTTATCTGGCAATTTTTTCAACGTTTTAAAAATATACCTTTTCATATTAATATAACATTGTGCGCTGCGCTATGTAATACAATTGATGATGATGATGATGAAGGTTGATGCTTAAATACTGTTTTTGTTTTTTAAATTAACCAACGAAGTGAGAACTGCACGCGTTTACATCGATTCGATACGACTTTTGGGAAGAGATCTGATCTGGATGAAACTTTTCAATTTTCCATAATACTATCAAATTTTTTCTTATATTTTATAACCTCTGGCCTATTTCGGTGACTATTAAAAATTGTATTAAAAGTAAAAAAAAAATTAAACCTAGCACGATATGAATTCCACCACTACAAAAAAAAAAAAAAAACACCGATTAGAACATGTTTCTTCGGGAACACGGATTATGTCAGCTGTCAACAGTCATTCTCGTTACGCCGAACATATTTTGTGGGTATTTTTGATGACTGATCGACCCCTTAGAATAACAAGGTTCCAACTAACATTTTGGACTAATTTGAATCATTGCGTGAAATAGATTCCAAATATATTATTCTTTATTTCTTCCATACACACCAATTCTATTTAATTGATACTAAAGTAAATAGCAAGAGTTGAACGTTCCAACTGCATCAGTTATTTAATTCAATTTATGGATCATTATTGTTTTATTATATATTTAATTTAAACAAAATATACATGAATATATGATGAAATTCAATCAACACTTTTGAGCTCATTATCTCAAAACAGTGTCAGTGTCAGGTGGAACCTTGTTATTCTGAGGGGTCGTGATGACGAATGCAGTGAGCGAGGTCAGGTGCACGCGACATAAAAAACCAGTTATATTTTATATGAAGTAATATTTTATCCCAATGCAGATTATGTCGCGATACAAAATGAGAAGTTGATTTTTTAAAACGCGACGTAAATAGTATAAATAAATATTTGATGTTGGGAACAAATAGACATAATCTTATTCAAAACAAGAATTCATATAACGTCTAACATCGGGACATAAAATACTCATAAAAAAAACTGAACCCAGAAACGAGCTAAAATATCTAAAAATGTGGATATACGTTGATGTATAAAAAATGGCCTTGAAATCTGAGATTCAGTTACGTACGTAAATCAATTGTGAAACTTGTCTCGTAACTCTAATAAACTACATTAAACACTTGAGTGCAGAGTGGGGGTATTATTCGTTGTCTATTGTATTTTATACGTGAAGAAGAATGACCAACTGATGCATCTCGACCTTTACCGCCAAATCTCGCGAGACGCTAGAGCAAAGTTTCCTAACATACACACCGCACACACATCTAAGAATAAATTCGTGAAATTATCAACTACAATTTGAAAAAAAAAAAATACACACTTGATCTCAGAATTGTGAATTATAATACCTAACCGAGCAGTATTCGCAATCAATACTTTATAAAATAAATTACTCACACGGATAAAGTAATTACCAGAGGCGTGCAGTAGGTATAAGCTTGGGTTGTGCTGTTACCGACTATGGTGACTAGGTATACAGAGGTGTCAAAAAAAAGGAAGAAAAATTAATCTGTTTTTGAGAACAATTCTATGTATTTTACATTTAGAAAATAATTGTGAATTCATTACTTCAAAAAAGGCAAGTTCTTTTATTGCTCCACCACACACTTCTGCTTTTAGTTTCACTTAATAAAATATTAAAAATATTATGTTTTACGAAATACAAACTACGAAACGTTGGAGTACACCATGAAAAAAAATAGAATTAGTAAAAAGTGCATTTACGTGCAGTTACAGTTACAAGATAAAAAAAAAACAAAGCACAGTAATAAAAAAATTCTTGATAAGTACTAAAATTTGACAGACATAAAAATGTATCTAACATAACACAGTTTCAGTAGGGAAATATTTAGTTAAATTAAACAAACACATTGGACTCGCGCAAATTGCAAGTAAATAGTTTCGCAGCATCGTTTTGACGTTACACGCGGAAGAACTGTCGGAATTGAAAACTCCAGCCGTAGGTTACGCTAATTTGTGCAGTAACGGATAGAATTTGATAAGGTATTTTTAGAAGATAATTTTAAAATTTATATTAATTTTCCATAATCTTTAGTAATAATACACAACTTTTTGCTTGTATGCAGTGCATGCCCGTGTTTAACTCTGATTGAATGCGATTAATTTTTATTTTATGTAAAATACATCTACGTTGTTACCGTATACAATCACCTCTGTGATAATATTAACGCCTTTAGAATACCAACACTATGATTACAAGCCAATTAGTGATGCTCTTCCATGGGTCGACACCGGTTTGCGCGAACCGGTTATTAAAGTGGAAACGTCTCGCCGAATAATAATAACAAAATCAAGTGTTGAGATACCAAACATGTTTATGACATGTGTAATGGAAATTGCTTTTCATTTTGATACACCCATCACAGAATCATTCGAATAGTTCAAAATATTCGAGATAGTGAAAATGTTAATATGCATGTGTATGTATTAAAGTAAATCAATATTCGCAAAAGATGACAAACGACATAATAAGCATGGTCGGAAATAATAACAAAAAAATCATTGAACAGGAGGTATGTTAGCGGATAGTAAAAATTGGTTTAGCGAACCGATTGATAATTTCGCCAAAAATGTAAAACATTATATTACCGGCAGTGACAAAGGGACACGTACTACATATGGGAGAGGAGGGGGTTTAAGACCGATTAGAACATAATATAGATGTAAATAAAACATTTACACAGAGACAGAACACTTTTGTAAAAAAATATGAGAATATTTTTATAAAGTACTTAAGGTATGTGATGAACGGGTGGTTGAAAAATAACACGTGATTATTTAAGCATACATACCAGGTTCACCCAGCGTACAACTCCGCGACCGTGGACCCTCAACTTTTCCCGAGGTAACAATCGATTCTTCATATGATCCTGTATCTCGGGCAATGCCAGAAGTGGAACGCTAGTTATTAATGTTTTACGCAAGCCACAAATGCTGTACGAGTTAACAATTGGGCGATTATGTATTTAGCAATATGTGAATATGTCCAAGAACATACAATTACTGAATTTTCACCAACAAGGGCACTGTTAATAAACAAATAATAGATATCTCATAGAAACAAAGCTATTTTTTATTAATAGAAAAATATGAAAGTATCGGTAACTACAGGGCTTACGACCTGTCTTCGGCTGGCTTAAGTGATCACTTTACAAAATGTATATATACAACTTATAAAAATTTGATAGACATGGAGGTCGATTGGATGGAATGGTGAACGTTACATTGTGTAAAGTGATCACTTAAGCCAGCCGAAGACAGGTCGTAAGTCCTGTAATTACCTATACTTTCATATATATTTCCATTAAATATATTTTTTTTAAATAGCTTCGTCTATATGAGATATCTATTATTTGTTGAATGTGTATTTGTTTGATCGCTGTTTGGATCTGATACGGTGCATCTACTTGATAATTATTTTGAAGAGTTAAGGAGGATACTTCTCTTCTGGTCACAATGGTCACAGGTCAGAAGGTTAGGTTAGGTTGAAAAGAGATACGTCTCCTTTGAATTTGAATTATTCCCATCAACTCCCTTGTGAGCTTTTACATAAGAATAAAATTTTTAATATAACGGTACATTTTTAATATAACATAAAAAAAAAACTAAGTATAATTTACGTACAAATATTTCTTCAATTCAGGTATGCTCCTGCAATGAAAAATGTCAATGAAATTCAACTTGTTACCAAGCCGATGCATCCGTATTATTAGCGAGTTAACAGCATAATTATTTCTACGTGTACCTACAAAGAACACTTCATGTTGTCTCGTTTAAGTTGGTACTTTATACGAAACCATTTGTGTTAACTGAAGGCAGTCCAACATGCTATTGATAATTTTATATAGAAATTCTCTCTTCTCCAGACTAATTATTCCAAATGAAGTAGACTCATTAAATAATCGTAATTTATATTTTCTATAAATCTTAGAAATTTATGTTGCACTCTTTCGATTTTTATAATATATCGAGTCATAGTAGGGAGACTACAGAGTGGAGTTAAATTCCAGCGTACTTTTTACAATAGATGTATTAGTATATAATGTTGTTAGAAATAATTCAAAGTTGGGACGACATTCGTTAGATGTCGCCCTAACAGTATTAATAATTATGATGATATAAATAAAGGTATTTGAATCATTAAAGAGGGTCACTCATTTTTCAGTATTCTTTAGATAATTAATATTATCACTTGACTTTCGTGGGAAGGTTAATGAAATGATTTTCATACTTTTTAAATTATCAAAATTAACTTTGTTTTAATAATCACTTATTGAGTTAAAATACATCTACCGGTTTCAAAAAATACCATTTTCTTCTTCAGGATGTCAATACTAACTAAAAACATGTATGATTGTCTCTTTACCAGAATCTATTTTTAAAAAAACAACAATTAATTAAAAAATAAATTTAGTACCTAATTCAAATTGTTACTTGATGATACGAAAAAAAATTTAGAATGGGACCTGTGGTTAAATTTAGTTGGTTGTTTATAATTTTTTGATTAGTTTTACACGCTTTATTTATCTCCAACGATTCCAAATTATTTAATTTGTAACCAACACCGTTTACATGCAAAATTGACAATCCCAATTTTTTATCAAAACCATGACCATTTTCTATCAAATGATTAGAAATTCTGAAAACTCACTATTGTTCAAATATCTCAAATGCTCCTTTAGTTAAAATTACGTTTTACCAATATAAAATGCAGCACAATCCTTGCAACTAAGTTTATAGACACCAGAATTGTTAAATCCTATATTATTATTATACTAGTCATTCAAGCGATCCGAAATCATTTTTCACGCACCTTGTTCCAGAACTGGTGGATATTCCAGCCCTCTACCAAGAATGTGTATTGAATTTCCAGTCTAAAATCTGTATAGTGTTTAGCGACACCAGAGTCACCTCGAGGAAGTGACCCTGGTGGTCGCCAAATGTGTCGTCAACCTCAAAAATGTCAGGTTTGTTAATGGCACTTGTGATCATCGAAGAGAACATCGAGACTCTCTAGCCCGAGGCGAATTAAATCATACTTTACAGTTCATAGCTAGGCGAGTCGAAACAAGTTATCCAACTCGTTTGGATACATACACACCAGAAAAACGCAAAACTGGAATGAGCAGCCGGCCAGGAGACGCTCAGCGAAGATGTGATCTTGCTGCGTCCGTTTAAATATTGTTATACAATTTTGCAATGCCGCATTCATTTGAATATTATAAAGCAGTTTTTCCTCAAAGTTCATCTGAAAGGCGTACCGCCTATTTATTAGTAGACTCTGTATAATATCGGTATTTATACCTTCGATAAAAATTATCGATATCTAATTCACGAGGTACCGAATTTAGGTGCAGAATTAACGGAAAACGGAACCGAGATTGCCAAAAAATACCTCGCGACGCTGGACCAGGCAAGACTCGGGTGGATTTCGCACGTGCGCATAGGTGTTTTACTTTTTTATCTACGTCCAATTATCCAAGTTACGATTTTTTTAATTTTTCAACATTCGCTATTTAAAATCAGGCGAATCATGCTGGCTAACGAAATAAGTCGAGATATCTGGCAGATAAATTTTTCACAAGAGTCTGATCGAAATCTGATACAAAAAAATTATCTTGTCCACTCTTTATTATCTTTATTATTTAAGTGCGATGAAATTTTTCGGAAAATGTGTCATGAATAGGTAGTATTTATATCGAAATATAGTCTAATGTTGTTGACTAACCGATCCGAGGGTGGCCTGGTTCAATTTAAAACATATTTTGTGATAAAAAAAAATTAATAAAAAGCATCAAGGCCACAATGATTGTCTTTGTTAAATATAAAAAAACGATAACCTTGGAAGTATGAGTTTCCATAAAAAAAAAATTACAAACTATAAAATACATTTTTTAACAACATAACGCAAATATTTTAAGTTAATTATTATGCTGATTCAAGATATTGTACTAAAAAAACCTTAATACCTTAACGTAAATCTTAAGAAACTGAATCGCCGTATTATTAGCTAATGCGCACGATTAATATGTCCTACCTTATTTTATTTCCACGATGTTGTTTTGTGGCGGCATTCTTAAATCATTGATAATTTTACCATCGAAGATTTAGCGCAGAATTTACGTCCATGATGAATACGACCGAATTTGTAGGATTTTTTTTTCTTTATATATATACACAGGCGTTTTTGCTTTGTTCCCCACACCAACAAAGGAATGATGGTTAATCCAAAAATGAATCAATTGCAGAAAATGGCGACGTGTGCACCACCCCTAACAGCGCCCCGGGCAGCTGCGTGCCCGTGACGCAGTGTTCCAGCCTGCTGGCCATCTTGCAGAACCGCCAGAAGACTCAGGCCCAGATTAAGTTCCTCCGGGACTCCCAATGCGGCTATGGAGCTTCCGGTAGGGGCTGTTTACCTAATACTGATCATTTTGAGAAATTACATTATTTGATAATAATTTTGTTTACGAGTACATATTTACACATACATACATACATATGTAATACATATTTTAAAAGACACTAATATTTTAAACATTGTTTACTAGCTATAATATAATACGGCGACGTGCAGATAGACAAATTTTACGAATAGGATAATAATTCATTAATAACGTGAAATTACTCTGTATTTTTTCATCTATTCTATATTGGTGGGATATATTGACGTTTGCGGTTTGATGATCGTGTAATTTGAGGTGTTTTTAAACTATTTTTTGTGCTGATTTCAGATTTAGTATTCGTTTGTTTCTATCACGTACGGTTTTTTTGCTAATCGAGGAAGTACTCTATTCCTTAAAACGTAATTTAATTTAAAACGAAAAGGAACATGGCTTCCAGTACTTAGTAACAAAGTTTCCGAAAGTATTTTTTGAAAAACTTTAATAAGGGATCTTTGTGGGGCCGCAGATCAGAAATTTAATGAAAAAACAACACGTTTGAATGTACAATGAATCCAGTACAAAAAAGGGCTTGGGTTTCATTTACAGAAGTTGTGACAGGTTTTTTAAGCCAAGGTTAAAATAATGTTGCAGAATTTTAGTAAATTAGGCTGTAACATGATTAATTTTCTACATTCGCACATCGATTTTTTTTCTGAGAACCTCGGAGACGTCAGCGAAGAACGAGGAGAACGATTCCATAAAGACATCAAAGACACGGAAAAGAGGTACCAGAGAAGGTGGAATGCTAACATGAAGGCCGACTACTATTTTAAGAGAGACGGCACTTGTGAGGGGCAAAAATTAAGAAAAATTAATATTAACCCACCTGAGAAAAATAATTAAAATCACCGTCAGATAGAGGAAAATTAATTTGTCAAATTCATCTTTTGTTTTCGTTATGGTTTTCTGTTTTACATATTTGCTTTTTTTATACAATATATAGTATGTTTTTATAATGGAAATTTTAATTTTTTTACTTTTTATTTTACCCTCTTCACATTAATAATAATAAAAAATTCAAAAATAATTTATGCTAAAACCTTACGAGATAGAGAAAAACAAACTGCAGATTCGTAATCAGCATGGAAAGTACTATTAGGTTCACCTTATTTTAATAAAACATCGTTCTAAAAGTTAAAAAATGCAGCACTATATTATGTTTTGTTGTTGTGTTCCCATCTTATTTTTCAAAGGAGGATGGGCGTTTTAGAATGAGGGTTTTCCCAAGTTTATAATGGTACAATACATTATGACTTGATAATACTGTATATTATGCCTAAAGTCACAGTACTGAGACTTTTCATTTGAGATATCACTCGTGGTGTTACCACCATTGAAACGAACCACATTCTCCTTTTAAATGCCACGAGCGCGTTAACACGCCAAACTATATATGTCGCGCCAAGCTATAAGCGTGTTAACACGCACGTTTGAACTTTGCAAACTTGCAAGGATTAAAGTTATAATTTTAAATCATTTAATTATTTGTGGACGACAGGTCCCAGCTTTCGATAGATAAGTCAAGACCCTTAAAGCCTAGTTTTACCCTGTGTGGTGTCTTCCATTTCAAATAGATTTGGCTGTTAAAAGGTTAATAATAATAATGGATAATTTGTATAGCGCCATTTTCATAAAAACTTTCACCTCAATGGCGCTTTACACATAAACTGTTTATGTTCTACAATTATCTTTGTTATTAAGGAGAACACACTCTTATTGTGAAGTTGTAATTATTCAGAACGTAAATGTTGGTATAGCATAATCGGATAATGCACGTTCCCCGGATTAGAAGAGATCCAGGTTCGAATCCCGGGTACCGACAACAATATTTTTCGATAAAATTAATTTTATATGTACATCTTTCTAATTAATAGATTTAATTTGTATTTAAATTATATTTGTTTTTAAAATTAAAAATTGTCTCTGATGCACTGTTTCTTATGAAGAAGGGCAAAGAGTGCAAAGAGCGCAAATGCCCGTTCACTAAATTTAGACTTCTGGCAACGGTTGGTCGGTTCTACAACCCTTCCTGCGGCTGAAGTAGAGTTATCCTTTGAGGGATAAGTCAGCACTCGTGATCCATTAGTTCTGTGTTAACTAAATATGAAATTATGAAAGAAAATACATGATTTTAGTTTATTTACGTTTATTCGCAAAAAAATATTTCTCGCTAAATTCTCGGTATTGCACTCCAAACGACCGATGTATGCTTAGATAAGTATATATGTACGACTAAAAGGTCAACAGCGAACACATATCACTCATCTACATAGCAGTGGTGTATCGTCATGTTTATTTCTGAAGTGAGCGAATACACAACCGCTGCAGTGTGGTCACAAGTTGGTGGTTTAACTCAATTGATGCTCAGGTGGAATATCAATTTCAGGAATGGGACTTTCAAGTAGCCTAATCGGTCATCAGATATATATATAATCTCAAACAAGCGTAAGTTATGTTTTAAATAAAATAATGTCATTTCTCACAAGCATTCCATTTTTCTATCAACACCATCACAAGGTTGTCGTTATTGATAGCGAATAGAAAAATGTCAAGTATATTTATTACATTTAAATGTGGGTATTCAACGTGAGTAATTCAAACAAATAAACTAAACGTAGATCGCTTTGATGAAGTACAGAGAACTAATGTTCTAGGAATGACTCGTGATGAAGAAATGGGTGATTTTATCTACCTGGGAGCTGTGAACTAAAGAAATGGAGGGTGTTAACCCGAGGTCCGAAAGAGAATTCGTATGCTCTATGAAAAATATATGGCAATAAAAATTCTTGTAAATGTCTAAGATACTTAAAATATTTTTACAAATAAAGAACACATTTTTCAATAATCACAAAAGAAAAAACATTAAAGTAATCTTAAAAACACGTTTGATCTACTTAGGTCAAAATTCAATAACGGTCAATATATTATACTTGGCAGTAGTAAAAATTGATAGGTTTAGATTGATGAAAACATTTTATTGCTCACTGTAAAAATAATATTTAATATAAAACAGAGAAAAATACAAGTAATCTTAACCTAGCACGTTCGACATATATCTACATATATGGCAATGACACTAACAATCAATACAATACAGCGCAATTGTAATACGGATTGTACGACTTGGACATACAATTTTATTTCATATTACATTACATTATATAAGAAAGGAGGGGATATTGCGTAGATCCAAAATTAAACGAAGCCAATATGTGCAAGATAAGTTATAATAAAAAGGATAATTTGGAATTCTTCATATTATAGCATGAATGCTATATCGAGAATAAATAAATATCGTATCATATTATATAATTCCATATTACCCATAATAATATTACGGTTCCCCGTCTACGTCTGTGACTTTCTGATGCGGGCTTCAGTGGTGTCATTATGGTTGTTTAGTGCTCGCTTAAACGACCAGGTCCGTGAGACGCGATCATGGCACAAAATAACGTGTTTTAAATATCTCTAGGTTAAGATTATTTAAATGTTTTCTCTTTTATATATTCAATAACAGTATCATAGAAACCGTGAATGGAATCGCACGATTTTTTTTTATGGTCGCGCTTTTAAATGTTTTCTCTTTTATTATGCATTACATTACAGTCAAAAATTAAAACTGACATGAATGATTGTTGGTTACGATAATATTATTTTTGGTTATGATTTATCAAAATCTGTGCTGGAATAATTCATCATAACTAAAAAAACTAATGTGTTCTAGGTTGAATGAGAAGACCAAACCATTCATCCGATTCCCTTTTTACTTAAATGCACATTATACTGATTAATAGCATTTTTGAGTTTATTATATTCTATCCACGATTCTTATACATCGTCTAGATGTCATTTTTGTTCGTTTTGACAGCTAACTTACAAAGGTGGAATAATTTTAATTACATTGAGATTTTATTTACGTGTGTTTTATTTTAAGGAAAGCTCAACCTTTGAAATATAGATTATATTGTATTATATTATTATTAAATAAAGTAAATAAATACAATTTTATTGATGATACGGAATTTCTGATGAGGATGTATCCAGCGGGACAAAATACATGCATACACGTGTGAATGTAAAAAACATGTAAACAGTAAAAATGTATTATTCATACTATATATAGTATTTAAGAACTATTTACATAAATAAAATAGTTGATTGAGGATTTTGCAGCTAAAGTAAACACTTTATTCCCCTACCATGAGAATGGTCTTCAACGATGTACATATTTGAATACTTAAATAAAATTCTTTACGGGATGCCGTAACCAGATATCAAAAGATTTCGATAGGAATTAAGACAGTAGACCTGAGGTAAGAAAAATTGCCTGCGTTTCTCTTGTCCGAACAAAACTAGAATACGCGTCCAGGATCTACAATCCTTATTACAATGTATACGTTGATAAATTATACAATTTTCAAATTCTTATTGCGAAGTTGTAATTATTCAGAACATAGGTCTGTGATATTTTTAAAAATACTAATTAACAACAATATATTTTTCGATCAAATTGATTATATATGTATATCTTTCTAATTAATACGTTTAATTAATATTTTTTTTAAATCTCTTTCTCATTGTTCTTCAGGGCCGAACGTCTGCTGCGCGTCCGGCGGGTGCACCACGGCCGACAACACCCCCGGGAACTGCGTGGATCTCCACGATTGCTCGCGCCTGAAGCAGCTCTTCAACGGACCCAAGCCGCTGCCGCCGCAGACGGTGCAATACCTCAGGAGATCGACCTGCCAGGGACCGGCCAGATACAACGTGTGCTGCGGGAGCCCGGAGAGCGGTGGCCAGGCGGGCGGAAGCCAGGCGGGCGGAGGCCAGGCGAACGGCGGCCAAACCACCCCAACCACCTCCACCACAACTACGGCGACGATTACGGTATTTTTAATTTTCATAGTTTAGCATCTCTAAGTAAATCATCTGTTCTCTTTTAAGTAAATAAAAAGAAACCCAGAAACCTAAGGAGCTCCAACGAGTTGCCCGTACCCGAATAAATTCCTTGGATAAAACAAGATTAACCACTAAACCACTCATCATACGTTCACGTGCATCTCTAAGTATCTCACAAGTCTACAAAATATGCTCAGGCGTCTGTTCCACTCTCCCACATGTACACCGGTTCTGAGAGATGTGTCGATATTATCGCAATACAGATGTACAAATATACATCACCGTACGACGACAAATGGCTATGGTGGCTACTTGCGTTTGACGCTGACTGCATGCATTAGAATGGTAAATAATGTAGAACTTAGCGGTTCGCAATACAATGTCGATTTTTTTTCTATTCCATCAAACATATCATGGAGTGGACCATTCGTAATACTGCATACATGAGATTTTATGACTCGTCTCGGAGATTTGACAGTAAAAGTCGGCGTGTAACAATTAGTCGTTCTACTTTAATATTGTCCCGTCTCAACGTTCCATATAACAGACTCCGATAAAGTTTCTCGACTTATAAAATTCTCCGGGACAGCTATTCCATTACGATTTCTATTTTCTAGGAAAGCAGCCTGCCGTCGGCGGAAGTGGACGCCCTACTGCCGGCGTCGGACAAGTGCGGCATAGAGTCGACCGAGGACCGGATCGTGGGCGGGAACGTCACCAACATCGACCAGTACCCGTGGATGGGGCTGGTGGAGTACAGGACCAAGAAGAACACCATCTCGCTCAGCTGCGGGGCGGCGCTCATCAGCAGCCGCTACGTCATCACGGCCGGGCACTGCGCGCACGGCGAAATACTGGCGGTGCTGGGAAAACCGTGAGTCTGCCACACTTAACAGCTCATAGATCAGCTGTCCAGTAGCATTAAAAAATGCCAACAAGGGGGCGAATGTTATTGCATCGGTCTCGGGTAAGCGGTGGGTCCAGCCTCACTGTGCCACACTAAACACAAAACACTAAAGAAAGTCCAGACCGGTTATTTTTCAAAAATAGAGATGCGTACCTAGGGACGGTACTTCCCACAGAAATGAAAACCGGAGTTCAAATAATTTTTAAGGTTGAGCAATGTTTTGAGGCGCCGCAAGATTATTAAAAATGATCATTAAGAAAAAAAAAACACAAATATTCGAATAACTTCTAATATAATGGATGTCATCGCGAAACGCAAGAAACCTGCACGACAGCTGATTGCTGCACTCGATGCCAAATATATTTTTACCGTTCATCTTTGTCCAAAGCACGCGAGGAAACAATGTACTATAAGTGCATTTTTTTTTTGTACTAATTAACTAGAAAAGATTCCGAACAAATAAAGTTAACTGGTCTTGAAAATAAACGTAAATAAAATGACATTTTTAACCGAAACTTTTCAGGATCAACGTTCGTTTCGGCGAGTTCGACAAGAGGACGCTGGTAGACTGCGTGAAAGTTGTCGGTGGTGAAGACTGCAACGAGGAACCCGTCACCATCGCAATTGAGAAAATCATTCCCCATCCTGACTACAAACCAGAGTTGGGAAGCCAGAAAAACGATATTGCATTGTTAAGACTGGTCTCCGATGCTCCGTACACTGGTAATTTGACCACTGCATATTTTAATTATTTATTATTATTATTATTATACACGCCCTCTACTCAGGCATTAACATAATTTGTAAAATAACAGAAAATTTCATCAGAAGTCCAATATGCAAAGAAAAAAAATTAAAATGTGAAGTAAAGCAATTTATCCGTCACCATTGAGTTGAGATACAAAAAAATGTAATCATGTAGTCCTATAAAGAGTTAAATTTACAGTAAAAATGTCGACTACCTTCGCATATTCATTCCCCAAATAATGCATTCCGGGAACTGCGGAGTTAGCTAATGCATAAGTTTTGACATTACCACTGTAATAGAACAATGAATTGGTGCGTGAAAGTCAAGCAGACCAACAATCTGGGGGCAGTTTATCATAGCATTGATGATCCTGTATAGAAATATAAGGTCGGTCATCGTACGTCTCACTGATAATTTTAACAATTTCAGACGGCTAAGGAGATAATCATAATCGATATCCTCAGAGCGTATATTAAATTTTAAATTAATGAATGTTAGAAACTTTCTCTGGATTCTTTCAACCGCCGTCGAGTGAACAATGAGGTGAGGCGACCATATGGCCGAATTAGCTGTCATACAGTGGCTCTGAGTGAACCACCCGAGAAGGGCTAGTTTAGTCCAGTATTCTTGTTTCAGTCGGAATGGTCGTGTTGGAGAAGTCATGTTGAGATAAAACCTGTATGCAATGTAATATTGCTTTAGCTTCAGAAATATACACGTTTTGTCCCACATGTTGTAGCATTGTTGAGTGGACACCTCAAAAAAAAGGTTTCAGTTAGTAAAGTATAGTATTTTAATATACAAGGATGAACTCTATCTTATTTTTAGGGGCTAATTTCAACATACACACTTTATTATTTTCAAGCCATAACGTATATCATCGTATAATTACGTAAGAATAAAATATATATTTTGTTAGATGAGTAAATACATAGTGAGTCAAGATTAAGAAAGGATCACTTAGATGGTTTGGTCATATGGAACGGGTGAATGAAGAGAGAATGATAAGAAACATACACGACGCAAGTGTTGATGGCACCAGAAATAGAGGACATCCGCGGAAGACTTGGCACGACCAGGTAAACCAGATATTAGAGGTGTATGAGATGATATATGAATGTGGATGAGGCGAGATATGTGTGTCGGGACAGAAGAGCGTGACGCTCTATCCTCTCTGCCAACTCCCGCGGTAAAACGGCGCGGTGGTAAGTTAGTTGTTAGAAAGGATATTTCACGGTTATCCCGCATCTGTTGGTCCTGAGAAAGACCACTGTTGTCCCATCGTTTCGGGAAAATCTCATTACCAGGGATTGCATTTCAGGGGACACCTTTCGGTGAAGTATCACTCTGAAATGATAATGGAACACGTCTTTTTAGACTGGCAGATCAGCGATAAAAGAAATCACCAATCTTCACTTTGTATAATTAAGATATTCGGATGACTTAATGTTTGGTTTCTGGTAATTATGTAAAGTGAAATATTATTCTTATTATTTGTTTGTACGACAGTGTCGGGTCCGGAGAATTTTTAATGTAATGGTTTCTCAATGTTGTTGTCAGTGGATATGGTAATTTGTCTTTCATTTAATATACCATATTAAGCCAGATGTTTGAAGTCTGATACTATGATCTCTATTATTTTTGGGTTTTATATAATTTTCCAAAATTATATAATATATACGAGTATATTGCATTTGTTATTGTGTTTAATTTGTAGAACTCCATGTTTATTATTTAATGAAATTTTAATAAATATTATTATTAAGTTCTGCTAGTTTGCGAAAAGCATTATTTAAATATTTCAATATATTTAGAAACGGGGAAAATTGATAAATAAGCTTTAACATAAAATTTTACAACAATAAAGCCATTTGTAAAGATAGATATTATACATATAAACGGGGAAATTTTCAATGATAAGTGCATATGAGAAAAAAATAATAATATACATAGGCTTCACCGAAACCACCTAATTATCCATAAAAGAAGGATAACTAAAATCATTTAAATAAGTCGATTGTACGTGGTTTATCCACAGTTTGAAAATGGTCTTAACCGCCGAAACAGCTATAGCATTTAAAAAATAAAAGTATATTGTATGTTTTTTTGCAGTTATTAATACTGAGAAGAGAGTGCGACTCTCTCGTTAACTTCATATGACAATTGTTTTTATTGTCAAATCGATGCAAAAATACTAAAATGACCATTCTCCTTTATTATAATAAAAAACCTTTTTTTTAATAACCATAACCATTCAAAAATGCATGCCTTTGTAATTGTTAATTTTCCAAAATGAAATATTTAACCGAGTGCATCGTGACAGATTACATCCGGCCGATTTGCCTGCCCGCCACCGATATCACCCTCCAAGGTAGTACGGACGATCTGATCGTCGCCGGCTGGGGCGCCACGGAAACGGGCCGCTCCAGCGACGTCAAGCTCCACCTCGCCATCCCGCTCATATCCCTGGCCGATTGCCAGCGGCTCTACAACAGCGCCAGGCTCAGCACCGAGCTGTGGGACAAGCAGGTCTGCGCCGGAGGGCAGGCGGGCAAGGACTCCTGCAGAGGCGACTCTGGCGGTCCGCTCATGGGCTCGACGGACGCCCAGTGGACAATCCACGGCGTGGTCAGCTTTGGCCCGACGCCCTGCGCGCTGGCCAACGTGCCGGGAGTCTACACGAAGGTGTTCGCCTACATCCCCTGGATCAGGCAGCAGATACGACCGTAATCAGATCGGTCCGATAACCAAAAATAATTCATACACAGTCAATATTTAGATTGAAACATAATTGAACTTACACAATCTATATGCAATTATTAAATCAAGCCAAATGGTTTCTTAAATTCAATTTAAATATAAGCTTGAGATTAAATCATCGAGAAATCGTTAAACTCAAATCTTCGTGTTCTAATTCAAATTATGTCATTAGAATTAAAAATGTCGAACACTAATAATGATTTCATGTCATAAACAGTCCAAATTAATGTGTAAGGTAGCGTGACAATATATTATTGTAAATCTAGCATTTTTATTTTAATAAATCAATTCATAAACAGTACATATTGTATTTTATTAATTATCTTCACAGCTTAAAATGACGTTTTTTTTCAAAATCAAACATATTTAAATATATATGTGTGTGTGTGTGTGTGTGTGTGTGTTATATTAATAATTATACTAAATACTTTGATTAAACCATTAGTTATTAATTATTCTACATGTTTCGATACCTATGGTATCTTCTTCAGTATACTGAAATTAAAAAATACAAGCATAGATAAAAACAAAACTATAAAATGGAGAATAAGTAAGAACTAATTTTAAAGTTATGTTTTCATCTATGCTTGTATTTTTTAATTTCAGTATACATTGTTTCCTGAAAAAGATACCATTGGTATCGAAACATGTAGAATAATTAATAAATATTGATTTGAAACAAAGTATTTTGTTAGGAGATTGTGAAGTTGTAATTATTCAGGACATAGGTTAACTTCACAATAAGAATGTGTTCTCCTAATAATAAAGTTGTATCAATGTGTCCAAAATTTAATAAAAATGAATTGATAATTCTGGCGTCTACTATCAGATTATTCAAAGGTATTTGAGATTTCGTAAAAATAAGGTAGATGGCTCTTTCAAATAATGGAACGAATAAATATATGAATGTCAAAAAGGTAAAATATAGTTTCAAAAATTTGTCGCTAAAAATATCGTCGCTGTAGCATAGTTAGATAATGCACCTTCCCCGATTTGGAAAGAGATCCAGGTTCGAATTCCGGTGGCGCAACAACAATATTTATATATTAAATTGATTATATATATGTACATATATCTTTCTAATTTATACATTTAATTCATATTTAAAGTATTTTGTCTAATTATTAATACAAAATGAGGCCACAAAGTAATTTTGCAAATATTGAAGAAGTGGAAATGGAACTACACTAAAATACCGCAAGTCTTAGCTGTGTTGCAGTTTTAAATCATCCGTACTCAAATTCAAATCACAATCGATTATAAATCCTTTCATATTTTAATTTGTTAAGGAATATCCGAAGCCGTTAATAGCGAGCTTTCATTTTTCCAGTTTGAAATTCTACACGAATTACACATGCTTTCAAGATGAGGTTAATAGTTAAATTCTTATAAGTATCAGAGAAATAATTAATGTCGTTATTTGTTACGCAAGTCATGCGAGCGACAGAAAGGTTTGAATATAAAGAGACGACAATAAAACTGATGATTTTCTCGCATTCGATACAAGTGTCAAAAATAACTCGTATCTGGAGTTTTTTTTCATATTAATATATGGAATGAAATTAAAATGTGTGTTGTCATTTGAATTAATCAATAGAAAATGAAATAATTTATTGGAGTACCTAATTCACATATATGAATATGTTATGAAATCAGACAAAGTACCTAGATATATTTAGATGATCGATTAAATCAATGTTCTAAATTTAAAAATTTTATGACAGTTTCAATTTATTATTTTGTTTTACATTATCGATTTAAAACGCTATTTTGCCGTTTTGGTGATATGTCTGTTTCATAATTAGATACTAATTATGAAACAGAGAGCTAGTCTTTAAAATACAACAGTGTTATACATATAAACGAAATATTTAATTGCGACTTTTTATTTAAGTTTAATTTGTAGAAGAAAACGTTGTTTTCCCTTAAAATCAGTAAAAATTATCTAATTTATGAAATTTGCTACTAATGTTAAAACATATACTTTCGGCACTTTTTAATGAAAATAATGACAGCGCTGATTCGACGTCCGTCATGGCTGGATAGACCAACGTATTGAAGTTCGATGGACAATTAAAATTTTCGTATTTTATAAGACTGAAAATATATTATTTAAAAACTGATTGATTTTTGATATAAAACATGGTTTTAAATAGTAGCTGAAGCCTCCAAACATGCGAGTAAATAGAATATATTATTTATATAGAAAATTGGTAATATCCTGCAAAATTGAATGGTTTATTACACTATTAATTTTTAACATTTTGTTAATTTGTCACAATCGAAATTTGTCTCCGTAATCTTGGCTTCAAAATTATAAGAAAATATATTTCGTTTATACAAGAATTTTCCATATTAAGATAATGTTGTGGCACGCGGAAAATGCATCTAATGGTCGCGGTCTTTCTTATAATGCTTGTATTGCCTTAATTATGACAAATAATATTCAGTTTTTTAGTTTTAAATGAGTGTAAAGGTCATATCTAAATAATAGTTTTAAAAACAGTAAATCTAGTGTTTAACTTTAGATATAAATGAATAATAAAAACCCACATTTTCGCAAAAATTTTAATCATCATTTGAACTAATGTCAACCCATTTGTTTATCATTTTTAAAATGTGTTGAAATATTACTGATCTAAACTAAATTACAGTCGAATTAAGTTTTCTAAAATTTTAATTAAGATTCCAACCAATACCTAGGTATATATATCGCCACTGCAAATGTAAAACTCATTAAGACCAAATACACTTCAACCGAAAATCAACTTCCATCCAAAACATTATCTAAGGATGACCTCGTGTAGCCATCTTACGGCACTATTCACAGGCTCAGTTACCGACGCGAGTAGTGCGTCGGACATCCGGCAGAGAAGCGAAACGATAACGGGAAATTATATTTCTCGCACCAGCGTAGTGTCGAATAAAAAGAAGAAGTGCATCCTTTGTACACTATGCAAGAGAAAATAAGGAATTTATTTAAGAACTTCCCATGACCGACACCCAAAACACAGTGATCTGCTAGCTACGGCTTCGGGCCTTTTATTATCTATAATCCTTTGTTCTCAGTTAACATAAACATTTTTTGTTTTAAGGGTTTTAACCTAAACACCAACCCTCGGGCTTCCAAGTAACCGAGTTCGTTGGCCTGAGATGTTACTCAAAGTAAAAACAGAAACGAATTAGCTAAAAATTTTCCTTGTATAAATTGCATCTACTTTGATAAACCGTAAAGTTAGTAGGCAATAATAGTAATATATGTAATAGTATGAAGTAAGAAGTGTAAGAAGGCAGGTAGCCGGAACATAACATGGAGACTAGCGGTCCCTTTTACCAAAACCGGTATTTTCGATATTGAAGTTTTACGGCTTCGGATCATTTATTATCTATAATCCTTTGTTCTTGGTTAATATACACATTTTTGTTTTAAGGGAAGATTTCAGTCCCAACAGTTTTGATGGGTTCATCAAACCCACTGGTTAACCTAAACACCAACACTTGGGCTTCCAAGTAACCGCGTTCGTTGGCCTGACATGTTACTCATAATAAAAACAGAAACGAATACAATAATATGTAAGTATGAATTGAACTTGTATAAATTGCATCTACTTTAATAAGCCGTAAAGTAAGTGATAGTAAGTACGAAGTACGAGAAGCTAGGTAGCCGAAATATGACACCCGCACCGGACACGTAGCGGGAGTCCTACAGTGAAATTTGGCGTTAGGTATATTTAATGAACATTGAGCATCGGACGCGGAGGCAACTTCGACGGGCTGGTGCACCGGTGGTCTCGTATATTGCATAATAACAAAACTACCAACCATCAAACTAGCAAGTATAATTTCACGTCAAATTTTACAAAACAAATAAAGGATGCTAAAAAATAATTGCGGAGTATTTGCAATTAATATGTGTCAACTTTTATACTTAACAACGAACATAGACAAGATTTTACTACCTGAAATTAACAATAAACGAAAAAAAAAGACATTCCTTCTTATTAATGAGAACACATTCTTATTGCGATGTTGTAATTGTTCAGAACATAGTGTCTGTGATATTTTAAATACTAATTGTCAATGTGTCCAAAAATTTAATAAAAATGAACTGTTAATTCTGACGTCTGATATCGGTTTAATCAAAGGTATATGAGATTCCTTAAAAACAAAGTAGATGGCTTTCAAATAATGGAACGACAGATGTATTAATTTGAAAAAGGGTAACATACAGGTTCGAAAATTTGTCGTCAAAAATAATATCGCTGTAACATAGTTGAATAATGCACCGGTTTGGAAAGAGATCCAGGTTCGATTCACGGTATTTTTCGTTTATTATATTTTTCGATATTATTGATTTTATATGTATATCATTCTAATTAATACATTTAATTAGTATTTAAAATATCACAGACCTATGTTCTGAATAATTACAACTTCATAATAAGAATGTGTTCTCTTAATAATGAAAAATATTATTGTTGCTACCGGGATTCGAACCTGGATTTCTTCCAATCCGGGGAACGTGCATTATCCGATTATGCTATACCAACATGATGGATTGATGTTACACTTTTCAAATGAATACATCGGTCGTTCCATTATTTGAAAGCCATCTACTTTGTTTTTACCGAATCTCAAATACCTTTGAGTAAACCGATAGGAGACGCCAGAATTAACAATTAATTTTTATAAAAATAATAATTTCAAAATGATCCGATTAGGTCGATATAACAATTGTAGAATCAGAAAACAGTTTTACAATTTCCAAAAACTAAGGAATGTACCATTAAAAATTCGTTAAAAATTGTGCACCCTGTTCCCAACCCAATCCATGACCCACTTACTAGCACAGTTTATCAATAATAATGTTGTTATGGATACTTAATTATGAATAAATCTACAGATTTTCCAACTAGTGATTTTACGACTATTTTTAAAATTATTTATTATATGAAAAGTGTGGACAGCAATATATAATCGAATCGAAATTTGGAAACATAGAGAGAAAAAAAACAAAACTTAAGTAAATAAATGTTAAACAAACAACGATAACACGAGAAAAATGATTTGAAAACAATTGTTGTTAGGCCATCGTGCATT
The DNA here is from genome assembly GCA_031772225.1 of Eubasilissa splendida. Lineage (NCBI taxonomy): Eukaryota > Metazoa > Arthropoda > Insecta > Trichoptera > Phryganeidae > Eubasilissa > Eubasilissa splendida. The sequence goes on along the minus strand of CM062862.1, from coordinate 15,287,707 downwards.
TTACATGGCATGGCTAATTCAGGTATACTTTAAACGCAAAAAAATTTAATTCGTGTTTAACGCCTTTTTTGTAGTCATATTTGAAAGGAAACTGAGACATTATATCTGAGTGCAGTGTCAATGCGAATTCTTGTTCTGAAGGTACCTACATTTTTCTACTGTTTTTTATTTTATTTATTATAACCTACCATTCCGAATTTATTTAGCTTTATGAAAATAATTTAAGCGAAACCTTTTTATCCGATCTCACGCCACGTTAATCCTTTTAATTTTAAAACTACAAATGTTTTGTTATTGTGCATTTAAAATCATTAAAAAGTATTAATCACTTTTTAATTCATCTTCTGCCTATTTGCCTCCAGTGTTGAATAAAGCGTCCCGTTTTTCGTTTTCGATAAAATACTGATTTATGTATAAGAAACGAATAATATCACGACAAGCAATAATCAATATCGAGCACATAAAAAACAAACTAAGCAGAAATTATCAGTGTTTAGTAATTCTGATTTATTGCTAAGATATCCGGACTCGCGGGTCATCAAAAAAAATATATACATATACCTGTCCCGCTCTGGCCAACCGATTACTTAGGGATTTCGCCAATGGGGCGACAGATTGCCTTCCGACACCGAACTGTCAAGATGGCGGTGTCCTAAACAACTCTGGAAGTGCAGTGATATCTTGGTTTTTCACTAAAAAGGTGCGATTCAACTGGAGATGAAAACGACGTCCAACCCAGGACTTTAGAGCAAGGTAGGCCAGATCCATCTGCCATTATATTCCTTTTTGAATCCAATTCGGGTTACGTCAACTAATATATATTTGTATATTTAAACTATTATATGTATATTTAAATAAATAAATAAATTCATTTATAATCTTTCCGCGTTGTGCAATAGATGTCACTGATTAAGATCTCCAGTAGGTGTTGCAAAATTAATACGTCACTGGCCGTGGTGGAAAGTTTTTGCGACGGATATATTCGACGCTGGGCCGTAGAGGGATTTTCTTTTTTATATTAATATTTTTATATTCACTTGAGATTTTAAGTTAAATTTCATTACCTGTCCACATTATTTCGTTTCTTTAAGTTCACTATATCCTTCATGTTTACGCTTTAATAACGATTCTGACGATAATCATATCAATAATGTATATAGCATGTATCATTGTACTAATATTTTGTTTTTTCTTACTAGAAATAAAGACAACGTATACTAAATGGTGTATTGTTAAAGCAATATAATAAGGAATTTCTGCATTGAAATACATATTCAACGGAAATTCTAGCACCAAGCAATCGGCGACAGCTAATTTATTTTCTATTAGTAAGTAAAATACCGCATGACGCCAAATAATAAAACTTTATATATATATATAAATATATTTTAGATTAAAAAAAATAGTAACAGGTACACACAATCGTTAACGTTGGGTTATTTTCACTTATGACGAGTATAGCATAAACACATTACGTCGTTTGTACACATTGGCCCCAAACGAAAGTGATTACCTCGGTGAGTAATTAATGGAGGGATTTTTCTCATATTTTCCCATATTTAATAATGCCTAACAAATTATTCTTACAGGCCGGTTAAACGAGCACAAGTTGCGTACGGGACACACTCGTAATACTAATATTATTGTATTCAGATAAAATTTAAATTTATTTATATCACCCTGGCGCTGGACCGAAGCAGTCTCCCTCGTGTAACTGTGCTAAGCATAAGAGCTGCCGAGAAGATAGCAATTTGAAGTGAAAAGTTTGAGTGAAAATATCAATACACAAGTTCTTTATTAATACTATCATCTTACGTAGTTTAACAGAGGTAAATACAAATAATAATGTGAATCAATAATATAATTCAATGCAATTAATGTTAACCCTTCACTAGCCATGCAGTAACATAGGTCTACCGAGCCAATTAAATAGTATTTCTATAAATATGCACAATGTAAAACTTACATTTTACCTAGTCCTAAAAAAATCATTTGCACTTAGAAATGAGTAGTGGAAAACCAATTACGTAAAGCGAATCATAATAAAAAGAATATTTTTTTAATTCAATGCTATATAAAATTAATGCGTTGCATGCTTAAATCTGCATTAAAAATACCACTTGTACCACGTGAAAAAGATCACACATTAATTTTAATGATGAGAGATATAGATGAAAATCATGTTAGATGGGTTTTTTGACGAATGAAATAATGTTTGAGAATAAAATGAACGTATTTAATTATTATTTCTTATTATATATATAGTAACTGTAACATTGACTGTTTTAAATCCATATAAGCTTGTAAAAGCATTTTATTCCCATTTAAAGTGTTAAAAAAAGCTCAAATTTCTTGCAGTAACACGAGTTGACAGCATGGCTGCGTAGAGTATTTTTAGCATGGTATGGTAAAGATTAACGTAATTTTTTTTTTACATACTTATAAGTCAATTTGAAACTACAGTCAATCAGGGCACTAAAAGTAAAAAGGTAAGAGAGCTCACACAGACGTAGCCAAAAACTTTTTGATCTCTGAAAGATTTTTATAGTTTTAGTGCAGTTTGTATTTTTTCCAATCTAAATTGTATTCTTATTTGGCGTGATAGAATACAATAAATAGGTAAATTGACTTTTGCATTCAGCTTGTTGGTCTAATGACATTTTCTTAACAAAAATAATTTATTAAATGGTTCAACTAAAAATATATTAATATAATAAATCACCCTTACACACATGTAATTAATTACATATAAAATGTCCACAGATAAATTAAAGAAACCTTCATTGGGAGAGGAGTCTCTAGAAAACAAGAAATAATAATTGTTTTCGTTCATTTTTTGGAGTTAATATATGATCAGGAATTAGTATTCGAATCGCAGTCTCACCTCAGCCATTGTCGTGGACAGTGTTGTGATCGTGGCCGACAGCGAGGATTTTGTTAGAGTGGCAAAACCGTGTAGACTTAATAATTAGTTTTATTTTGATTCAATTGACATTCGATCAAAATGAAAGGTTTCACTTGTGATTACGGTCCGCGTAGGATACTTGTGTGTTGGCTGATTTTGTTTGGATCCATTTTGAATTTTGGAATTCCTGCATCGGGACGTAAGAGTTTATATTTATTTTTTCCTGTTACGTCACTTTTTTTCTAAAAATTGATAATATGTACTTTTGTAAGCAAATTTTCATGATTTACATGTTATTTATTTGACACTTTTAAATTTCAAATGAGCGAAATCAATATCCTAGTTTATTTCTTAAATCTGCAATCTATGTAGTTGAATTTAATTATATATTAACTATTTATTAAATTAATATTATTTCGATTTTTATTAATTAAATTAATATTAACCCATATGCAAAACTTAAACTCGTCGCTATAAGACCAGTTTTGATATATGAATACGGATCTGAGACATGCACGATGAGCTCAGCTGACTCCGACTATAAGTGTATGAGTATGAGTATAAGATCCACGGGGAGATGTGCGCCCCGTGTCCATGAAAACGGTATCTGGAGGAGCCGTTATAATTACGAACTTAATAACCTCTATGGTGAGCATGACGTCATGAGTTCAACTTTATTAAGATACAGCATCTTCGATGGACATAATGCCAAGAAGATGACTCAGTATCTCCGAAGAGTACGAGTTTTTTTCAAATCTAAGATCTAAGACGATGTTGGATGACCGATGAAGAACCGACAATAGACTGATGGCTGGATGGAGTAGAGAAGGATATAAAAACTCTTCATCATCACTATTGACTCTAGAACCGCTCGTGGGTCTTGACCTCTGTCCATAATTGGTGGAAAAGTTCGCAGAACACACAATAGTTTAGGAATTTATTTTATTTATTTAATACCGGTACAAAACAAAACATAGTATATTTACGAAGCATGCACCGGCACTAGCACCAGCACCAGTTCCAAATAATAATAATCCTACTAAAGTAAAGTCACAGTATAATATTTATAATTAGCGTGAATTGTGAACCGGGTAATGTTTATGTACTGTGGTGCTTATTAAAGTGAGAAATTAATTAACTACACATAAATATATGAATAGTAAAAATTTGTTTATACCATTGTTTATTGATAAATCAACATGTTTCAAGACCAATAACGGTCCCTTATCAGGATACAATGTACACTAAAATTTAAAATGCAAGCAAAATACAAAACAAAACAATAAATATAAGCGATGGGTAACTAATTAGGAACTACTGTGAAAACAAATTCAAAAGGTGACCATTTGCAAAAAGAATTTGGTTATCTATAATGTTTAATTTGCTATTAATACTCTTTCATACTTCGAAAATTTCTAATTTATCTAACTTTATTTTAATTACCTAATTGCATTTTGTTTTACTCTTTATATATCTTTTTTTTATATGCTATCTAATTGTATCTTGTTATACTTTATATATATATATACATTTTTTTTATACACTGAACATTGGACTTACTTTAAGTTTTACGTTGTAATTTACATATACCATATAACATAGAACAAGCATTTACGTTAAGTTTTATAAAGTATGTATCTAATCTAATGACATTTTTAATATATATATATATTTATTTTTTTAAAGTATCATTACACTTTGTTTTACTACTATACCGAAAGAACACTATCTGCTATAAATCAATGTCAAACTTCTAAACCCTTATAAATGCCAAAATAATGGTTTGTTTCCAAAAGATGATTGGCGAATACAGAATAAATAATGTGTTTTCTTATTATTAATATAATACGTTGCCACAAAGTAACTTTGCAATTATTGAAGAAATATAAATAGATTTCAAACTAAAAAAAAATATCGTAGAAAATATCTAAATCAAGTTTTTTTCACAATTTGTATATGAATTTGCTTAATGGCAGACGAGACTCGCCCCGGGCTCTAGAGCTATTAAATGGTGAATATTGATTTTCTCAGAACATAACTCTGTGACGCACGATATTTTGAAATCAATGTCCTGATCTAACACAATATTCTAAAATACTCTCGAGTACTTATTTTAAAAATAAATAAAAATATTCAGTTGTGATTTTGAAATTGACATTAATAAATATGTCGAATAACTACAGAAACTGTTCGTTATTATTAATACGTTAAATATATAATTTGTAAGAGCAGTAAGTACAAAATGTTCAAAGCAGTGATATTCCAGAGGATCCGTGTACGACGCCCAGAAATGTTTCTGGCATGTGCATCGCCGTGACCCAGTGCCCCGATCTGTTGGCCCTGCTGCAGAATCGTCAGAGGACCGCAGCCGAAACCAAGTTCATTCGCGACTCCCAATGCGGGTTTGGTCCCGAAGGTAGGTTATCGAGTTCTTATTATCAATAATCATAACTCAAGATTGAAGAGAATGCACCGAGGGACCATTCAGATCCAAATTGAGAACTGAAAATTACAAAGCTTTACCTGTATAGCGATAAATAATGATAGATAATTAAAATGTTATGAATAAATTAACAAAATATGTAATATAAAAGGTGTACCTCGCATTATAGCGCTCCGCTTTACAGCGAATTTAATTGATTAATTTTAATTTTCGGAGATGTATCGTTCTTACGGCGCAGTGTTAGCGCTGCGGCGCACATCACGTGATTCGACTGGAGTCACGTGATGTGTACATCAACCATGTGCAATAGTTTCCAATAATAATTTGCACACCTCGTGTGTATTTAATCTTTAATATTGTTCCTATATGTACGTCTTTTTTTGAGACCTGGGTCTGTTACGCACTTAATAAATGATAATGTAAACAGGCTTTTATATGACCTGGTAAGTGAAAAAAGACAGATTTACTTTACGGCGGCGGTATGGAACGTAACCCGCCGTACAAAGATATGCCTGTAGTAGTGTTTTGGTTACAACTCAGTTTTCGTTGACGATATACTATGATCTCAATCTTAATGTTTCGCAGGACCGAACGTCTGCTGCGCGTCCCGCGGGTGCACCACGGCCGACAGGACTCCCGGGACCTGCGTGAGCCTCGACGAGTGCCCGCGCCTGATGCAGCTCTTCAACGGACCCAAGCCGCTGCCGCTGGAGACAGTGGAGTACATCAGAAGATCGATCTGCCAGGGCCCGGCCAGGTACAACGTGTGCTGCGGGAGCCGGGCGAGCGGAAACCAGACGACCTCGAGCCCGGAGAATCCGACGACGACAACGACGGCGCCGACAGTTACGGTAATTTGTATTTTTAATGAAAATTTTCGATGTACTGGAAATTATGACTAGCCATGTTTTTTTAATTGGTCAACATTTATCATAATTAAATAATCGGTGTTAAATAACATTTTCTTTTTGGACTTGTTAGTGAACTTACCATGTTGGCTGTTTTGTGAACATGTGAACAGAACATGAGATTGCTATACACTTGGTGAACAATAATTTAACATATTTGTTCATCGGATGCTCAATACTGAGGGTCGTGGTCGTCGCACTTGTTTGGAACTTAGTTCGCAATACTTACGTCTTTTCTCCCGGACTTCAACCATATTGATCGCAGAGTATAAATAGTATCCAGTTAACTCGTGTATTTAGTTTATCCATTGTGTAACTTTTATTATTCATCTTTTTTTTTTTTAATATTATACAAAGCAGTAACAATTTGATGACAGAACATAGGTACAGTGGAAACTTGCTTAACGAGCATAATTCGTTCCCGAATCTTACATTCCCGTTCCCGAATCTTACATTCCCGTTCCCGAATTCGAAACACTCGTTAAGCGAAACAAGTTTTCCCATATGAATCAATGTAAAATACAATAATGCGATCCACGCCGAAATAAATACGTGTTCTTTAGGATAGTGCAAATCATTGATGTATTATAGATCGATTGTACGTACATTGCTTTCATGTTTCACTTCTACATTGATGTTTTTTCTCTTATCGCTGTCTTCTTGTGGATTCTTTTTAGGGGACATTCTTACGAGCGTTATTAAAATTTGTCTGAATACAAGTTTGGAAAAAAATACGATCACAGGCACTGGCTCAAACTATTGTTCGACAACGCTGTGCGGCCAAACCTTATTTCAAACAGAAATAAAGATTCTTTTAGTGAACCCCTCCCATGCCTTGTCGATTATGCTATGCCAGCAGTCCGCTCTCGCCGAGCACGAGAATGTACTGCAGGTCGTGGCTCGCATCGCCTATTCTCATGTCGACTCGGATCGTCTCGCCCCGTCTACGCTCCGTCGACGAAAGTGGACTGTTGGCATTAAGGCTGCTTGTCTCCTCGTCACTCGTTATCCGAAACGTCGCTCGTTAAGCGAGGTGTTTTTCTCGTTATGCGAATCGCGCGTTATGGAAAGTGCACGTGATAGTAAGAGAAGCGGTCTAAATATGACCTACCACTTTTAACACACACAGGAATTATCATTTTATAGGTATAATTATTGTTATGTACTGTTTTAAAAATCTAGACCACATCGACCGAGTCACCAGTAGACGTGGACACTCTCCTACCGGCGGAAAACATGTGCGGCGACCAAGGCATCCAGGAACGGATCATAGGCGGGAACGCCACTAACATCGACGAGTACCCGTGGATGGGCCTGGTGGAGTACAGAACCGCGAGGAACACCACCACCGTCGCCTGCGGGGCGACGCTCATCAGCAGCCGTTACGTCATCACGGCCGCGCACTGTCTTTTAGAAAGATTGGTGTCACAACTAGGAACCCCGTGAGTAAAGTAACCGTTACTATCTAATAATATTATTGCGTTAGTATTCATCGTATCTGGATATGTAAGTGCCATTGCCAGTAAGAAAAAATACCAAAGTAGCGAATATGTCGAACGTGTTTTTAATATATCTAGGTTAAGATAACATTAATATTTTCCCTATTATATATTCAATAAACAGTACGCTAATATATTCAATTTAAAATTAAATGTACATTGTCTTAATTACGAATAAGAAAATACATATAATAGTGCAATGGTAAGAATTTTTCCGACTGGCAAGTAAAGGATGTCCAGCGGAAAGTTGTCAAGTTTAATACTGAATAATAAAAAAAAACTACAATGTTATTCTCATATTTTATTTATACAAAATGGAGTTTTACGATGAGGATTTTATGTTTTATAAACAATATCGTCTAAATGCCGTCCATTTCTCTCAAGACATTCTTGCAATCGGACTCTTAAATTTGCGAACACGCGAGAGAAAAGCGTTGATTCAATGACAGCACTTCACGGCGGATATTTTCTTGTAGGTCCTGAATTGTTCGAGGATTATTGCTGTAAACTCTGGACTTAAGGTATCCCCACAAAAAAAAGTCACACGGTGTAAGGTCCGGTGACCGAGGTGCCCAGGGTATGTCTCCGTACTTGTTGATCAATGTATTGGGAAAAATTCCCCTCAGCTTCTCCATTGAAATTCTAGCTGTGTGTGGAGTGGCCCCGTCTTGCTGAAATTGTGTTCTGTTGTTGAACCCGAAAAACAGCTGCAGTTGCGGTACCAAAAACTCGTCGATCATTCGGCAATACACGTCAGCAGTGACTGTCTCTCGCTGGTTAAAAAAATAAGGGCCCTCGGGCAGAAATTGCACACCACACTGTCGTTTTTGGACAATGCAAACGTTTTTGATGGCGTTCCCTCGGGTTATCGGGGCACCAGTATCTCATGTTCTGTTTATTAACATAGTCATCGATATGAAAATGTGCTTCGTCAGTAAACAATAAGTTTCCAAGCATTCGTGCTGTTCCAAAACGTTCCAGCATCGTTCTCGCTAATGTTTCACGTAAAGAATAATCATTTTCGTTGAGAAACTGCACGATTTGCAGTTCGTATGAGTGAAACTGTAGTTTCTTTTTCAAAATAACGTACACTGTTGATTTTTTTATTTCAGTACAGGCTGCAATCTTCCTTATCGATTTACGCGGATTGTGCATAATTTCACGTCGAACTTGAACTACATGTTCTGGCGTCGCTCCTGACGTTGACGGTCCCGGAGGAGTTTGGTTAACCATTGTCCCTTCTTGTCTGAACTTTTGAACCCAACACCAGATAAGTTGTGTGCTCGACCCATCACTTGCTCGTCGAATATTAAAGTGAGTACAAAAAGCACGACGCGCACGAACCAACACACTTTAAATATTGCTCAACTGAGAACGCGCGGTACGCTCCCGACCAGCGACTAGCAAATCCGCAAATCACGCGCGTCGAACAATACCCTTCCACTTACCTCACCCTGATGGTTTACGAGCATTTACAATTTAATCTTGTAATTTTTCCGCTGGACACCCTATATATTGATCACTTGTCATTTTGCTTAGTCAATTATCTGTCAAATATATGTTCGTAATGTTTACGTTTGTTCAATAATTATTTATTGTAAACATGATCTCAGTTTTTTAAAGAATGTCTTCGAGTGGAATGACGAAGAAATTAGAAATATATATTTTAAAATTGATACTTCAGAACACCGTTTATACAATTCCAGAGGGGGCAATACAGAATGCACTAGCAGAAAAGCAATCGGCTATAGGCCCACGTTTCGGATACCATTGCAGGTGCATGATGAGATCATCACATGATCATAAGATCAGCAATATTTTATGATGGACCCGACATGATCATGGGATCAACGACATCAGATCTGATGATGAACCCTGCAACGGGATCCGAAACGTTGACCAGAATAGTTGAGAACAGATTGCATTGGCGTTGGTATAAAATAATGTTTACTTTGTTCAACTCCACAAATTGAAAATAAATTGTGTCAAATTGCGAAACATGTTTTACAACTTGCTGTTCGCTATTCTCAAACAGCGCGAAGTAAAAAAAATAAATTATTGTAACTCGTGTCATACGAGATATTTTTAATTAATTAGGTTGAAACTAGTAACTTTTAGAACACTAAACAATAACAGTATACGAATATCGCTCTGGTTGCATTGAGAGTCAAAAATAATGATCGAATCCCTGAAATATATCATTTAGAGTATTATTCGATGCGCGATACCTTCAAGGTTAGTCTTTTCTTAACATCGTTATATCTGTTTTCAGGATCAACGTCCGTTTCGGCGAGTATGACACGAGGACACCGGTGGACTGTGTGAAAGTTGTCAAAGGCGAAGAGTGTAATAGAGAACCTGTTACCATCGCTATAGAGCGCGCCATCATCCATCCAGATTTCAACCCTACCATGGGAAATCTGAAAAACGATATAGCTATAATCAGGCTGGCATCAGACGCGCCATACACTGGTATATACATCTGTGACATTTTTAAAAAGTTTTCTGGGTACATAAATAAATAACGTTTCTTCAATATTTGCAAAATTACTTTGTGGCAACATATTATATAAATAATAAGAAAAAAAAAACATTGTTTAAACCACAATTTATTGTTTCAAGATCAATGATCCCATCTTCAGGATACAAACTGTATACAAAAATTAAAAATACAAGCATAGACAAAAAACATAACTATGAATATAAGTGATGAATACAAATTTAAAAAGTAACTATTTGCATAAAGAATTTGGTTATTACCATTGGTTTTGAAACGTGTTGATTTAACAATAAATAGTGGTTTAAATAAAGTGTTTTTCTTATTATTTACTAGCGAGTACCTGGCATGCGTTGCAATACCACTCAAAGAAAGAAAATGTTTGTATTTTAATTTTGATAATTAAAGTGCTTTTGGATACACAATAAATCAGAAGGTTTTACACATACTGCTGTCCATGTGAGAAGCATGGATTATCCAAATTTAGTCCACACACTTATAACGATTGTCCCTGTGCTTTGTTGATAGTCATTGCAAATGCGAGTCGCGCCGGAAACTGCAGACCTTTAAATTCGAATAGCATATCTGTCGGAATCATTGGGATGCGCGGCAACAGTACATCTTCTCCTTTAAATTTTCCATTTAAAATTGTAGCTTCGATGATATTGTTCATTATTTTCTCATTGTAAAATGGTTGCACTAATTCAGAAACCTTCGCGGGCGTGTGCACAGCAACTCACCAAAGTTTCATGCCAATAAACTACATGAAATACACACATTTGTTGAAACGACTCGCGCGCCACCTATAGTAAAATGGTTGTACTAATTCAGAAACCTTCGCGGGAATTGTTTTTAAGATATCTAATGTATTAGGGGTACCCCATAAGTCGTCAATATTTGACTTGTGAAGACACGTTTCGCTGTCGTATGTTAAAATCAGATTGTAGATTTTTTATTTTGAACCAAATAAAAGATTTAACGTAAGTGAGTAGTGCCGACATTGGTACATAAAATTTGCCAGTTATGATTTTGACTCGTATGATAATGTTAGATGTGAACGACCTGTTGAATTCGATAATGATGTTTTAAAATCACCGGTTGAGTCGGATCCATAATTGACCGTGAAAGAAATGACTGACACACTCGGGGCCAATCGGCCGACAGTTTAAAGACACGTTCATAAAATCGGAAAGGTCGGAACGGTCAACGCGTCATATTGCAACATGATAATGCAGTATGATGCGTTGAATGCAGTAAAATGAACAAAGAGAAAAAAAAGCAACTTGACGAGGAAGTTTTACCGCACATTCCACCCGACATTACGCCATCGGATTTTCATTCCTGGAACACATTTATGGAACATTCCTTGAAAAATAAAATTATATTTTTCAACTTAACCGGTATATGACAAATTATAGATATCTCATAGAGACGAAGCTATTTATATTATATGGGAAGTATGGGCATTACAGAGCTTACGGCCTTGTCTTCGGCTGGCTTAAGTGATCACTTTACACTAAGTAACGTTCACCAAATCTACCCACAATTAATATCCACATCTATCAAATTTTTGAAAGTTGTATATATGTTACCGTGTAGGAATATTTCAAGTACAACTTCGCTAACGCCATCTATGATGTTTTTTTAAAAATATGATATTCATTCCCCTAAAACAGCATAGATGTCACAAATGAGAATCTTTTTATTTTTATTAGATATGTTAGATAGATATGTTATAGTATTTACAAAAAGTGATCACTTAAGCCAGCCGAAAACAGGTCGTAAGCCCTGTAATTACCTATACTTCCATATCTTTTCATTAAATATAATAAAAATAGCTTCGTCTCGATGAGATATCTATTATTTGTTTAATAGTCATTATAATAAAATAATAAAATGTTAACAAATAAAAATTATAGAATGTTTAGTTTTAAACCACTCTATTGTGTACATACACTAAAGTCAGCTAGTTTCAGTTGGACCCAACCTTCTTCAGGACAAAATAGACTAAGCTAAGTACAGATATTTAAATAGAAGGTTATGAGGACAGAGCAGCAGCATATCAGAGAAGGGAAGGGATTACTGAAACTAGTTGACATTAGTGTATGTACATAATAAAGTGGTTTAAAACTAAAGATTATTTTATTTAATTATAATGTCAAGCCACAGCGTGTTGACTTATTATGAAACCTAATTAAATATTATTATTAATAATCATTCATTCGATTAAATGCATATTTTCAGAATACATCCGTCCGATTTGTCTACCAACCGTAGACACCACGACCGAGAGTGGCAACGTCGACATGATAGTCGCCGGATGGGGTGCCACGGAGACCAACCGGTCCAGCAGCGTCAAGCTTCAACTCGTCGTCCCTGTCGTGCCCTTGGCCGCCTGCCAGCGGGCTTACAGCACACCGAGGGTGAAAGTCGACCTGTGGGACAGGCAGATATGCGCTGGCGGCATCGCCGCCCAGGACTCCTGCAGCGGTGACTCCGGCGGACCGCTGATGGCTTCTTCAAACGTCACCACCCGGTGGATGCTGCACGGCGTGGTCAGCTTCGGCCCCAAGCCTTGCGCGCAGGCCAACGTGCCGGGAGTCTACACTAAGGTTTTCCCCTACATCCCCTGGATCAGGCAGCAGATACGGCCGTAGACTAATGCAAAATACAGACAGTGATAGATTAACTTACATACAAAAATACACACATATATACTGAAATATATGTCATCTAATCATAAATTTGTGCCAATAAAAACACGATATTCGAGTGTTTGTAGTGTTCCACTTTTTCGACAGACTATCATATCATCAGCTGGTAGTAAAACATGTCTAAGTGACTGGAATATTACATTGTATCTATACTGTAATGAAAATGAAATACTAACACAGGCTACCAAATATATAGACATGAACTAACGCAAATTCCTCGTTTCAATATTTGCATTTTGGTGTCACACACGTGATTACTTTATTACCACTTACGCAATCAAATAGCTCAGAGACAATTTTTAAATATATGACATGATTGGAACGAAAATTTAAACGTTGACAATATAATATGCATTAATGTAAAAATACGTCTTGTTTACTCATAGATTTAATTTGTTTAAATAATTTAAATACTTTTACTGTTGTCATCAGATTTATGTTTCCACAAATAATGTAATATTCCAAATCCCTCTCCTATATGTACACTTTATTGTATGTCTATTAATGTATTGCTCTGTGCATACCAGAGAAGAAAATAATCATTTTTTTAATAAGTAAAATAATCCGAATTTCTAACATCGCCAACTTGATTTCCCGACATGCTCAACTGCTCGGGACAGTTAATTTAACAGCATTAACATGATTATCTAAAACAGCCGCCGTCGCTAAACCGAAAGTACTACAATAAAGAGAGCCACTTAAATAAGGCTTTATTAGTATACACAAATGTTTGTTATAGTTGTTATGTATTTTATATTGTTTTTTTTAATCGTGGTTTAAATTATTATTTTTTAACGCACCGATAATACAAGACCAGAGGATTCAAGTACTTTTAAACTACTAGCTTATACACAGAGGCGTGCACTCTATACAATCAAAAAAGCTATTCGTAACTATAATATCTGCGAAATAAATCTAAATAAAATATTTTATATTATTCCGAAAACATACAGTTTATCAGTAAACACAAAAAACATAATAAAAGATAAACAATAATTAAACCAATTACATGTTTTCTCAGAAGATACAATATACTTTATACAGTGAGTACAATTTAAAATTTAAAAAGAACTATAATGCAGAAAAAAGTGAGAAGTTGAAAATAAAAATATAAACAGAGAGATAAAAGTTATAAAAAAAGAAAATATTCCAGGGGAACGGGATGGTGAGGGGAAAGGAAATGGAAAATTAGATAGGGGAAAAAATCTGTATTGTCACCCGCAAAAATTCATTTTCAATCAACAGAATAAATGAAAAATGATTTTTTGTTTTATATTCAATTTTTCCAAATAATTGGACGATCGTTTCGGCCGTCTAGGCTATTATCAACTGCCTAGACAGCCGAAACAATCGTCTAATTATTTGGAAAAATTAAATATAGAATCAAAAAAAAACGTGTTTGATTTATTGTGTTGATTAACAATGGAGTTCTATAAAATGAATACCGTCTGTATTAATAAAAAATAAAAATTCAATTTTAATTTATGTTGAATACGAATATAACATTTATGCCATCCAAGAGATGGTAGTCTAAACGGAGCTTGCAATTAGGGAACATTGGGCGTCAAATAGGGTTATCTGAAATTTAATATTTTAAAGTTATTCGAAATTTTGCGATTTTCGAGGAATTTGCAACCTTTTCACAAAAATAAGCTTTGTGTTATAAATACTCAACCTATCGTGTTAAAATTTGGAACACGTATTGCTGCGATGCTGTAGCTACCAAAATGTGCAATGTTATTTTAACATTTTTGCTGAAAATCACAAAAGTTCTAATAATTTCGTTGAATTTCGGATAGTCCCTATTAGATGCTCAATGGGTTGATAGTGATGTCTCCCGAACGTAGGTTTCGGATGTCTCTGGGACACCTATATAAGTGCTTGTGTACGGACTTGTTCTTTATAATTATGATTAGGAAACAATAAAAATATAATTTTAATAATATCATTCACACCCAATTGGCGTTTTCTTATCGTCTGTCAATCCGGCGCCGGTTATCCGGAAACTGAATTACACGACCCCGGATAATTGGACGTTCACTGTACCAATTAAGAGCAGAATACACGTGTGTAGGCACTGTGTACTGATGCAGATTGAGCAGAAGTTTCCTCTCGTGTATCAGAACGAGATAAAAAAATGGCGGTTGATAGCCGGCTACATCGCAATCACATCGCAGAGTTAACTTATCATTCAATAGAGTTTTATTGTTCGCGGGCGACGAATCGACAAATTAGTAGTGTGACTTAATAAAGTATTGCATATTTACAATCACAATTATGGTGACTTTAATATTGTTTGCGTTATTGGTAGTTTCTGCAGCGGGAGTGTCAAGTCAGGAAGAAGGTAAGCGAGAACTTCGAAAATAATTAAGTGCATGTCTCTTTTATATGCATTCACATCACTAATAGTATTTCTTCACTACTATTATGAGTTCTAATGCGCAGGGGTATCGTTTGTCCTGGGTACTATAATCGAAAGGTTATACATCAATATCTTAATTTACAAAGCAGCTAACTCCACCCATGGTCAAAAAACCGTTTTTGATGCCATTATTTTCCTCTTTTATTGTTCTATAATACACAAAATTCAAAAGTCAAAGTTTCAAAATAATAGATAAGTGCTACGTGCTTAAAAACCTCGACACAAGTGTCGATGGCACCAGAAATAGAGGACGTCCGCGGAAGTCTCGGTACGACCAGGTAAATCAGATACTGGAGGATAGTTATGACAGAAGCGGTGATGTGGATGAGGCGAGAATCAGGACAGAAGAGTATGGTGCTCTATTGCCTATCCCCGCGGAGAAACGGCGTGATAGTAAGTTAGTTAGTTATCTAATTATGATTCAGAATTGTTAAAAAAAAATCATAATAGTTGCACTACATTATCATGGAAAATCAGCTAACTCCCAATAATATTTTACAATTTTGTTAAAAATTTCAACTAACTCCAAATATTCTCTATAAGTACAAGATAAATCAAAATATAAATAATATTGCTCAGTCACCATATTTCTGCATAAACAATCTACCAAAGTGTGTTTTGGAATTTTCGTAATCCGTTTAATTACAAAAATAAACAGTTTTTTGTCGCTCCTGAACATTTGAGAAAAATGGAGTTAGCTGCTTTGCAGATTAAGGTATCGATATATATATATACATTGAACACTTGTAGATTGCACGACACCAAAAGGCGAGGCTGGCGCGTGCATGCAGATAGCGAAATGCAGGAGGCTGTTCCAGATGAACCAAGATGCATACAAAACACCGGATGAGAGGAGATTCCTCAACCAATCCAGGTTTTTATAATATATAATAAATATTAAAATACACAGCAATTGAATCTGTTAATTCCATGTAGATCACAGCATGTATTCCAAATGGAAAAAACAAAAGGTAAAAATACTTAAGATAAAATCTCGTTATTGGGTACCTATTCATAATCTCGGGATTCATAAATATTGTATACCGACTCGATATATCGGGATTCCTTTTATCTACCTAATATGTACCTCGTGATTGTATTTTGATTGTTATGATTTTAATTGAATGAGAGATAAAACTAACAAGACTTTTGGGTAATGTCCGGGACACAGACGCATGGCAAAAAATGCACCGACAAGAACACAGTTATTAAATGTGAAAGAAAAAAGATGAACATTTTTTGATTATCCTTTCTATTAGTCTGAAGAGAAAAAAAGGCAAGCTTTTGACATTGCAAAATCGGTGCATCAGAAATGACACATGCCATTTCACGTGCCAGCCTCACCTATACAAGTATTCAAGGTGGATATTCAAGATCCGGCGACTGGATTTGTAATAACCTCCACGACGCATTTTCGTCTCATTGCGTATTTAAGTGCTGAAAAATAAATTTCACATTAAAGAGACGGAATATTTATTCAAATTTTATATTATACAACACAATGTTTCAAAATTTATTTAGTCTTACCAGATTTATAATTTATTTCGACATATAAATTTTGCATGTATTTCATAAGGAAATAATAAATTTAAGGTTGTAATGATTTACTCTATTGTCAAAATAACCACTAGCGGAATACCGTTGAACGTTGTAACAATACGCTGAATATAACGCTTCAAATTTTTCAAAGGAAGCCTCTACTTCTGGCGTCCCTTTACATAATCATGTGACAATATCTGATATACTTCCTATTCTCAAAGAGAAAATGATCTGCATTTGGAGAGATCAATGGGAGACTTCTAAACTTCTAAAAGGTAAATGGTTTGCGGAAATTGAGCCAGAGATTCTTACTAGGCCCTGGTTTTCCAAAACGAAATTAAATAAGTTTGAAACATCCTAGATCTGCCGTATGAGGATCGGCCATTGTTGTATCAATTCTCACTTGTTTAAAATCCGCATTCGGGACTCTCCTATGTGTGAACGTCAACTAGAAGAGGAAAATTTAAATCATGTTTTTTTAGGATGCCCCATCAATGACCAGTATCCAAATTTAATCCAAGATCTTTTTAACAACAAAATTCCATTCCCTATCAACATCCAACTTTGTTATCATCTAACAATCAAACCATTTTAAAAATATTAACTAGGCTCCTAAGCGCCAATGAAATAAACCTATAAAAATTAAATGTATCCAAAGGAAATTTCACATTAAATAAAATTACTCGGTAATGGCAAGTACACTCCATAGGGGTGAAACGCCAATTTAAAAAAATAAAATTCACAAATGTTACAATTTGCTTCATATTATAATATATTAATATAAAACAATGTGACGCGAAATAATTGATAAACTCATTTTTTACAATTTCTTGACATAGAACACTTTCATAATAATGGCCACATTTAAAAAAAATTAAAATCGAAATGACTGAAACGTTGTTTCTTCGAATAACAAAAATGCTTTCAATTCCAGTTAATCTATCGGAAATAAAATGTTACAATTATGCAATTCATACATTTTAATCAGGAATAACTGCATTCAACGGAAATCGTAAACCCGTGATATCAGAAAACAAATTAACAAAGTTTAGCAATAATATTATATATTAGAGCGAAGTATGTCGCGAACGCTGCACATAATTCAATGACTCCGCGTGGAGTACTACTGAATCCAAAGCCACATATTTCCAGAAAGTTTGACGATTTAGTCGTGTCCATATCTTCGTGTGATGCCCGACATGCATCTTTGTTGTTGGACTCCTCATTGGTTAAGACCACACGTGAATACTGTAAGTATGCGTTGGTTGAACACTTTCCGAAACAAAATTGTTACGTTCAACAAGTACGTAGAGTGTAAATGAGACGCAAGAGAGGTTCACCCACTCGTGTCAGGTGCGCGCGCCGGTGTCGCTCGGAGCGCCACGAGTTGTATCGGCAGAGGGCGGTAATACCGCGTGGCAGAACAAAAAGGGTCGGCTTCCGAGTTAGAGCTAGTTAGATTACCCGTTTTGTGGTGGTGTTTTTATAATAAAGTCTTGACGAACCTGAAGATGTACCATTTCCATGAAGATCCCCACACCACCAAATAACAGATTTAACAAAGTAAAAATAACAATAATTGGTGTCAAGGTGCAACCTGATGGAGACCGACATCTGGGTCTGCTGCCCGCCCACGCAGCCGCAGCTGATCAGGTTATGTACAACCCCTGGCGGCCATAGAGGAGCTTGCCTCCCGCTCGAGAATTGCCCCAGACTATGGGAGCTAGCTGAAGACTGGACCAAGGAACAACTGAATCGATCGTTTTGCTATCAGGTCGAAGATACTAACGAAATACGCTACTGCTGCCAGTTCGAAGCTCGAAACAAAATGGTAAGTCCCACTACATCTGACACTTAAAGAGTCTGATGGATGTTCGGAATATTATAACACTTAATTTAATATGAAGCTTGGTTTATTACTACTAACAGTTGTATAAAACTTAGTTTCGATTGATTCATATTTGACAACTCATTTTTCAATAAAAATTGAGTTTTGGTATGGTTGAATTTAAATTTTCGCGCCGGTTCGACATGTCAAATTAGTTTCACGATTCAGTCGAATGCAGAGCCACTGTGGCCACTTTTGTCATTACTGCACAACTAAAATCGTATAGCATCATGACACAATTCACAGTCACCATATGGAAGATGTATGGGAGGATGTTGTTGAGATGAGTGTTGCGCTGTGTTTTAGTTATTTTTTGTGTATTGAAATCAAAATCACGATAATCCTCGGACACTCTATTCCCTTCCCGTACGTTATGACCACTTGGACATGTTTACAAAGGATATTCCCAACTTGCCATCACATTATTGTCGCCAATTAACAAGGAGATTGTACCTTCAAACTGACATAACGTCGAAGGCTCAACTCTACAACATTTACACAAACAAATGCAAAGAAGAAAAACTTACCCTTTTAAGCAGATTCGTGTTTGATAGAAAGTGTAAATTAGAAAGAATCAATTTTTTCACCCCTCGCAAAGATCATTGTGAAATTGAAGAACGTAACAAGTGAAGTGTATGAGGCTCACCGCATTCGCAAAAAGCTAGCACAAGACGAGAAAGCAAAAGATAAACTGTTAGTTGAAGAAGGAAAGTTTTTGAAATTAAAATTTGTTCGCAAGAGTAAAAATAAAAAAACCACTCAGAATTCTTTAGCTGAAGAAAGGTAAACGACTATACGATATATCATACTATGTTTTTACTTGTATTTTGTTGCCAAATTGCTTATTTTAGTCATACCTATCTAAGATGGTAATTTTTTATAATATTTTATTCAGAAAGCTTATAGAAAGAGTCTTATAAAGATAATAATATTTCTGATTGGTTAATCTTAAAGAATCTTTAAGTCTTAAAGACTAAAGCTTTTTGAATACATGCCTAAAAGAAGACTATAATTAGGAAGACCATATATTATATATGCTAAGATAATTTTTAATTATTGCCTTTAACTTAAAATACATTGTTAACAATCTGTAAAATAATGTTGAAGTATTGAAATCCAGGTGAAAAAGTTGACGAGGTTAAAATAAAATAGTTCTTCCTATCTGCTGATCAAAAACGACCTATGTCATGATGCTTCTTAGACGTCGATTACATTAGTATTTAATGTCCATCCTAGTACGGGCACAAATGATGTTCATAGGATATAATTTTAATAATTACCTGACTATTGTAGAGTTTTCCAATTTTCCATATTTTTGTACATATGAAATGTAGTCGATTATTCGAAAAATATCCCGTCAAAATCGAAACAACTAATTTGTAATAAATCAATTTTTCTATGTGTAGGACATAGCATAGGAGGACACTTCTGGGATAGCGTAGGTGTAATTCTAAGAATATATGTTATATATACCCTCTAGAATAGGATAATCAGTTTATATAATTTACTCCTAAGAAGAATGATAAGACTGCCGAGAAGTCTCTCTTTTGATATTGCCATATTCCGACAAATTTTCATTAATTCAAGATTATACAAACATAAAACAGACGCCGATTAAGAGTGTCGCTTCTCCTGATAACGTTATTTAAAGGAGATACAATCCTTATGTATGTACGAGGCGCTCTTTTTAAGTATCGAATTTTTTCTTAATGAAACACATAATTTTTACAACACTTTACTTTCTTCGGACGCTATATACTTTAAATTACTTCTCAACACAGTCGCCACAATTATTAAGGCACTTTTCATAACGTGGCACCAATTTTTGTATACCTTCGTCATAGAACGATGCCGCCTGGGATTAAAACCATGTCTGTACTCCGTCTTTGAGTTCATTATCGTCATCAAAACGCTCATCACCAAGGAACCGCTTCAGATAAAGGAAAATATAGAAATCATTTGGCGCCAAATCAGGAAAAAACAAAACACACTTGACGATGAATATCAGCTGGTTTCATATTTCGTGCATTCAAGAAATGAATCACGGAGCGTATCTCACAGTCGGAGGACTGATCTATTGTCTTGAACATTTCAACCACTCACTGCAAGACGGCCACACTATGCGAATGTCTCTAACGTTGCATGTAATCAACAGATGAAGGAAACCATTAGACACACGTAACATCGCAACCGCAGCCCTACACCGGGAATATCCGGCAACTGTATTTACTTAAAAAACAAGAATATCACTAATGGTTACTTAAAATTTACATAATATATTGTCGTTAAACTTATATATATTTCTAGACGAACAATAGAAACGTAGACGTTGGTTCACTTTTGGCGTCGGATGACGAGTGCGGGCGAGACGCGGGCGACATAGACGGTGAAGGAACGGCACGGTATCGCTACCCTTGGCTTGCCCTTCTGGTGTACAAGTCAAACACCAACGAGCAGGAATACATGTGCGGAGGTGCGCTTATTGGTAAAAGTTATGTACTGACTGCGGCGCATTGCGTCTTCCTGAGGAGAATGTCTTTGTAAGTAAGATTCTTTTCTTGTTTGCTACTTTTTCTTCATCAGAGATGGTCTGATAGTAATCTGATAATCTGATTTCAGGATCAGCGTTCGTCTTGGGGAGCGCAGTACGGATCAACAAAAGGACTGCGGTGGGCTGGAACCCTGCAGTTCTGCGACGAACATAAAGGTTGAGGCCATAATACCATATCCGCACTACAGGGCGTCAAGTACAAGGAGAGACATAGCTATTATCAGACTAGCGAGCGAAGCTCCAGGTGACGAAAGAGACATTATAAAAATATTATAGAACTTTTGGTTATCGACCAAGACCAGCGTGGTCTCATAAGTTTCATAATACACTAATACCTCACATAGTCTGGGTAAAAATGCATGCTTTTTCTCTAAAAATTGCAATATCGATGTCTGCACACTTTTCTTCTTTGGCCTTTTCTATGCGTGCATTTCTTTGTGGCAAAGAATTGCATTGTTTATCGATCGGCGAATTGTACAACTACGTACATATTGGGATAAACTTTCGCAATACGCTCTGAGAAAATTTTAACCATTCAAATAATTGTTGATAGTTGTTCAGCTGTTGATTCTCGTGCAGGCACTTCACAGTTGTCCTTATTAAATTATTCCCGTTCTCCATCGATGTTAATAAGTGTTTCATAATCAAGTTCATATTAGTATTCGATTTGATGAACTTAATTACGATGACGGAATCGAACTCATTGAAACCAAGTTGCTGTCCAATTCCACTGTGTTATTAGTGACTTCAGAAAAAAAAGGTTTTAAAACCAATGAATCGTGAAATCAACGGTCCAAGCATAGGTACATAATACAACGGGGAATCCCAAAAAAAATTTAAATATGTATCGTATTACAAAACATTAAAATAAAACGCACAAAAGAGACACGACTGTATAAAGGGAAAACCAATCATAGATGTATTTAACTATTTTTATTTTGCTCAATAAAAACTTAGTTTATTTTAATTTTTACAACTATACTTTGTACTATACACACATTGGGCTATTGTTACTACTAGTTTACTAACAGTACCAAGTGATAAGTATCAAGTGACAATAACCCAACGTGTGTATAGTACACAGTATAGTTGTGAAAATTAAAATAATCATGTTACACCACAAAGTAACCGCCGTGTCAATTAATAATAAAATTTAGCTTGTTTTGAAATTTTCAAAGTGGACTATAGTGAATCCGGACTATGCAAGGTATTACTGTAATCAAGTTTCATAATATAAGTTTCTTTCTTTTCGAGGTCAGCATATCTTTAACACTAAATTATCCATTTTCGCCTACAAATTGGTATAGCGATAAGTTTTAATTATCAAGCGATCAGAAGTTCGAGTCTTGTCCCGACCAGTAAGTTAGTCCTATTTCCATAGCTCAAGCGCATAGTTTGTAAATCGTAATAATATGTATGAGGTACGCAAATCTATTTTTTTAATGTCCTCGATGCAATGGTGCTTGTACACGGGTGGGATTTGTTTCCTTTGTAAATTCGCGTAAGGAACATTTGAGCGCAGAGCTAGCTGTCATTCTATTTTGCACACAGAGTAGAATGACCAACTAATTCACACCGACCCTGACTAACTGACTTACCATCATGATGTTTCCCAGAAAGGATAAAGCGCCACATTCTTCTATGCTGACGCACAACTCTCGCACAGCCGCGTTCATACATCGTCTCATGCTAGCTCGTTGATTGTCGAGGCTTCTACTCAATACCACCACTTGCAAAAAATGTAAATCAAAAATGGTATGGATAATCCATGACGAAGTACATGGTACAAAAATTAATTTCCTTTGCAGACTTCACCCGTTCGATCTGCCTGCCCAGTTACTCGATCTCCCCTATCAATCCAGACGGAGGTCCACCATCTACAATCGTCTCCGTCGCCGGTTGGGGCGTCTTCAATACGCGGGCCAGCGACTCCACGCGCCACGCGGCCCTACAGCTGACACCTAAATCCACCTGCCAGAACACCTCCAGCGTGAAGAGGCTGGCCGACGATCAGTTCTGCGCGAGCGCTCAACACGACGAAGACACGACGTGCGTCGGGGATTCGGGCGGCCCCTTAATGAGGTCGGAGGGAGGAAAGTGGTACCTTCACGGATTAGAAGCGTTGGCTTGCAGAGGTAAAGGTACCCCGGGGGTGTACACAATGGTGTATTATTACAAGAAGTGGATTCGAAACAATCTATAAGAGTTTTGATATACTCTTTTGAGAAATATTAACATTGCCAATATTGTAGAGGATTGACAACGCTTAGACAAAGGTTATTGTATTAATAAAATTCTAGACAGAAAACAGTTTATCCGCGCAAACTCTGGATATTGAACACGCACACTATGCATACAGCACACTAAACAATCTGGTGTAAAAAGATCTACAGAATGAGGTGTATTATCGAATTGTGTAGTATTTCTATTGAAAAATTCGTTTAAAAAATGAAATTTTGCTTAGTGACCTTGTTCAGCAATGCCAGGCTCTCTTGGGGCCTGAATCCCAGGAGGGCTGGTTGCCCAGTAGGTAGCTATCGTGGGACGCTATTGGTTATACCCATATGCTATGTCGTGTTTTAATGTTACAAAAAAATACAATCGTCGTATAATCCTTGTCATTTTCCATCTTCATGGCACTTTCAATTCCCTACTTATAAAATGAGGGTGGTTTTGTAGTGGAAAGACTGCCGTTTTAGAAAAGTTTATCCCTCGAAAAAATGCTCCATCAATCTGAATAGATTAGTCCGATGGGGCAACATCCGGAGAATATGGCGGGTGTGGCGAGACTTCCCATGATCCCTGATGTTTTCTTGGGTGATTCTGTCGCTACGAGGTCTCACGTGTCATGCATGATAACACTCTTTAGATTAATCAGATTTTTAAAGCCATATGATGTTTAATCGGTCACATTAAATTCCACCACACTGACAATAACAATAGTGCATCTCCTGAGGATAAGTTCTTAGGTGAATTGGTATAAAGAATTCACTTTCGATTCCAGTGTCAATTTATTGAAAAAATTCATCCCTTTCTATCTTCCCGAAAGCTGATAAGGGACCCATATTCCTTCACTACGCACCTTTTCAGTTATTTAAAGTTTGGCGTTTTAAGTATGGGAGGATGACATCAAAGCGGGATAAATAAAAAGTACAATACCTCGGTTTTGTTGGAGATTTATTCGTCCGGTACATATTATATTGAAGTAGGTATGAAGTATTTAACTACACGGTAATTTACACTTGATCAGACATGTAGAAGCTAGACAGAATAGAATCGCTCTCTCGTTTTCTGCGCCCGGCAGCCCCTCGGAATGTTCCCTCTATCGGGCATCTGACACATCGCGTCGGTACTCGCCCGCTTGGTGGTAGGACCGCCAGATGGCCTATGGTGCCTTTCGCCACACAAGCATTATAAATATAGGTACCTACTCACATTACACATGGATTAATTCTTCGATTAATCTGTACTAACTAATAAAAAAACGAAATTACATACAGCTACCCCTAATAGTGTATAGTGGATTTGCACAAGGTATAAATTTCAGATCATATAAAACCATATTATTCACGACCAATTGCAAGATCTCGAAGTTCTCTTCATTTCCTCCCCCTCATAAATCAACCCTTTCGCAAGTTGAGCACCATTATCACGTCCCAAGCTAAACTGTGGCACGCGCGTCCGAACGAATTAAATTGCAAGACGAACTGTCGGGAGGCGAACGTGTTGATGGCAAAGCACTTCAATATTTGAACATCAAGGGGATAAAGCGATGTTCTTGATAAACGACATATTTAAATTTTTCACAGCCACTCCTTACATTTTAATAAGGTGGACGTGTTAATTATAAAAATGTTTATAATGTAAAAGAATAATGTAGATTTATAATGTAGTCGGCCATAATATTTAGGGAATTTTTATTTATTTTTGGAAGGACGACTTCAGATTTTATTAACACTATTATTGATATATTTAATTTGATCTTTACCTAGGACATCTTATTTACTCTAATATTATTGTGTTTAATGTGATGCTTACCTAAAACTCTTCTTCAGTGTGGTACGTTTCGAAGCACGGCAATGCACACAACAAAATATCACACTGTTTACATAAAATTTTTGTTTGATTCCGTTGTTTTCGTGCCGCGCATACTTTGTGGCAAATTTGAATTGGCGGTTTGTTTCAGCTACCACTGCTTTATTGAGACACAATTTTATCGACCACTGCTTTATTGAGATACAGTTTTATCGACCACTGCTTTATTAAGACACAATTTTATCGACTACTGCTTTATTGAGATACAGTTTTATCAATCACTGCTTTATTGAGATACAATTTTATAAAATCTGTTTCCCGCGAATCTTCTGCGAGGTCCGAGTTAAAACCAGAAGTGGCTGAAAATTAATGTCATTTGGAAGGAAACAGTTATCTGTCTCCCATTTGAATTCTGCCTTTACCCCTGCACTTATTGATGGCTGCTTTTCATCAACAGTATCGTCAAGGTCTCATCAAAATCATGAACCTCAAAGTAATCATCTTTAACGTCGTTCTCATCATCGGACTCTGCGGTAATAACAAGCATATCGGGAATGTCTAAAAAGCCCGCAATAACAGAAAAACTCCCGCTCAGCATTTTTATAAAAAAAAGTTTGTAAAAGTGTAAAAATGTAAAATATTTAAGTGTTGTCATATTTTATCGTAACGAAAATAAAACTGCAATTTCACAACAAAAAATATTTTCATTAAAAACAGAAAATAAATCGATGTACATGTGCAATAGTAAAAAAAATATAGGTACTTTAAATTTTGACAAAATGTAGGCATTTACAAAAATTATATGTTGTTTTCCTATTGATTAACTGTAAACTTAGGATCTGTTCTAGGATGGGCGAAAAGGCGTAGGTCCATAGAACAGTATTAATTTTCAAATTTCGGACATCACAAATTGACTGGTTTGTTTTCTGATTGAAAAATGTACATTCCGACCAAAAAGATCACATAGTCACCAAATTCGTAAATTTCGAAAGAAATTGACTACCCTCGAATGTAATATATCAGTTTCCATTCAAATTTACCTACAGGAATGAGATTTTGTATCTAATATTTGATTTAATCCCCTGTTACGTTCCGCAACATAAACGGGGTTAATGCTCGCGGTAACATTATGGCACCGAGAAGTACCGAAATAAGTGAGACTCTACTTCTACATATAGAAAAATATTAATTAAAGTGGCATGGACGCGTCTTGCGAATGCCAGAGGACTGACTACCTGAATATCAGATGTAAGATTAGCAACTCCGGAGGGAAGGCGGCAGGCGGGTCGACCCAGACTAGGCCGGGATAAACAGCAACAAAAACTGTATGAAGATTAGAGATTCCGACTATTCGACTTCATCACTATTCGTATATCGAATAGTAAAACTAAAAATATTCGAATAAATTTGAATAGTTTCTAAAGTATGACAACAGTATGAAATTAATTTAGAATATTTCAAATAAATCGTATTATACGTAAGATTTATATAAAAATGAGCTAATTTAACATAAGCTGTTCATTTGTTGTAGTTTTAAAAATAACAACACACTAAATGTTTCGTATTTTAAATTTGTTTGTATCGTCTAAATAGTAGATCTAAGGTTTCTGTCCTTTTTTTGAAATTGTCCAAATATCTAAAATCTTTTTTTTTTAAATTATTCCATCCTTAGAATACTAATTCGATTATCGACTAGTAGAAAATTATATTGGAATATCGAAAATTCTAGTTGGAATCTCTAATGAAGACTCACCGTCTTGATTGATCAGCAAGTACCTACTGAAGATATAAATAAACGCCTTGACGAAAAATATATATACTCGGATCAGTGCAATGCCGAAAGATCTGAATATGATGACCTTTAAGCAGATAATATATTTTAATACAATGCTATTTATTTACAAAATCATCAATAAGAAAATATCAGCGGAATTCACACGAAAAATCAACATGAGCACGAGCATCGTACAAGGGGAAGGAATAGACGTTCGGGAAGAAGGCCAAATCTCAGAAATCGATGATGTATAGTGCGATGAAATTTTTTAATGAAATGCCAGAAAACATAAGAAAGGAAGATAAATTGAATAGATTTAAAATAAAATTGACTAAATGTATAAAAGATAAGTTTTAGTAAAAGAAAATACTTTAATCTTGTTTATATTAGAGCATAGATAAGGAGTACTTATGTATGCACTATGTTAAGAATTAAATAAATAATAAAGGGAAGAAAATGACGATGATAGCGTTCCACAAATTGTAATACCATTTTCAGTGGGTTTTATTTTGTATGGATTTGCCGATTCCAGTGGCTATTATTTATTAAGAAGTATGGCCATTCTGGTGGGTAATTAAAATGATTGCTCAAACTAATAATGTAATAGATTTTTAAATAATTTATCCCAACTACTCGTGAAGAATGAAACGAGCTACATAACGTGAAGATGATTTCAAAGTTTGGATAAGAATTTAGTGTTAACTAGCACGGTAAAAGCCCATCCCAAGCGCGTTAACCGACTCGCGCTCGAAACCCTTGAGAATTGTAAGGGTTGAATGCGCACGGCACCGTTCCACGCCGCTTAAAGCTGAAGTCGGAATAGGACAGGTGGGCTTAATGGACTTAAATGATTTCATTTGTCGAGACCGGAATCAAGCTAAGTTATTACAACAAGAGATGCCCGGAGCAGACCGGGTATGGTTATGTAATGTACACATATGTTTACTGGGTGTAACAAATCTAGTGCTCAATATTTTAGCTGTACAGACCAGTAAATGAATAGACATTAAATAAAGTGTACATATAGGACAGGGTTTTGTAACATTAGTTGCAATTCTAGGCATTCTACACACATTATTTTTGGAAACATATGACATATGTTTATGACACATTTATTCGAAAATTAAATTTTTTTGTAAACAAGACGAATTTTTAACATTAATGTATATAATATTGTCAGCATTTAAATTTTCGTTCCAATCGCGTCATATATTAAAAAGAAAAGTCTCGGAACTATTTGATTGCGTAAGTGGTACCAAAATGATCACGTGGGTGTACGTAATTTGCATTAGTTCATGTCTACATATTTGGTAGTCTGTGGGGGTAGATTTAGATACGTATTAAAATAAGAATCTAAAATGTTCAAATTGCGTGCACCTAATCTCAACTATGTCAGTTATTTTTTTAAAAAAACGTAGTAATGCAATAATTTTGATGAATTAAAATAATTAATGATTCTTACATAATACAAAAAATAAAAGGTCATCGAGCTTCAAGCGGTCAGACTATTTTTTTAGATGATTTAGGTCCTGAAGCAAAGATATAGAACAATAATCAATATATATTTATAGCTTCACACGATTTTGTAAAAATCTCATACAATAAGATTTTTTATACAGAATTTGTACATATTTTTATTTATTATCGTTGTTTTATTAACCACTTAATTGAGTTTAAATACATCAATGATAGTTATGACATCCTGAAGAACAAAATTGTATTTTTCGAAACCTGTAGATGTATTTAAACTCAATTAAGTGGTTAATAAAACAAAGATAATAAATAAAAATATGAATTTTAACCACAAAGTTAATATTGCTAATTTTAAAAGTAGAATTTGTACATATTTCTTAGACATTTTAGACTCTTAATCAACCCATAAAGTATTATGAACTATGGTATATTACAACATGTACACATGTATAGGTGATAATGCATCATACGATTATTAAACATGCATAAATGTGCAAAACCATGAGAACAATGTGGGAGATAATAATATGTAGGTATATTATTTTTCCGTTAATTTTGCATAACATTCTCCAATACACTTATATAAATTATATTTATTTAACCTGGTGGCCGATTTTTGTTTTTATTTTACAAAACATAATATTAAAATTTATCCAAAATTAGTTAGCAATATTATAAAAGGATTCCGAATAAATACTATATTTTATTGCATTCTGCAATAAGTAGATTTAAAAAAAAAATATTGTACGTGCAGAGAACGGAGACTGTAATGATGACGTA
Organism: Eubasilissa splendida; assembly: GCA_031772225.1. NCBI lineage: Eukaryota > Metazoa > Arthropoda > Insecta > Trichoptera > Phryganeidae > Eubasilissa > Eubasilissa splendida. Next base: position 15,258,279 of record CM062862.1, on the reverse strand, counting down.
ATTAAGTAATATTAAAAAAAGAACAACTTTTTCAACACAAACACTTTTTGCAAAATTCCCAGTTCCCAAAATAGAAAACATTTACAAAAAAATCTCGATTAATCAATTAATTAAAGAAAATAACACTGCAAAATTTGAAACAAGCACGTCATTAAGTTTTAAAAATAACTTTAAAATCCCTAAATGTAACACTAAACAATATCAGCAAAATTTTATATATTTAGGAATAAAAAATTTCAATAGCCTCCTTACATAAATGAAAGAAATAAAGGATATAAACGAGTTTAAAAAGAAACTAAATGAACACTTCAAAAACACATAATTGGAAAATAAACAATAATGAATAGAATATGTAAGGTATTATATAAAATTATTGTAGTGTATCTCCCTCTCCGAGAACAAGAGCTGGTCTCTTTTTTGGAGAGGTAAGCGAAAGAAAACCAAGTAATTTAAAAAATGTAAAACACTTTATGTTATAAAAAATTGTAAAAATGTCAAATAAATAAAAAAAATATCAATCTAATTGTTGATTAAAGTGCGTTATTAAAAATAAATATTATTTTAGTGTTTTTAAAATTTAGTATATATATATATATATGTGTTTTCGCATTATGTATTATTTTTAATCATGTTACAAAAAGTTGAAATAAAAATATTATTTGTAGACCGGTCTTAGATCGCCAACCAAAAATAGAAAAAAAAACGGTAAAACAGATACGTTTTGATACATATGAAAAAAGATTTTAAATTGTTTATTTCTTCGTCGTTTAAATTCTTTGGGCATGTTACGAGAGCCGAAAAGTATAATATATATAGTGACACTGCAAAGAGAAAATTCAAAGGAAATGCGGTACAGAAAAAAGACGCACCTCTTGATTTAAAAACATGCGTGACTGGTTCTATTACAGCTCAGTTATTGTTCAGTAAAGGTTAATGAACAGTGTTAATTTCCAACCTCCGCAAGGGAAAAGTGAAACCTAAATGAAAAAATATTAAAAAATACAAAATACAGTCAACCAGCAACCAGGAGTTACAGAAATCGTCTATTTATAAATCCATAATATTACGCTTCCCCGTCTACATCTGTGACTTTCTGGATGCCGGCTTCAGCTTCGGTAGTGTCATTATGGCTGTAAAGTGCTTGGTTAAACGGCCAGATCTGTAAGGCGCGAGTAGAGCAAAAACGAACGTGTTTTTAATATCTCTAGTGGTAGTATTAATAATTGTTTAAAACATTTTTATAACAGACTATACAGAATGTACTAAATGTGAGAATTAAAATGCAGTCATCAAATTAGTCATATAAATAAATAAATCAAAATAGTCATTAAACAAACCCAGCGGTCTACCGACATGCCCATACAGAAGTGCAAATTTGAAAATGCATTATTTTAAGTACTTAAATAAATATTTGTGTATAATGTCTGAAGATGTGTTCTAAAAAATATTTTTTCATTCAAAATGTATATATATATATATGTGTGTGTTTTTAATAAAAAAAAGTAATTTGAATAAAAAGTACTAGTCGTGGCTATGAATGTTGGTGAAAAATATAAAACAATTATTTTTACTAATAAAAATTAGTTCTTAAATAATAGCTAAATTACTTTGTGGCTTCATATTATATAAAACTAAAAAGTGTTAATAGCAAGCTAAATATTATAAATAACCAAATCATCTTTGCAAATAGTCACCCTGTTATCATATTAGTTCTTACTTAGTTACACACCACTTTATAGTTTTGTTTTCATCTATGCTTGCGTTTTTACCTTTAGTATACATTATTTCCTGAAGAAGACACCATAGGTATCGAAACATGTTGAATAATCAATAAATAGTGGTTTAAACAGAGTATTTTGTCTTATTATTTAAATAAAATATAAAGCTAATTCAATGTATAGGAAATATTTATTTACATAACTACGTCCAATTTACGTAGGCATACTATCCGGTGTCGGTTGCGATCACATCTCTTCTGTATTAATTAATATAAATGGTGGACTTCGGTCACTACAAAGCCCTTAGTGGTACACCAGCGCCATCTATTGTAGAAAGATGCGAATATTGAGAGGATAACATAATGATGGAAGAATCATCGCACTTTAATATTATTCACAAGGAAATTAAAATAAAGTTTGCAGAAAAGCGACATCTAGTGATGTACAAAGAAAACACTTTGATCAAACTATATTGAAAATGCTACAAAGTTGTGAACCATGCAGGACTCATTTTTTATTCATTTTAATACTTTTCAATATAATAATAAGCAAAAAATATATATACATTATAAATGAATTGAATTACGCCAACAGCATTTTCTAAATACAAATTAAATGTATTAATTAGAAAGATATACATATAAAATCCATTTTATCGAAAAATATTGTTGTTGCGCTACCGGAATTAGAACCTGGATCTCTTTTTCAATTCGGGGAAGGTGCATTACCAACTATACTACAGCGACAGTACTTTTGACAACAAATTTTCGAACCTATTTGTTACACTTTTTCAAATTAATACATCTATCGTTCCATTATTTGAAAGCCATCTACTTTATTTTTAATGAATCTCAAATACCTTTGAGTATACCGATAACAGACGCCAGAATAAAAAATTCATTTTTATTAAATTTTGGACACATTAATACAACTTATATATTATTAAGGAGAACACATTCTTATTGTGAAGTTGTACATTTTGTACTAATTTTGTCTTCTATGGAGAGTTTTCTGCGCAAATCTGCCGTTTGTCTCTCTCACATTTCCGGCCGATGTTTCATCGACAACATCCGTGATGATGGGACCCTGCAATGGGACCCGAAGGTCGGAGTCACGTGGCAGAAAACTGTATACAGAAGATTCTGAAGAAAACCCGAGAATATTTTTTAATTAATTTTACGAATATAATCAAAGTAAAAGAAAAACTCAAACAAATTGCGTAAAATGTAATTTTTGATACGAGTTTTATTATTTAACCATTCAAACGAGTTTTTAATACATATTTGATTAATTTTCTTTAAAAAGTATACCTTCTTGAGTTAACCCGTGGCCTCTCTTAATTTATGTAATAATTATCAAAGCGGTATTGTCTCGGCCGACGTCCTTGGGCGCGTTGATTGTGGAACTGAGAAGCGAATGGACGTCTTAAATATTCAGCCGATAGGTGAAAAAAAAGGTCAAATAATGGCTTTACTTAATCTTTAGGTTGTTATTATTATTTATTCATATTAGCAATCAATCACATTATGTCGAAAGATAGTTCATCAGTGACATAATCATTATTTTCATTGACCGGCTGTACGTATTCACACACTCAATCATCCCTTAGATATACTAAACATGTCGTGATATATAATAGGGTCAAAAGGGAGGGTTGTGCGGAGTTTTTGGGGTATATTATTATATATATGTTAGGGGTATATATGTAAGAACCTTCGATTAGAAACCGAACATAATTTAACGTTTTTGAAAAACTTAATACTTTTGAAATTAGCAAAATTAACTTTGTGGTTAAAATTCATATTTTTATTTGTTAACTTTGTTTTATTAACCACTTAATTGAGTTTAAATACATCTAAGTTAACTCGATCTTAAGTTAGTTGTATCTGTTGAATATATTTGGTTTTGCTTCTAAATGAGTGATTAAATGTAAAGAGTAGCTCTAAAGGTGTACACACACCCCTGCGTTATTTATATAAACATCGTTTCGTTTTATATTTAAACAATAATAGTTAGTTTGTAAGGCGCTCAAGGCGCCCGTTGAAAAATGATGAATATAACAAACACTTCAATGTAATATATATGAAATATTTATTAAAAATTCAATTTTTTATTTTAATATTGTTCAAATGAAAATTAATTCTGGTATATATATATGTACGAAATGATAAAATTTTGTTTTTACCATCAATCAAATCTCCTATTCATTTCTAATGTTTGCGCATTCTCCAGTCGATATCATTTCCGTGGGAATTTCAATAATGTCTTCTTCACACATTCCTGCTACCTATCCTAATTTTGAGAAGCCAATTATTGTGCTCATTTTGACCCTCACTCCGTATGTTTGTTGAAAGAGTTAGCTATTTAGAATCATTCCACAGTGGAGTCGATTTAATGCAGCATTCAATGATCTCTGTACGCGTGCCTCCGGGAACGACTGGAATCGTCTGTCGAAAATCTCCACCGACAACTATTGTTTTGCCTTCAAAACTCGCATCTCTTTTCACAATTTCTTTCAAAAACTTGTCGATGCAACGTAATCCGTTTTTCGGCAACATCGCGATTTCATACATTAAAATGAAAGAGGCGTTTCGCAAATTATCGAGAGTGACGTATCAAGCAATGGAACTGCAAGTTGGAAACCGCTGTGAACTGTCCTTCCACCGTTGAATAATGTTGTTTCTCCTCGACCTCGAATGAATGCTAAAAGTGTCTCGTAAAGAAAAGTTTTTCCAGAGCCACCTGGACAGTCGAGATAAAAACATCCGAGTTCTTAAATTTAGATTGTGAATTGCTCTGATGATTCAATTAAATGCGTCAAATTGTTTCTCATTAAGTTTTGCCATCCTTTCACCAGCATCGCGTTCCTCTTCCGAAATGTCAAAAGCTTGATCATCGTCGACTTGACCATTTTCTATTGGGACTGGTAAGCCAAGATTTCCACATGATAATGCATGTCACTTAAGAATATAGTTAATGTCATGGAAAGCTTTGCTGATCGCAACATTTTCTGGATCATTTTTCAACTAGTCAAGTGTAAAATCAGCGACGTGATTCTCCCATAACGAGATGCGTTATTAGCAACACGATGTTCGGGGTGTCATTTGATTGATGCCTTCTTGATGAGAGGCAGCATCATCATCTAAGGCACGAATTTTCGCACGCGATTCTTGACTTTGATTTGCCCGCCACCTCTTGTCTTTCATTAGCCAAGCGACGTTTTCTAGAAGCAGGATCTTCGTCCTCATTCATAATAACTGAGAAAAAAAATCATCATAAATGTCATACCAACCAAAAAGGAAAAACCATTCAAACACAGAATCTGTTAAATTTTTCTTACGCAATGAAAATCGCTCTTTTATTTGATGCTAATGAATTATTTTTTTTAATTGATTTTCAGCGGTAAATTGAATATTTACGTACTTTGCGAAGTTAATTAATGATTGTAAGCTTTTCTTTAACTTCTTTTGGTGAAAAATTCAAATGTACTTTACAACACATATTTTATGAAAGTATGTGTGCATGTAAAATTTATGCGATGCTACAGCGTTACAGAGTCAGTGATCAGCGTAAATATATATATATAATTATGATGATAGAGACATATACAAAGAATACATCAATATTATTACTATTGTGCTGAAATTAGGATTAATCTAGTCGCCTATCGGGGCGAGGCTCAAACCCCAGATCACGTGATCACTAGAATAGTGTCCTATCGCTAGACCAAACAAGCAAGCCGTATGCCATGAAAGAAATTTGAACAATATCTTTCACCTTTCGCATCACCGTCGAATCGAAAATGTCTAATTTTAATGTCAGTTTTTGATTAACATAATAATGTTGTTGAGTAGCTTATCGGTGTAGTGGTTAAGTGGTTAGTGATCCTATTTTCATGGTACAAGCGTTTAGCTTAGTTTGAAAATAGTAAGAATATTAGCAATATTTGAACATGTCCAAGAACACACAATTACTGGATTTTCACATACAAAGGCACTGTTATTAAACAAATAATAAATAAAAAGATATCTCATAGACGAAGCTATTTTTATTATTTTACTGGTTAAAATAAGAAAATATATAAAATTGATAAATATTTATTTTTCGGCGAATTAAAAACATTTTACAGATAAAGAATATTGCTTTAATAATTTCAAAAAAATAATTAGATTCACATTATGACATATATGCTGTTTCAGGAAAATGAATTACCTATCAAATTTAGTCTATAAATGGCGATAGTGTAGTGGTACACAAAGTAACTTCACATATTAACATATACACAACTTTAAAAAAAAAAAAAATTAATAGATATGGAGATTGATGAGTGAGAATGGTCAACGTTATATTTAAATACAGTGATCACTTAAGCCAACCGAAGACAGGTCGTAAGCCTTGTATTTTTTACCCATATTTCCATATATTTTCCATTAACTATACTAAAAAAATAGCTTCGTCTCTATAGATATCTATTATTTGTTCAATATTTAGTTCTAAATAAGTGTTTAAATGTAATGAGTAGCTCTAAAGGTCACAATCACCTTTGCGTCATTTTGTATTTAAATAGAGACATACAAAAAATGCATGCCACCTCAATATTCTTACTATTTTCCGCTGAACTAATCATGCACGTGTGCTGAAACTAAGATTAATTTGGTCGCATATCGGGGCGAGGCTCAAACCCCAGACCACTTGACCACTAGGATAGTGTCCTATCGCTAGACCAAACAAGCAAGCCGTAAGCCGTGAGATAAGTTTCAAAAATATTTTACACCTTTCGCATCACTGTCGAGCCGAAAATGTCTCTGTGTAGAAGCATTTTAATGCCAATTTTCTTGATTTACATAATAATGTTAAACCGTTATTTTGACTATGATTATGTTCGATTGCAATGATGATTGGTAACTGAGAATTAACTGTTGAAAGTTTAGTTTTTAGTGTACCGGTGATTGCTTGAAAAATTACAAATAATCAGTTGGCAGTTATCGTTGTAATTTGACACAATAACGATTTAACCGCAACTTATTTACACCTGTCTGGCCACACTGAATTATGATGTATCCACGACGATTGATGGCGATCGATCGAGACGCAGTTGGAATAAATTAGTAAAATATATTTCCCAAGTAAATGCGGTAAAGTTAAATAGTTTCAGGGCTATTTCATTCCATACCCCCTCCCCCCTAGTTGAACTATTGCGTGTTCTTGATTGGATACTCGGTATGGAGATTCGAATGAATTCGTCGTACCGGGGGATGCCAGGATCGCTAGCAACATTTTTATACCAATGAGTTATGGTAATCGATACGAATGTCGTAGAACTACCCCCCAGCACTTCACCCTCGGTATCAAATTACGTAGACATTGTTTTTTTTATACTTTTTCTACAATATATAACGATCTTGTTTATGGTTAAAAGATTTATATAAAAATGTAATATTTTACAGGCGTAACAATAAACTTCTTGTATTTATTTTTAGAAATTAAATTAATGTTGGGCTAAAGAAAATTGTGGATCGTAGAGGAAGGTCTATATTTAGGAGAAATAAGGCGTTTAGCGTAACAAATTCATTAATGAAAAAATAAATGTCGGTACCTATCGCAAAATAAAAGACCAGAAAAGTGTGTCATTTGACCCCACGAGGGCTCGACCCAAATTGTCTAAAGAATCCAGAGAAAGTTTATAAGATTCATTAATTTTAATTTTAATATACGCTCTGGAGATATCAATTATGATTATCTCCTTAGCCATCTGAAATTGTTAAAATTATCAGTGAGGCGAGACCGACCTTATATTTCTATACAGGATCATCAATGGAATGGTATAATAGACTGCCGCCAGATTGTTGGTCCGCTTGACTTTCACGCAACATTGAGGTCATCAACACACAATTCATTGTTCTATTACAGTGGTAATGTCAGAACACATGCACTAGCTAACTCCGCAGTTCCCAGATTGCATTCGTTGGGGAATGAATATAGGTTTTCGACATTTTTGCTGTAAATTTAACTCTTTATAGGACTACATTATTACAATTTTTTATGTCTCAACTCAATGGTGACAGATAAATTTCTTTACTTCACATTTAACATTTATTTTTAATTTTGATTATGAAAAAACATGCTGATTTTTTTTTCTGTGGGTATTGCACTTTTATGAAATTTTATATTATTTTACAAATTATGTTAATGCCTGATGTATAATAATAATAAATAAATAAATAAAGATTGTTACCAAAATAGAACAATTATACTGATTTCAAAAATTACACAAAATAAATGTTTGTAAAAGGAATTCTTCTATTTAATAATTTGTTTCATTAATAAATAAAATTAAGTATTTTTTAAAGTTGTTTTAATTTACATCATTTTCTTAGTTACCTACGTAATAACGAGAACTTTACCAGTTAATTATAAAAAACGAACGCACATGCATATCAATTACAGAAACATCTAGTCCATAATGTTATTAAATCAATAATTTAGACTTTATTAAAATATAAATTAACATATCTAATTTCTTAATTTGATAATATTTTATTCTGTAAATATTTTCAACAGTGAAGCACGAATAAATCTAATTATTAATATTGTATGTTTTGTATTATATTATATCGAATAAAGTCGTCAATAGAGTGTGTTTTAAATCCACGTTGAGTATATTTAGAAATTTTTTAGACCGTACATACTGTCAGAATACTTGCGATTTATATTTTTTATCGCCATTGATAATCTTATTAGAAATAGTGAGAAGAAATCTTCTTTATTATAATATTTAACAGCATCACAACTTGTATAAATTAAATTAAATACTACAAATTAAATGTACCCGATGTACTAAGAGAAAATAAAGACCGATGCGAAGCAAACAAACGACACACCCTGCTTTCGACACGGTACTGCAAGCCAGTACTTAATCACAACACCAACAGTCACACATCCAAAACAAACTAAGCGCAGCAACACGTGCACTCTGCGCATTGTATCCACTAATAGGCAGGAATAGCAAACTTGCCGTCGACAACAAGCTCCTCGTATACAAGGCCAATATTCCTGTACGCAGCCCCCATCTGGGGCCACGCGGCCAAAACGCACATGTATAAACTTCAGACTTTCCAGAATAAGATCATCCGATCAGCACTGGGCGCCCCAAGACGGTTAAGAGTCACACAACTACATCACCACTCCGGCATTCTCCCCGTAAAAGAGTTCATCAAACATGTCTCCAAGCGTTTTTATGCAGACCTCCCCAAGCACCAAAATCCAACGATTAACGTATTATCAAACTACGATATATCCGTTCCCACGCGAATCAAACGACCCAAAACTGTCCACCTTTAGGGTTCATAAATCACTGCGCCAGCTAGCAGTGCCATGCCCCATGATAGCACAATGATAATAAACCACATAATAATAAAAATTTACAGGCCACTTTGGCATACAACATGATGAAGGAGCAAGGGGTCAATGGGTAAGCCAAGAAATCCAAGTTCACACATCACATCACTGTACGATAGGATCCGAAACATCGTCCAAAAGGGTCCATACACCCCAGAAAACTATAAACTATAAGTCTACTAAAGGGTTTTATCAAACAATAAATATTTTATTTAAATCTTCTTGATCTTGCTGGAGTTTAAAAAGCTTTTAAAATTAAAAATTGCATTTCATTTATTTGGCATGTTTTGGTGGTCTGTGGGTATGTTATTGATTTAAATCCATACATTCGGTCTCCGATTAACGCGTCCTCGTTTACGCAATTTTTCTTGACAGCATTTATTAAAGGATTGTTTTAACACAATAATAAACCCGTAAACAAAGTGACACATCATAGGAAATTGCAGAATAAAGAAATAAATACAAATAACCGATATATTTCATTTAATAATGAAATAAATCATTTTTACGATATAGCACGATACGAGCACCGTTTCGCGTTCTGTACGCAGAAACTCCACAAGGTGAACAGAGAGATTAACACCTTTACTTTATTGCCGTACGGCAAACAAAACAATTATACATGAATAAATATTGCGACCACAGAATTTTCAACGCTTAAATTTTAAACCACAAAGAAAAGAATCTTACCTCTGGAGTTGGTGGCGGCATCTGCAATCTTTTGGAAAGCGTCCAGGTATGCAGAAACTGCGGTGAGAGTCGATCTGCAAATAAAATATTTTTTAATTAAATATTATAAATAACATTAATCGATTAACCTGGTTAGGCACGTGACATCATCGTGAAGAGATTTCAATATGTATGCTATTACGGGACATCCACTTTGTTTTATTTCACTATATTTTATTATATTATCATTAAACATATCATGTATAATAAATCAAAAATACCCCAACAAGAAAAAAGCGGAGTCTACAAGTACACTGTGATGCATTTTATATTGGACAAAGCGGAAAAAGAATAGGAAAAAGATAAGAAAAATATTTAAAAAAATACTTCAGTATAAATTCTGAAATGGCTGAACACGTAAGAATGGAGGGTCATTCACTTAACAATCATAATTTAGAACTTATACAATTGTACCAAATGACGAAAGTTAGACATCTTAGAAATTTTTTAATAATAAGAATAACAATAATAAAATAATAAACATCCAAATACCGCCCATTACATCCCTTCTCTTATCCATTTTAAATCGACCCCCACCACCCTTAACTCCAGACATACCCTTAATTACAGTCTAAAAATGTTTTTAACATTAGTTAAATTGTATTATTGATAATGGGAAGATGTTCCCGAAAATGTTGTAACGTTTTATATAATAAAATATAGTGGAATTAAACAAAGTGTTTTTACTCGATTTACAAAATAATAATGGAACTCCACAAAGTTTCACCATAAACCTTTGAACAGTTTCCAATAATAATTTGTCGAATTAGACATTAAACAACGTTACTAGTAAAAAGGCAATCGGCTTCGGCGATGGCTTTTAATCAAGATGATCTCTTTCTAACTATACCTCTGCTACCTTTCCCTGCAAAATGGGTTGGAAGACATCATTTATTTACTTATCTATATGTATCATATATAAGTAAACATTATTATTCTCTGCACACCATGAAAACTGTATTAAAGATAGTTCACCCCTTCTCTGCGAAGCTTTTCAACGGGACCACTCGTTCACCGTACCCAGAAGTAAGCGGTAGAATTATGCGATAACTACATTATCCATTCCGTTCATAAGTGTATCAATTCACTATTATTAATCAATAATAGATAAAATATAAGAAGACGGCCGTGACAGGCTAATAAATAATTTTAATAAATCAATAAAAGATAATTAAGGTCCTTCGACAAATATCAAAAACTTAAACTTCAAAAATGGTTCATTTTTGTTTTCGCTCTCCTGTAAAATTTACCTGTTTTGATTTACTATCTGATAATAATTTCATTGCGGGGAATGTGTCCGAATGTCTGCAGCTTTACTCCGTTTGATAAATAAAACAAATAAATGCAGAGCGATGCAACCGCACGCTAACACGGTGTTACGTGACTAACAAGATTTTAAATTCAACGTAGTATAATAAAGCACGTCAAAAACTTTATGATGTAAATTGGTTAGAAGGCGTACAAATGTCGCTCGTAAAATAGTAAAAAAAAACACCATCTAGGTAGAACGTGAGTGTTCATTGTCAAGATCAAGGGGCACAATTCGAAGTATATCGCGCAAATAATACAAGACAGATGGCTGACGGTAAGAATGCAAGGAAGTAAGGATTACGCAATAACTGGGGGGCTAATTGGCCGCACAATTGATGCACCAGCCGCCTTCGCACTCCACAACTGGTCCAACTTTACACCTGGTCAGCTCGACCCGGGGAACCGAAAAAAATTCACCGGACAAACACCTGGGAGTGAAGCCATATTTTAATTCACCTTTGCGTGAATAATCTTCCTTCTAATGTCAGGCCAGTGTTCTTACACAAACAACAATTAAGGGATAAATTTAATAAACTCAAAAGGTAACAAATGAAGCCACTCGGGTATATACAAATTAACTTGTAATAAATGTCCCTTATTCTATATAGGCAAAACTGCTAATAATGTCAATATTCGCGTCAAAGAACATCTTAATTGTTTAAACAGTAATGGTTTTTCACAATTTTCCAACCATATTATGAAAAATACCATTATTTTAATAGCACAGGCGTCAATATCTTCCATAAAAATGGGTTGGGCCTCCTGTTGGACAATTTAGAAGGTCAGTAAATAGTGGTACGCCAATTCTTAATAATCAAATTAATTTATCCATTAGCCCCATATTAGGTATGTTTCCTTTAAAATCAATGTAATATTCATCAACACTGTATTTTCTCCTCCCTTAATGTTCCGTCTATCCGTATATGTATTCTGTCTCTCTCTTTTGCATATAATTTTATATTCTGTCTTCCTTGATGTTCTACCTAACTGTATATGTATTATGTATCTCTCTTTCACATGTAATTTTATATTAAATCTCCCTCTTTATGTATATATAAGTGCACTCTTTTGTATTTATGGTTAGTTTTTATTTAATCATAATTTAATTGTTTACGGATACATCAATTGTGGCACGGTGTACGTCGTATAATTCTCAAAGTTGAACCGAGAATATTTTGTCACATGTAAATAAAACCCTAGCATCGTGTATAACGTTTTTTTTTTAAAGCTAACCGATAAAAACATCGGAATGAATGGTCCTTTTAAATACGAGTATGACGGACATAAGACATTTTTAATCACGCACATTTTTCAAAACGACTTCACTGTCAGAAATTTTTAAACTTAATTTGTTTGTAACAATTTTATGACAAAATCAAAATTAATCAAGAATGATCGAGATAAAAGTTATGAAATCAGGTTTATATTATATTTTAATTCGATTCATCAGTTTTCACAGTTAATTAGATTTTAAGACGGGCTGATCCCTAGTATTACAGTATGTACATGGACGAATTGAGCGAGCGACTATCCGATGCAAAAATTGGCTGCCACATGGGTGGGACAAATGTGAACCACATTAGTTATGCTAATGATATGGTTATACTAGCGCCATCTATAAAAGAGATAAGAAAGCTTTTACAGATATGTGAAACATAAGCCAGTGAACATAATATTTTACACAATACCAGCAAATAGGTCATAATGGCGTTCAAATATGGAAAAGGGCCAGATAATATCCCTCCTGTGTGACTGAGCGATCAAAATAAGATCAAATACCTTGGCTGTATATTCAATGAAGATGGACAAGACGATGGTGACATGAAACGACAGAAGAGATAGTTGAGCGTTTGTGCGAATATGCTATCACGGCGTTTTTACCGATGCAGTAAGGAGGTGAAGAGGATCCTGTTTAAATCTTTCTTCACCACCATGTATACCTGCGAGCTCTGATCGAAATACAGGCAAGTGACGCACAACCGTCTCAGAATTCAATACAACTCACACAGAATACTGTTCGGATTGGCGCGTTATTGCAGCGCATCTACAATGTTTGCCGAAAGCCGTAGACATGGATGCGTTCCGCTTCTGAGACATCGAATCGCTGGCATAATGCTGCGGCTGGAACTCAACACCAACTCTCTAGTGCAATCGGCGCTCTCATGGAAAGCTGGTTCCCTGACCAAAGAATGGCAACGACTACAGAATAGCTACATATACAATAATAACATAAATAATATTTCGTAACTTAAATATATTATATAATATTTATTATCCTAATGACGAAGCAGGTTTTCATATAAAAAAACCGATAACGCTGGAATAAACACATTACTATTATTATTAATGTAACAAAAATATTCTTCTATGTGTCAAGCGTAGGGAACCTTCAAAGGAAATTGATATTGATTATTGGATATTGGATTAGAGTGTAATTTCCTAATTATTAGGTTAATGTTAAAATGAATTAATTTGAACAAAATAAATAATATTTTTTGAATAGAAAACAAACAAGTCCATTTTACTAACGGAAATATGAAAATCAGAAAACTGTAATGCCGTTGTTCTGTACAAGTAGGTAGATGATTATTTAAATTATGTCCAACGCACATTATTCACGCCCGTCTCTCATTTAAACACTAGTTTATTTATTATACATATATTTATATTTAAACAACAAAATCTTTACAAAAGTTTTGCCAGCACCCATAAAAGTCGTTCGTGGAGATGAAAATTCGATAATTATTACGTCACTCACATCTAAGTCCCGGGCGGTTTTTGATACTTTATCGTCTCCAATGCCATATCGAGGTCTAGATAACTGATTTTGAATAAATCAAACGCAGGTTTTTTTTTCGACCGTCGATATGGACAAGAATCACAACAGCCAACTGTCACAATTTACGTAACGTGTAATCTTATATAATAGCAATTAAAATAAGAAGCCAGTAATTTAACATAAATTCCGAACAACTTTCACCGTATAAATATATATACTTAAAAATTCTAACATGATTTTGTTCTATGAAAAAAAAAAGTAATAATGAGGTGCCAACGTTATGCATGGAATTAAACTAAACCAGACTGAGACAGATGTTACAAATACTCCAACGTACTGATGGCAATTAATAAATTATAAAATATGCATAAATTCATAATCAACATCGTAAAATCACAATCAGAATTAGTGGCAATTTGAATCTGCCGCCAGTATTGCCGCTATTATCCGACAAACGACGCGAGCGACACCTGGATTGAGGACGCAGGCTGCAGCCAAGAGCAGCCGCCTCAGTCTGGCTCCACACCACGACGAACACCACTAACTCGCTCCTCTATTTCACGCTGTGCTATCTCCTGTATTCTTCCTTCTCTATCTCCGACCAAATAAACGACTCTACACGGACCGCGCGATTAATACGGAGGTTCTGAGTTAGTCCAGGTTTCCAAAACAGCCATTATTAATGATCTGGCAATACTTGAAATTTGTTAAAACTGATAACTGCTCTTGATAGCACGCTTGTATGTTTTAGAAGTATTTTATTAAAAGCATATCAATTTTAAAATCTCCACTCTTACTTTAAAATCAGTTCTCAATTTAGTCAATGGCGCCGGTTTAGTTTCTGAATCCCTCATATGTAAGGATTGTAAGAATGCACTGTTTAAACACTTAATTTAAGACACAGCGGCACGTTACTTATAAATACCATAAAATACGATAATAGATTGAAATGTCTACTACGTGATAAACGGACACATAGCAAAATAACTCTGAATATAAATATATATCTATAGCAACTAAAATATTTTTTAAATAGATTTTTTCTGCACATCTTTCAAATTGATTAATTTAATTTGTATTCAAAATATCGTAGAATTATGTTCTGAATATGCAACTTCACAACAAAAATACATTCTCCTTAAAAAAAAGCTATCATTTTATGATCAAAATCAAAATACTATACATCTCCTAGTGTGTTTTTCTCAAAGGTATTTGGGATTCATCGCAATATAAAGTTGATTTCTTTTAAAAATTGAATAATAATATGCAGAATATAAGTTCCAAATTTGTCGTAAACGTAATCGGTTGATTAGTAAAACGGTCAACACGGTTCGAATACCGGTAGCAGCCAAACATTTTTTCGATAAACAGGTTTATTTTTTATATTTTTATAATTGATTAATTTAATTTGAAATAGAACAAGAATTACAGAGGCTAGTGAGTAGAATGTACGATGTATACAAGGAAAGCGACCTTATTACGAATGTCAACAAGTCGAAAGTGATGGTATTCGAGAAGGAGGAAAGCGAGACACCGTGCAAAATACTTGTAGGTAATGAATGTTTGGAACAAGTAGATGAGTCTATGTATTTGTAAAATATGTTTGATAGAAACGGAAAGGTTGAGGGGTGGCTGCAGGGAACAAAGTGAAAGGCGCTTTGAATGGAATTTTATATTGTCAACTAAGGCAAGACTGACGGTACCGATATTGATGCATGGAAGAGAGGCCTGGAGCTGGCAGAAGAGGAACGAAAGTAGACTGAATGCAGTAGAAATGAGATCACTTAGGCGTATATGTGGCAGATCCATTTATGACAGAGTAAAGAATGAAAACATAAGGAAAGAATGTAAATCTGATCTTAGTACAGTGAGTAAGATTAAGAAAGGATTACTTCGGTGGTTTGGTCATATGGAACGGATGAATGAGGAGAGAATGGTAAGAAAAATATATGACGCAAGTGAGGATGGCAGCAGAAGTAAAGGACGTCCGCGGAAGACTTATTTATACTATTTAATACTCGAGTAGAATTATACTAAAAACTAAGTAGATACTATATATGTTGATTCTCAGTTATCTTTGCATGGACGGCGCGTGGCTTCTAGTTATACATACACACCATCATTCGGTACTAATTAAATGTATTAATTAGAAAGATATACATATAAAATCAATCTTATTGAAAAATATTGTTTCCTATCCGGGAAACGTGCATTAACCGATTATGCTACAGCACACAGTACATTGGCGACAAATTTTCGAACCTACATGTTAACACTTTTCAAATTGATACATCAATCATTCCATCATTTGAAAGCCATCTACTAGGATAGTTTGTAATATTTTTATTGGAATGTATTCTTAGTGCGCGATGTCGTGAGACAGCAGTCACCAGTGTTGGGTGACCTTTCGCACGAGCGACCGTCTGATGCCTGTTGCCGTCGGTGATTGCTTCATGTAGATCTGATGATTTACCATTGTTGGCCAATTGTCGACCTTGCACATTCACAATGCTCTCGCTCAAAGACCGGTCTATATACGATCAGATTTAAATCGGCCAACATACGATACGCCTTTGGTTCGGAGGTGGTCCCCAGACAATCGAAAATCCGATGGCCAGAGTGTGTATGTACTGCGGCAAATTCACGATCTCTGTTCCATGCTTATATATATATTCTTCGCCTCGGTCGGCTATACATTATATTGTATCTTAACCTTTGCATTTCTTAGGGATCGAATTGATTTTTAACCCTTCAACAGGCAAATTTTATTAAAAGGAGTTGTTGAGTAATTAATTGCAATTATTTGTAGTTAGTTATATACACAATAGGATTATTTTATTATATTTATAAAAAAAATAATACTTCGTGCTGAAATATTAATCCAGTATTTTTGCGAGTGTTGAGATACCCCGCATAGATGCCGTAAGAAAATACAGGATACGGAAGGAAAAGGCATTCATCACCGATCCGGAGTCTGCTGGTACCTCCAAAGTGGACTGTATGTTAGTGATTTCGCAGATACTGATTCGTCAAAGGTTATCGACCAATCTGACATGGCCGTGTTGTGAAGGAAAATGAGGGGGGGGAGGAACAGAGCATTATTTTCGTTCAAGTAATTAATATTTTATTTATTTACACCCTGTCCCGAATCGTTTTGAGAGTTGTTTACCCTCGTTTCGATTCGTCATAATTACATATATTTTATTTTATTACATTCAGTCATCGTCGTACCAGAACCATACCTGTACAATATGAGAGACTTGTTGTCACAATAATTTCAAAAGGCAGCCAGAAAAAAGCTATAGAAATCACACACTCCCAAAAGTGGAGGGTAGACGTAACATTTATGTGTTTCAGTCGCAGAACTTGGTCACAGTCCGGCAGAAATTCACCCTGTCCAGGTCGCAAGAGTGCGAGGGAGAGCCAGTAGAATGCTCTATTAGGTCTCCTAGCCACTGCTCTTCCAGGCATCGCCCATACCAGCAACCCCCAGCGGGAGACCCACACCCTAGTAAATACCCGAAAATTTCCGAGATTCCTTTCATTTTTTAAAGTAATTAATATATTTATATGGCAATAAATATTTTTAAAACAGCGACGTTACAGGTTATAGCAACCATTTTGCCACCCTATCACACTAAAATCAGGTGCTGGCTATTATTTTGTCACCCATATTTAGTTGTAAGTTTTGACGACCTTATATTTTGTATGAAAAATACATACTTTGTCGTACAAAATGCATATTCAATATTATATTATTTGTGGTGTCACATGTGAACTATTGTAACAGCATATGCTGGACCTGCCAATGTTTCAAGTTGGATAGATTATAATCCATTCTAAATGCGGCAGCACGGATAATATATGGAGTTTCTAAATTCTCTCATATAACATACCTTTTACGTGAGCTACATTGGCTCCGTTTCTCTTAAAAAGTTGAATTTATATTGTGCTGGTTGATGTACAAGGCGACACATAACATGGCGCCTTTGTATCTTCAAGAGCTTTGTTTCCCAGACAGTTTGAATAGTAGACATCAAATTCTCGTGTCAGCCTCTCTTTCAGCCGCAGGAAGGGTTGTAAAACCGACCAGCCGTTGCCAGAAGTCTAAGTTTAGTGAGCGGACATTCGCGGTGGCAGGCCCCAAAGAATGGAACTCTGCCATCCGTCATAAAAAACGATGCACGGGAGACTTATTTAAAAAGAGACTAAAAACGCACTATTTCCAAAAAAAATCATTTCTACAATTTTAGATAACAATTTTTAATTTTAAATACAAAGACAGTGTAGGATTAAAAATCAGTGGCGTGCAGTAGGTATAGATTTAGGTTATGTTGTAATATATGTACTTTCGTTTAACCAACGTCTTTGGACAAAATAAATCCTTCGTTTATACGACCCTACCATGTATTTATTTATAATTTTAGAGTACTGTTAATAGTATTTTTAAAGTTTAAGTTTTAACGTAAAATAAAACTGTCTTATCCATATAAAAATGAATGGACGTTTTTAAGAACACTTTGTATGACTGAACATGATTCATTTATATTGTATGAAAATACTTCACAAATAGTTATGGCAATTGCTTTTTGTTTTTCTCAAATCAAAAACCAATCCATGCACCAAATTTAAAGAACAATCATGAAATCAACAGGTTAAAAACATTAAGATAGTATATTCACGAATTATTAAAAGAGGAAGTAGACATTTCAATAATTTGCACGCAGTTGTAAGCCTTTCTAATGTTATTCTGTTAATAAACAGCATAGGTAACGACTCCATACAAAACGGATCAACCGAAATCATTTATATGACTGAGTAATTCACTAGCTTAAAGACAGAACTGAGTAATGTAAATAGCACGATGCGGCGAATAAAAAAAGAGCGCCATGAGTACAGCGGTGAGTTTTTAGAACTAAGTAATTAAAGTCTCTACTAGTACAAAGATGGCACGAATTGCAAAATAATGTTTTTGTTAATGTTAATCCAATTTTTAAATTTATATTTGTTTCCTAGAATTTTTAGTTATGCACAGATTTTTTGCTTGTATGCACTGTGCACGCCCCTGCTATAAATAGTTTATGTGTAAAGCGCCCATGAGGTGAAAATTAGTTACAAAAATGACGCTATAAAAAATATCTATTGTTATAATTATTATTATAAATGGAAAAAAAAAAACTTTATTTTACTGAAATATTTTGAGGATTCAGACAGATTACTATAAAAGATCAGCCAAACGTTCACTGACTTCAGCAGAAAACTGGGAACTGTTAATTAAATCAATTGAAATGCGGCCCTATGTTCATGCTTATTATGTACACGCAAATACCCCAGGCCCACATTACAAACAATGCTAGTATTAACATGACCGCCAAAATTAGTCAAAGTTGCGTGGCAACATAGTGACCGTACCAGTTAAAGGGTTAATACGTTCTAATTTTTTTGAAGGTTATCGAAAACTTAAAAGTTATCGTACATTATAAAACAAAAATTACGTGCATAGTATACAATACAACAGGATCGTAGTGACGTTTCGTATACTTGTATATTTAATTGATACTAATACCATTTGCATACAATACAAATACAAAATACCTACTTACTTATCTACGTGTTATTATTGTCACTTAATTATAATTTTACGCAAATTGCACTTGTACAATTGTCAAATTCGTTTTAGTCGCAATAAACATTATATATTCATCATTAATTCGATCCTGGGAGACGTACAAAAAACTTAATCGAACTTGAATATTTTTTTCTATAGTAATTAACTACACCCCCAAATCTGACAAAAATAAATAAAATTATAACCAGAATTTTACCTATACTAAGTAGCGACAGAAACTGAAGAGGAGGAAAAGGCGTATTGTTTAGAATGGGACTCACCATCCATTAAAACAACAAATAATTCTGATGATCATTTTTGTCTATGTCCCGACACTAGTCGATTTAACAAAGAACTTTTGCAATGCATAATACATATTACCAACGACATTAAAATATCATTAGTATTGAAATATAATAGTAACTTAGAATAATTAGAAACATTAAAATAATATATGTGGAAATCCTCAGAATGCTAATGAATACTGTTTTATTTCATGCAAATAAAATTGTATACCTGACCTCCACTATAGATATAAATACAAGTTGTTGAGAAATTGTTAGATTTATAATGCTCATACAAGGCGAAACGCGTCTCATCTCAAGTAAATTTAACGAGTAGAATTAAAAAAACGAGTGTTCAATTTTCACTATCTCAAACTAATCTCGGAAACAGTAAATAAAAAAATAAAAAATTGTACAATGCTGTTTGTTTCCGACTGTTTTTTTTATAATATTATATAATATAATAAATAATATTATATAATATAATAAATAATATTATATAAAATAATAAATAATATTATATAATATAATAAATAATATTATATAATATAATAAATAATATTATCATTCAATAAATGTATATTTTGATTAACTGTGGCAATGTTTGGATGCCATGTTTCCACCATACTAGTTTTGAAGGGAGCATTTCCTTATTGTCAGCATTCGGGATGCTGCCTTTATTTGACCCTTCCTCCACTGCTTCAGAGTTTCCTGTTCTTTATGAAGGTTAACGATTGTCATGCGGTGGATGACTTTTCGAGACAAATATTGAATTTTTGGACGAATCTCGTATTTTCTCTCGAAAAAATGTGACGAATATTGGATTTGACAAATATATAAATTCCACTGTACATACACACCTATAATTGTTACTTCATTTAGGATAGAAGCGAGTACTTTAATCGCTTTAAACATTATTATACTTTACAAAACTAGAAAAAAAAAAAAAAAATTTTTACGTAAATGGCGCTATAAAAATTATCCAAAATTATCCAATAAATGATCCTTATATTGTTAACCAAAATTACAATTTTATGAAGATTCTTAACTTTATTAAGGAGAACACATTCATATTGTGAAGTTATAATTATTTAGAACATAGGTATGTGATATTTTAAATACTAATTAAATGTATTAATTATAAAGATATACATATAAAATCAATTTTATCGAAAAATATTGTTTTTGCGCTACCAAGATTCGAACCTGGATCTCTTTTCCAAACCGATTTTATATAATTTAATTAGTATTTAAAATATCGCTGACCTATGTTCTGAATAATTACAACTTTACAATAAGAATGTGTTCTCCTTAATAATATACAAGTTGTTCAAAATTTCATAAAAATGAATTGTTAATACTGGCGTCTACTATCGGTTTACTCAAAGGTATTTGTGATTCCGTAATAACAATGTAGATGGCTTTCTAATAATGGAACGATAGATGTATTAATTTGAAAAAGTGTAACATATGGGTTCAAAAGTACTGTCGCTGTAGCATAGTTGGTAATGCACCTTCCCCGGATTGGAAAAGAGATCCCGGTAGCGCAACAACAATATTTTTCTATAAAATTGATTTTCTATGTATATCTTTCTAATTAATACATTTAATTTGTATTTACAAAATATTTACAATTAACATTTGCAGGTATCTATTTTTTTATTATTAGACACGAAGTTGGTAGTAGCGAGATGTGCGTTAAGTTTGCTCGTGAATTTCATCCATTTAATTATTTTTTTTTGTCGTAATTTCAAGTCCCGATAGCATAGCGCAACAACAATATTTTGCGACAAAATTGATTTTATATGTATATCTTTATAATGAGTACATTTAATTAGTATTCTTAGCTTTTTTTATTTATTTTCAATTTGAAACCAAAAACACGTATTCTTAAACAGAAAGATGAAGAATTTTCGCTCTTTGGTGTGCACAACAACAGGCCATTTTAGATATCAGGTGACTATATCTCGCACCGAGCCCTTCGTTCTAAAATCGGGTTTCGAACACGATAAACACAATAAGTGCGTTGGTTTTTACTAACATCGCTTCTGATTTCAGGTTATATGCCGTGGATCGATTTTGTCGAGGCCAACGTTTCAGATCACATTGAGTGATTCGAATAACTCTGATGAAGTCATTATTACTATACAAAAATAATATTATTAAAATTTCTGTCGATTCAATCTTTACGGTAGGTATATAATATGTATTAATGAATAAGTTCGTTGGCAAAAGTAGTTAGGAAAGAATATTTTTGACATAAATATGTCAATGTCATTTTAATGCTATATAACTGTTATGCTATAGAATACATCTTTAATTTTTCAATTTGTAGAAAGTTCGTGTGTGGCTATTGGCTAAATAAAATGGAATGTCAAGTACCTACAAAAAAATCCATCATTTCATTATTTTGTTTGAGTTTAACCGAGAAGTTGAGGCATAGGAGACCACTAGAACCATTTGTGGCGTTTATGGGGAGAGCCATTGGGGAAAGTACGACACAAAAATGTTTTTCGCGTTTCAAAGAAGACAATTTTGGCATTTTCACGTGCAAAGCCTGGTATCCATCCACGTAAGGTATCGTTGTGCATCTGGAGGGACAAATAATACGTCGTCTACTATAAATTACTTCATCATTTCTGTAGTTTATTGCCGACAACTCCTTAAAGCAGTTCAAGAAAAACGATATCATGTGATACTTCAGCGTGATAATGCCCGTCCGCATATTACAAAAGCTGTTATTCAATAGCTTTGTTGGGAGGTTATTCCACATCCGCAATATTCTCCCGAACTTCTTCATCCATCAGATTTTCTCCTTTATCGCTGTTTATTTTATAAAAAATAATGCTAAATTTAATACAATTGCTACGAATTAATGCATCAACCTAATATATGTATTCAAAAACAAAGTAATATTTTTGACGTCATACGATAAAGATGAACAAGTTCACGGGGTTCATGTGAACTGATAACTAAGTAGCATCAGGAAAGTATCAGGTAGGTATTTATATTTTTTTATATCCGAATTACATATCTCAGTATCTAACTTCGCTTTAATAAAGTTGAATGTGTATAAATGGTGCATAGAAATTAATTTAAAACAATTAATGTTATCAATTTTCCCACGAGAATGGAAAGTGTTTGTGTAATTTCTAACAAACGAACTCTCGGCACAAAGCAAACAATGGGCGTCTATCTCACTTTATACAGATATATATATATATATATATAAGTTACCATAGGATAACCGGGGAAAGTGATGTTCACTCTTCCACGATACACATCGCGTACAGAGCACAAGTAACAGCACAGTACCCGCCTATTATTACAATATCGGGTGGCGGTAGGCACACACCAAGACCATCGATACATCTGAAAAAGTAATACCATTTCGCTTGCAAAAAGCAGTATAACCTGGTTACTGTACGTGTAACTGACAACAGTACTGAAAGATCTTTAATTATGAAGATATAACATAGAAAATGAATGTACATCACCATCAACATCTGTGTCTTTCCCTTATCCAAGGAGATGTCCAAAGACTCGACAAGACGCCTCCATCTAGCGCTGTATCATAAACGGCTCCACCACTTCCACGACAACATGTTTCCCGGAACCGTTGTAGAAGTTTGCAACATCTTTTATCGGTTCCACACACAATGCTATAGAAACGCGAAATCTGCTATTAATAAACACAAAAGAAAAAAGACGAAAAACACAAGTTTATGTAAGACATTTATATTTTAGTTTGATAAGCAAACCGGACAGTGATTTTAATTCAGACCTTCTAAGTGCTATATTTATTAATTCTTAGATACAGGTATATAACAACATTACAAATAAACAAACAATCAAGTGTTATGTACGGAAGTAAAGAAACCAGCGGGTACAAGACAGCCATTAAAGGGCTAACTATCAAGTACACTCTCCCATGAAGGGACTTGGACGAAACACAATGATGTATGAGTCACGCCATACACGGTACAGGCCAACGGAGTTACGCGTCCTCGACAACTTTGCAAGAGCTGGTGCTACGA
The DNA here is from genome assembly GCA_031772225.1 of Eubasilissa splendida. NCBI lineage: Eukaryota > Metazoa > Arthropoda > Insecta > Trichoptera > Phryganeidae > Eubasilissa > Eubasilissa splendida. The sequence goes on along the minus strand of CM062862.1, from coordinate 15,234,415 downwards.
GATAACCCGCATTTTTATTTTGGTGCATTTGAATTAATTCTTCTTCTTCTTCTTCGGCGATCCCTCGTTACGAAGATAACGTCTTGTGCGTGGGATTGTTTAATGTGTATGTGATATTGCACAGTACCACCCACACGCAATCTTGGGATAATAAAGAGCTTGGTCCAGCAGCAACGGTGGTCCGAGACAACTGGAACTCTCCGTTATTTTGCAGCCTTTTCCCATCTATGCACAGGGCTTTGTAATGAATTGAATATAGAAGGATCCTAGATGTGTACAGTGGCACAGGGCAACTCCGTCGCCGATAATATACGCGGGATAATACATCATTGATGAAGTTGATTTAGTCAATTATGGTCTGACACCTGACACTTGTTACATCAACTCGTCAATTACTGTTTGTAGGCAATCGGTTGAACATTATCAATAAAGGGCAATTATTATAATTTATTTTTTAATATTATTTTTATTGTTGAATTAAAACTAGACCCACAAAACGTCTTGCAAGACGTTTGTCTGCAGGTACATTTATATCAATTTTATTACATTTAATATAATCAAAACATAACAACTAATCACACACAGTTTAAACAATTTATTTCATGCTTACAGGTAAGACAGATTATCATCGATAAGCCATTTTTGTATCATTTCCTCCAAATTGGGAGAAAGTGTACTCTTTTGTAAAAACCCAGATAATTAATTTTTTAGTGTAGGAACAGGCTTACAATTTTTTCACTATGGCTGTTTGAAGATTTTATTATGACAATACTAATTCCGTTACCTGTCCGCGGTGCACTCTTCTTCTTCTTCTTGTGCCCTATCCGTTCAACGGACGTTGGCAATCATCAGTTTGTTCACTGCGGCCCATCTACAGTAGACTGGCCAAACCATTGCTTCAGGTTCTTCAGGCATGACGTTCCCGGTGTATAGGCGTCTTTATTTGCCATACTCCACCCATCATAAGACATATGTTTTACCTGTTTTGGGGTCTCAGAGCAGGTAGTTGCGGTACAATTGTCACTACCCAAACTCGTTGAGTCTGAATAAAATTGTGCCTTTAATTCTGGCATATTCTCAATGAAATTCCTATACACAGCTTACCGGGATAGACTACCTAGAATCTTATACTAGAACAACAGAATTAAATTTAAAAATGATTGCATGAAAATAAAGTAAATAATTCCAATTTTAAAACAGACCAAAGTTAAAAAATAAAATAAACGATTCGCAAACGCCTTCGGATATTACCGTATCTATTAGAAAGTGTTGACATAAACATAACATACATATAAATAAATAAATGATAGATAGCTCTTTATAAGATGCAATGCATGCAAGTTATGTAACAATAAAAATAGAATTATGTACATTACTTTTGGCCCGTGATTAAAATACAAAAATAAAATTTTGTAAATTGAGCTAAAACACTTTCATTTGTTCTACTATATTTTATTATATTTAACGTTAGTACGTTTTCGGGAACATCTTCACATCATCAATAATACAATTCAACTGTAATTAAAACATTTTCAGACAGTAATTAAGAATGACAATAAAAAAAAAATGCAATGAAACTGCGGTGAGAGTCGGATCTGCCAATAAAATATTTTTTAATTAAATATTATAAATAACATTAATCGATTAACCTGGTAGGGAAATAAATGTGCTGATAAACTGGCCAAGAAGGCTACTCTTTCCGGAGTTTTTCCCCATCAATTCCATATCCCGATGTATGACAGACTTAATATGGTAAAAAAAAAAGTACGAATTCTATCTGGTCTGCACAATGGATGGATCCAAACAATCACAAGGGTAATCGGCTTAAAATAATCCAAAGATCTCCCCGCACCCCTTGGTTCGCAAACAGGAAAGTCTCTAAAAGAATAGTATCAAATATCTCTAGAATGAGAATTGGGCATTGCCAGGTGGCCTCACATTTGTTCAGATTGAACATAATAGACTCCCCAATGTGTGAATGTGGTGCCGAGGAGGAAACCCTTGACCATGTCTTTTTTGCCTGTCCATTGCGGATCACAGGTTTTTTTTAACAATAATCTTGTCAATGGTAATTTTCAACTCCCAGTTAACTTGTGTCATCTTCTTTCACTAACTCGCCACATTTAAGCTATATAATAGCAAATTTCTTGAACGTCAATGGTATTAACTTGTAACGCAATATTCCCTATTCTATAATATTGTTGTACTGCTTTCTATGAAATAATGTTTTAACTTGTTTAATGGCACAAATCACTCTTGAAGGGTGGATTGCCTAAAAAAAGAAGAATAATATTAACCTGGTAAGGCACATGACATCATTGAAGAGATTTCAATATGTATGGTATTACGGGACATCCACTTTGTTTTATTTCACTATATTTTATTATATTATCATTAAACATAACTTGTATAATAAATCAAAAATACTCCAGGAAGAAAAAGTTGAGTTGTAAGGATTGCGCCGCATTTTATATTGGACAAAGCGGAAGAATGGGAAAAAGATTAGAAAAACATAAGAAAGCAATAAAATACTTCAGTATAAACTCCGAAATGGCTGAACACGCGAGAATGGAGGGCCATTCATTTGACAATCATTAACATCTTAAAGAATTTAGAAACTTTTAATAATAAGAAAATAATAAACATCTAAATACCGCCCATTTCATCCTTTCTATTATCCATTTTAACTCCAGCCCCAACTCCACCTCCCTTAACTCCAGACACACACTTAATCAATGTCTTAAAATGTTTTTCTACTTTAGTTGAATTGTATTATTGATAATGGAAAAATGTTCTAACATTAAATATAGTGGAATACAGCAATTCACTTTACAAAATAATAATGGAATTCCACAAACTTTGAACAGTTATCGAAAATAAAACGTAATTACCTTATGTTTTCGTATGTTGACTGAACTCTTCAGTACGCACCGCAGAGAATGTTGGTCGAAAGTAAGTAATAGTGTGGGGCGGGGCTCCACAAAAGTGCATTACTCCAATGGTCATCTGTATTCACTTCAATTCTTCGATAAGAATCTCATATGGCTGAAGCATTAAATGTTTGGATCCTTGACCCAGTTTTTTTTTAGACAGTATTCAAATTATTGTATGTGTATCTGCGGGTCGAGCAATGCACAGAGTAAAATAAAAATGAAATTATTTGTGGGTGTTAATTAAATCTCCATTACTATTACCAAAATATACAAAATAATGTAATTTTAACATTGTAGTATAAAAAAAGGGTCGCGGGGTTTAGTCATGTGAAACTAAGATGACCAACTATTTTTGGTACAAAAGGAGTACGAAAGTCTCTAGGACATGTGGTTAAATTTAGTTGGTTATTTATAATATTTAGGTTAATTTTACACACTTTACATATTTCTAATGATTCCAAATTATTCAATTTAAGACCGACATTGTTTATATGTAAAACAGATAATCCCATATTTTTAATCAATAATAGGATCATTATCCAATAAATGAATGGAAAAATTCTGAAAAACCATTACTGTTTCAACATCTCAAATGCTCTTTGACTCGTGCATAACCGTGTTAAGATGGATTCGTAATACAATACACCAAAAGTAAAGGATCAATTCGTTTACAGTATATTGGTCCACGCCTGTTGTGCAGAAGGTTTGCGACTCCTTCGATAATAATGCAATTTGGAAAACGATCAAACTAACGCCGGTGATGGGGCAAAAAATGGTATCTAGCCGAGCCGGCGCGGGCCAGCGCGAGCACGCAAGACCAGCGATGTGCACGCGCGTGATGACCGACTGCAAAAGTAAAACGCACATTTTGTCGGAGTTAACGTGAAATGTTGTAAAACCACCTATTAAAATGCGTATTATTCAACAAACCGATACGAGTTTAATTAATTATTAATTGAATTTTAAAAACAATGAAATATGAAGAAGCACTGTACTTACTAAGCCACTGGTGTTTAATTATTTAAAACGCTGGCCGTTCATCCGTTGTATCATCAAAGCGGTATAAAATTAATTCAGAAGACCTTTTTTATGTTTTTAAGTTCGGTGTAAATAAATATTATAATTAACTAATCATTGACCGGTGTAAAGAATCTCGGGTCAGGTGCAGAGAGGAGGAAAAATTAAATAAATAATCCTGTGATTTTACATTTTTTTTTTAAATATCGGTTTCTGTGAATACATTACATTATTTATTAAAAATATGCGCACAGCACATGAATACAGTATAATTATGGACAGAGTTTTCATAACCCATTTATATATCTAGTTATTTATATTCATAGTTTACTTCAGCATGTATGTAATCATCAAATATACAAAATAATAAAAAAAAATCTAATTAAAACAACAAAAAAAACATAATATTTTATGAATTATTTTCATACTGGATTGGCATTAGAATATAGTTTAATAGTTAAAACGTTTAAGGACATACTTACTGCTACAAGCATTAAAAATAATTTTAGAAATATTGACGCAGACCGTACTATGCAACACCAATAGCAAAATGTATCCAGTTAGTTTAGTGTTCACATCAAGCTTTATCTAGATTCAAATAATTTAACTTGTATTTCAATATTGCGGGTTTAACTACTGAGGGCCGGTTGTGTGACCCGTGGTTCAAATCGTTTGCGAGTCGTTCCAACATCAAAGCATAGATTGAGATCGCGCGACAAATAATCATGAAATATGCTTTATTTCATGCATTATCAATGGATTTTTTCACCTAGGCGTTCGAAATCTGTCACTTTGATGGTGAATTTTTTTCATATTATGTGCTAATGTATATTAAACAACGACGAACTCTCATCACTACAATAGAGGTACATTGAATAATTACATATCGTATGCTGCAGCTTTCAAAGTATCAATGTGTCAGATGACTTTTGGAACAGTTGTGAAATGTCCGCCATATTTAACTATGGATTCGCGTTTTTACTATCGGATATCGGAGAGTAAAATGAGTTTGCTACGGAATATACTTACGAGAAGTAAATATTTTTTTACCAACGATCAAACAACCCGTTTATGCATTTTTTTTTACTTAAGTAAAAAGTTGCCACTGATCATTAAATATGCATAAGTATCTTTATTGTACGATTATTATTGTCCTGAATCCAGACTCTCCGGACTGAGAATAAATATAGAACAATTATTTTAACGAACACCATTTAGTGACAATTCACCTTGAGAACGATGTATGCATAATAAAACTTCTTAACAGATCGGTATTTAAGAGTCAGAACACGGGCGTCATGGGCAGTGGCGGCGGTCTGATTTTTATAACAAGTTGTATGGAAAAATATCATGAGAGCTAAAACGTGCGACGGACAGGCATGTCTTTGATGAAAACCCGACATGATGGATTATGACCGGAGTCGAAGCAGAGTTCACATCAATCCCGAACGAAAATAGTTACGCGTGTTAGGACTAATGCACCAAAGACGTTTTACGTCTGCGCAAGACCTCACAGGTAAACAAAATAGATATTGGAAAATTTAATTGTTGGAAGCCTCAAGGAGAGGCGTGCAATGAGTTATGAATTAATTATTAAACAGAACACATTATTATTGTGAAGTTGCAATTTTTTAGAACATAGTTCTGTACTATTTTAATACAATTTTAATGTATCAATTAGAAAAATACACAAGAAAATTAAATTTATCGAAAAAATATTTTAAATTTCTGGCATATAACTCAAAGTTATTTGAGATTTTTGCAATAAAAGGTGATGGCTTTTAAATTTAGAATAATAGATATATCAATTTAAATAAACTACAGCGTGTAAGTTCGAAAATTTGTCGTCAACTTACTATGTCGGTGTAGTGTAATCGGTTAACGCATTTCCCCAGATAGGAAAAGATCCAGGTTCGAATCGCGGTAGCAAGAAAAATATTTTTTCGATAAATTAAATTTTACTGTACATCTTTCTAATTGATATATTTAATTTAAGATATGAATTATTGCGACAAGAGTTGTTTTTCAGGACGAAAGATTTTCCTCGGGCCATTTCCGCAGATAAATGGCGTTATGTCAATAAAGAATGGATAGCTAGCTAAAGTCAAACAATATTTTTTAAAAACAAATCACTTAAAAACAAACTAAAAAATATATCGATTGTACAATATATAGGAATCCCGGAACTTTCTTTTGCTGGGAGATTGAATTACCAATTACATCATGTTAACCATTACTTTCATATCAAACGAACTTCTAAAATAATGAACAAATTATGAAAGAATGTAAAGCTGATCTTAGCATAATGGATAGAATTACTCATGTGATTTGGTCATGGGGAACGAATGAATGAGAGAATGGTAAAAAAGATATTTGACACAAGTTTTGATGGCACTAAAAATAGAGGACATCCGCGGACGACTTGGCCCGACCAGGTAAACCAGATACTGGAAGATGGTCTAGAAGGTTAGACGTCAATAATCAAGGAGCTTGTATCAGAAGATGAATGAATGTAGATCAGACGAGAATTGTATGTCAGGACAGAAGAGTGTGGCGCTTTATCCTTTTTGCCTACCCCTGGAGGAAACGGCGTGATGGAAGTCAGTAAGTTATATAGTAATTATTTTCTATTTAAAGCTATCACGAATCTCAAATTCAAAATCCTTTGAGTACATGGTAAATAATGGTAAAACTTTCAATCTATTATATGTAATCAGGAAAACATATATATTTTTAATGAAATCACATTTTTATTATTAAGTTGCAATTGAATAACATATAATAAAATAAAATACAAATTAAATGTATCAACTAAAAAAATATACAGAAAAAATCAATTTATCGAAAAAATATTTCAATTGCTACCAGGATTCGAACCGGGATATTTTCCTATTCGGGGAAATGGAAATACGCTACCGTTATACCACGCCAACCGAGTAAGTTGACGACATATTTTCAAACTTACATGTTGCAGTCTTTCAAATTGATAGATCTATTATTTCATTTTTAAAAAGCTATCACCTTTAATTGCGACAAATCTCAAATACCTTCGATTAATTTTTTTTTGTACATATATAATTCTAGTTGATACATTAAATTTATATTAAAATACCACAGAACTATGTTCTAAAACTCTCTATTTTCCCAATAATAATGTGTACTCGCTAAAAAATATATATTGTATCTTTCTAAGTGATTCATCTAATTTCTTTTAATTATCAAGGAACTATGTTCTAAAATTACAATTTTATAATATGTTACATTTATTACTTATATTCATCATTAAAATAATATATATATTATATATCAATTATTGTGCGAAAGTGCTAAAAATGAGAAAAATATTAATCATCACGAACGACTGCATAAAGACGCATAAGATACGTCTAACCCGCCCAACGTACGCTCTGCCACTAAAGTGACGATCGGCATCCGACACCCTGCGCCCCACGCACTGCGCCGATCGCACCACTCCTCACGTACACATACGCGTACTGACAAATTCACGTCAGGTTCTTCGAGATACATACTCATATATTGTTATTATTTTAACCAATACATAAATATATTACGGATAAATACCTAAAATGTGAACTCTGTATTTAGTATATTTAAAGAGATATTAGAGGCATTGTCAACTCAGTTTACATAATCGGAGAGGAAAGGTTAAATAATATCATTATTATAGAAGTACGATAATTTTAGAGCTAGTAGCCCATGTACAGCATTAAAAATGCATTATCCAAATCGTTGATTTGAAATTCGGCAGAGGACCGGCACGAACCCTTCAGTTGACCCTAGAGAGAAGAGTCTCATCAGCACTACGAGAGGGCAATATCGTAAAAATAAAAGGCATCTCCAGTACGGTGAGGTAACGGTTTCGAAGACAACGTGCGGAATGGAGAAAGGAGAAAGGAGAGAGGACAAAACGACCGTCGTTCATCGTAATCCCCGAGAAATGGGTCATACCCGCGGACTTAAAGCAAAGCCGGCTGGAGTGGTGCTCACCCAAATTTCCAATACATTTTATCAAACCAACCAACTAACTAATTCACTTTCAGCTGTTTCAGGGAAATGAACATCAAATTTCAGATCATAGATGGCGCCAGTGAAATTGTTGTTACATGGTTACATGTTACGTATTTGAAATGTCAGTCTTTCTCAAAATTGTGTACCTCACCGAAGATTGTTGGCAGTCCAATAATGAAACTCGTCAGGTGCCGATTACAATCTTTATTACAATAATACTGTTTTGGTACAATAATATACATCTATTCACGGAGATAAGCGGCATAGTAAGAGGGCGCGCTAGGCGCGCGTCACCTTTTTAAAACCGCTACACACACACACACACACACATACATCCACAACAGGCGGTGGGCGCACAGTGACATACACATATCGTCACAATCTCAAAGAGATCACAGTAACATATATACAACTTTCAATAATTAGACATATATGGAGGTTGATTAATGGGTGGAATGGTGAACGTTGCATTGTATAAAAGTGATCACTTAAACTAGCCGAAGACAGGTCATAAGCCCTGTAATTACCCATACTTCCATAATATAAATAGTTTCGTCTCAATGAGATATTTTGTCTATAATTTGTTTAATTCATTTACCGTCACGCCATTTTCTGCAGGGATAAAATTGAACCCCATACTTTCCTGTCTTGGCTCATTCACATTCACTAGCAGAAAAACAATCGGCTATGTTTCAATGCGGAAATCTCTTATTGCTTTGATTTTATTTCCTGTAAGGAAAAACAAAATACTACTAATATGTGCACCATCTCTTGCAATCTTAAATTGGTATGGTTATCGTCAGAATGTTATTAAAAGCATAAAAACGAAGACTATAGTGAACATAAAGAAATGAAGTAATATGAACAGGTAAAAAAGAACTTTAAATCTCAAATGAATACGATATTTTGTGTAAAACCATTTTGAACTAAAATGCAAAAATTATCGAGTAATTATATCTAAGAATTATTCACAACAGTTTTAACAAATATTAAACATGGGTGACATCTATTGGAAATAAATTGGAAAGGATACAAAGATGCAAGATACCTGGGTTGCAATGTAAATGAAAGATGGGATCCTTCTATTGAAATCAAATGCCGCATTGAGCAAGCTCGAATTAATTACGATTACTAATAAGAATGGTCAGATGCTATGTGTTTTCGATTTTATTTTATAAAATGGAAGCACGGACATGGACGTCATATGCCTTCCTTGCCATTCTCTCCTCATTCATCCATTCCATATGACCAAACCACCTTAGTGATCCTTTCTTAATCACTATACTAAGATCAGCATTACATTATTTCCTTATTTCTTCATTCTTTACTCTGTCATAAATAGATGATGTCCACAGAAGACTTGGCACGACCAGGTAAATCAGATACTAGAGGATGGTTCTGTTAGAAGCCTTAATAATAGGCGAGCTTTTATGAGAAGATGTATGAATGTGGATGAGGCAAGAACTGTGTGTCAGGACAGAAAAGTGTGGCGCTCTATCCTATCTGACTAACCCCACGGAGAAACGGCGTGATGGTAAGTTAGTTAAGAAAAACACCAAAGTAGCGTGTTTGAATGCCTTCTATTATATTGTACATAGATTATTTTAATATACATAGTTATAAAAATATTACACATATTTAAATACTTAATTTATTATCAGAGCCATTTAATGAGATAATAATTCAACGTGTAAAATTTCATAAATTATATTTTACGTAACTATATAAGTTGAGTTATTTTTTTCTCACTGACAAGTATTCTATAGCTGTAGCATAGTTGGATAATGCACCTTCCCCGGTTAGGAAAGAGATCCAGGTTCGAATCCCGGTGGCGCAATAACAATATTTTTCGATAAAATTGATTTTATATGTATATATGTATATTTAATTCATATTTAAAATATCACAGAGCTATGTTCTGAATAATTACAACTTCACAATAAGAATGTGTTCTCCTGATAATAAAGTTGTATCAATGTGTTGATAATTCTGACGTCTGCTATCAGATTACTCAAAGGTATTTGAGATTCTGTAAAAATAAGGTAGATGGCTCTTTCAAATAATGGAACGATTAAATGTATTAATATCAAAAAGGTAACATATAGGTTCGAAAATTTGTCACTAAAAATATTGTCGCTGTAGCATAGTTGGATAATATACCTTCCCCGGTTAGGAAAGAGATTCATAAAATTGATTTTATATGTATATCTTTCTAATTAATATATTTAATTCATATTTGACAAGTATTCTAATATCTGTCTTCTTCTTTCTGAAAATAATTAGGTGTGTTGTAAATCTGTGTCGTCTTTCGATAACCATATTACGAGAAATAATGCATTAAATATAATGTTTTAAGAGGGTTTGCAGATTGGTGAATGTAATTGTTATTAACATTTTTAATTAATTTATCTATAAAAAGGTTTTTTCCTCAATGTTAATAAATGAACATTGTTAAGTTTCGTATACTATACATGATAATATAGACGCACTCCATATATAGACTAACTGAAACATAAATTATCTCGTACATACTCCTTCTCTATACACGAATCCTACTCTCATAGAAAAGAAATAAATGTTAAATGAAATATATATATATCCTACTAATAATTTTAAAATGTATTATATTTAAAAAGTACTAGTACGTACGCCTAAGTAGTAAATATACTTTCTTTAGTCAAAATAGGAAAGTTCCACCCAACGGTATAAGTCGTAATACTTGTATAAAAAAGTGGGATTATGAACATTGTTTATGGGGTCGAATGGGAACTAAAACCAAGAGTCTGCGAAAAATAAAAGCGAGTGAAAAGATAGTTATAGCGATTATAAATCTCCGATCATAACCATCTACGATTCTAACGCACTCATATAATGTCATCATATCACCAGCTCAATTACATACCAGATATAATAACAAACAGCCATTGTGAAAAAAAATGTAAGCCTGGAAGTATTTAAATTGAGGCATAATTTAAAATTGTTATATATTCTTCTGTAAGCGTTCTTCCTGTACACGGGCTGTTACTGTTCCTTTTAATAAAAGAAAGAGGGTGGCTTCACACGGAAAAAATACAATAGGTGTAACAAATTTAAATTTAACTATCCCCAAAATCACCAACAAGTATGGATCGAAGATAATAGAATTTGTTTATCCTACAATAAAAAATAAAATGCCTGGGTTTTTACTAAGAGCATGCTTGTGTGTCTTGTCTTACATGTAAGAATGATATGTATAGTATAAACGGTGACTGATTAATTGTTATGTTTTTGAGTTTATTAAATATAACAAATGTATATAAATGTACCTACACAGACAAACATCTATCAAGACGTTTTGCGGGTCTAATGTTAATTAAATATATATATTTCAATTGAAGCCGGTGGGGTGAAATCGATCTCCAAAAAGCAGGGGGTAGCAGCACACAGATTTTTAATAATTCTCACCCGCTAGCCCCGTACAAATTGGTCGCTCGATCAACGAAATTGGCTGTCATCTGTAAGCTGGTTAGCCAATAATTATTTTAGTAATTTATATTACGATACCTAAACAAAACCTTATTAAAGTTCAGCACAATTTCTTAAATCATAAAATTAAATTGTTTGTTCTAAAGCCTAGCACAATTTCTTACATCAGGAAATTAAAGTATCTAATTATATAGAAGATTACCCTTCTAATGGTTAAATAGAGGAGAATTCAAATCAGCAGTAAGTACGATAGAAAATAATTAAATCTATTACTACCACGTTCAGAGGGCAAACTTAATTTTATCTTATTAAACCGAACTTTTTTAATTTAACGCTCCTGAATATACAATACTTTAACGTTAAAACGAGGATGCTCTCATTTTTAAACAAGATAAATGTTAATTAATATATTCTTTTGAAACCATGTAATAAAAAATTGGATAACTGGAGTTTGCAAGAGAGTTCTGAACTCGGAGTCTGATGTGTTCTGTTGATATCAAATATTTAAAAAATAATGTTTAGGTTTAAACTACTTTATTATGCACATATACTAAAGTCAACTAGTTTCAGTTGGACCCAACCTTCTTCAGGTCAATATAGTATATAGACTGAAGATGGTTGGGTTGGGTTACTAATATATGATATCACAATACACGAAATAAATTTTAAAAACCATAATTTTTAGCGTATTTACTTATATTATTCAAATTTTATTTACGTAAAAAACTTATTCTAGCATGTATAATTAACATATATCTTATTTAATATCGTCACGAAAAATGAAAACCCTTAAAAAATTTAAGTTTATAAATTTGTAAAACGTTTTGACAGAATCTACGCTAGATGGCGCTTATCACGAATTATAACGCACATCCGCCGAATCATAAATAATTCTTTTTTTTAAATCACATTATTCCCAGATATTCAATAACGGATAGTGAGTGTGACTTAAAGATACCAGTGATTGACTCACGGTTCGTGATTTTGAGCTCATCACTAGTTAGTGTAGCACAATATAGTTAAGGGTATGATTGTATAATACTTACTTCAAAACGGTGTGGAGTTTCGAAGCCTTTGCAATGAAGTCCTCCCAAATCGGTGTTCCATTCTGAAAAATAATAAAGCTCAGAATTATTAACGGAATGTTGAAAAATCTATTCGTCCAGTGAGTGTACTACGCACGCCCTTTACGACTGTGAATTGAAAGAACAAACAACAGACGCATATAATTTTTTAGCAAACATAAGTTTAAGATAACAATTCAATTAAACAATATTTTTTAAACAAAATGATAAACAATTACAGCTCAGTAATGAATATGTACTATAATCCCGGCCATGGGAACGAAGCCGTGGTACAGTAACCCGTAGTGTGTCAAAAAAAATCTATTCAAGTGCAGTTATTTTCACACAATTTCCATTGTTTTCAGGTAATTCGGTTAACAATAAACCCATTCACGCTTCTTCACATAGTCATAAGTATAAATGAACGTACAATAAGTAACAAAACTCCGATTGTATATAAATAGTACATCATCACTAAACACTACACTGCAATTGTATTTATTTATCTAATAAAATCAGTAATTCCCAATCAAAATTCATTAACGTGGTTATTACATAACCGTAAGGTGAATTAATATGTTATGTGTTTATATCAATCGGAAGCATGGCAATCCAACATTCTGACACAATCATTATACAGTGCCTACACTAATAATACAACACTCCCACTTCATATTCTTTTATTCTATATATATTTTTTTATTCTTTTTATCTCTATTTTTATTCCTGTCGAATCTTAAATAACAGCACGAAAAATACTACTACTACTAACACAGACTTCAGTCTAGAAAAGTAGGCAGGACAACGCTGTATATATCAGAGGTGGAGTCTACTCCATCCCACACAATAAACATATTACAATGTTATATTATAATATATTCACCTCTGTTATAACAAAAATATGCATGTCAAAATAAATAAATACATTAGGGTGAAGGGAACGATACACACACAAATGTATATATTAAAATTGCGCTTCATATCTATTGCATTACATGTTGCATCCTATATTAGTATCATACATTTTCCTTACAAATCCGCTAGATGGCAGTACAGATTAGCAAAAAAGATAAAAATATTAATAATAATTTACAATATTCAGGCATAATTTGTAAAATAATAGAAAATTTCATCACAGATAAAATTTATATAATTTCAGCATGCTTTTTCATAATCAAAATTAAAAATGACAATTAATATAAAATGTGAAGTAAAGCAATTTATCCGTCACCATTGGGTTGAGATACAAAAATTTTTCTATAAAGAGTTTTGCGACAGATATATTCGGAACTGGGTCGTAGAGGGGTTGTTTTCTTTTTTATGACTAATATTTGTCAAAAACTGCTGTGAATAATTTTTGAAAGTTATTTTTTTTTAATATTAGGAGAGCACATTCTTATTGTGAAGTTGTAATTATTCAGAACATAGGTCTGTGATATTTTAAATATAAATTAAATATATTAATTAGAAAGATATACATATAAAATTAATTTTATCGAAAAATATTGTTGTTGCGCCACCGGGATTCGAACCTGGATCTCTTTCCTAACCGGGGAAGGTGCATTATAATGCAATTAATATATTTAATTCATAATTAATTTTTTACCTGTCTACATTATTTTGTTTCTTTATGTTCATTATATCTTTCATGTTAATGCGTTCAATAACATTCTAACGATAATCCTAACAATTTAAGATAGTTCTGGGTGTACCCAAGTATCATTTTACTAATGTTTTGTTTTTTTTTAACTAGAAATAAAGATAAAATACACTACATAGTGCATTGTTAAAGCAATACAATAAGGGATTTTCGCATTGAAATATAGATTCTGCGGAAACAATAGTCGTCCGCAAGGCCTAGTGGTAAGCAATTAGTATATTGCTTTTCTGCTTGTTATTTTAATTTTTCTATTATTAAATGATTCGTTGGTGTTATACACCACAGCACTCAATATTCACTAAATATCAATATTCTAAGTTCATCCAAAAATATCAAAATTTAGACATTTTTCTCAGCAAAACGGCAAGAGCTATTGAACTTCGAAACTAAATCACAATTTTTCCTAAACCCCAACTTCTTGCGCTAAAAAAAATGTATGTGCATACCTATGTACTTAATAAATAATTGCATATAATATACAAATTACTCTTTAGTTTATAAGATTGAAAATAAAATTTATAAGACTTTGGACTTTGGTTTCTTGGCAATTAGGGTACCGGGTCCGCTGGACCCCTTGCCCCTTCATATTGTTTGCCTGATAAATTTTATTTTTAGTGTTTTATTATTATTCTGCAATAAAAAATTTAAAATTTTTTAACCGGGCGCATGATGCCTGCTTAATGGCGCAGTGATTTAGTAGCCTCAAGGCGAGGGCTGTCTTGGGACGTTTGATTTTAGACGGGACGTTTATATCGTAATTCAAGAGTGAATTGATCATGGGGTTTCGGTGCTTGGGGAATTCTTGGAGGTTTGTTTAATGTACTCCATGACGGGGAATTTATAAGAAAAAAAATACAATACATGAAAGAAAAAAACGAAGATATGTAAAATGTAAATTGCAAAATCGTCACGTATTCACACGCAAGAAGCCCATACGAGTATATTATATAAAAGGTCAAGATCAACGGTACTAGTTCCGTGGAAGTGCTGCAAGCCGAATGACCGAGAAAGTACACCCAAGCATCGACTTGCACTCGTAACAGTCGCCCGGAGCAGGCGTCCGTTCAACAAATCAAAGAGCGCTGATGTATTTATGAATAAGAGATTATCAGAACAGTTAGGCGCACGACCCGGTACCACAACCACCTGCATTCACCATCGCCACCTGACGGCTAGACTGGAAACAAACAATCTTGTATCGTTTAGTTTTTGTCTGCGCGCGCTCTGAGAATAACTGTATTCCCTCGGGGTGCTTGTACGTATTTAATTAATGGTAGTAATTCTCGGATTTTAACACGCACAAGGTGTAGTAGTGCTATTTTATAAACAAACAAAAAAATTATACAAAAGTTACAAGCGTGCAAAAATTCTTCTTCATCGTGTGCTCAATGCTGAACGTCGTGGTATCTGGAACTTAGTGCACAAGGCGTCTCCGTTCCTCCCGGTCTTAGCCACGACGATAGCCGCATATAAAGAGACTGTTGACTCCTTTATTTGGTATATCTGTTAAGTGCCACTTGCACCACCATCCAAGACCACACAACTGACCTTCACTGTACTGTTCTATCCTTTGTAAAAGGACTTGTATTGAAACTTCACTTGACACTTTGAGCATTCTCACATTTTTAGTTAGCACCTGGTGCGGCATCCATCGATATAAGCCATAAGCCAATCAGATTGTGTTTACTAAGGATAACACATTATTATTGTGAAGTTATAATTATTCAGAACATAGGTCTGTGATCATGAAAGTACTGTCGCTGTAGCATAGTTGGTAATGCACCTTCCCCAGATTGGAAAAAAGATCCAGGTTCGAATCCCGGTAGCGCAACAACAATATTTTTTGATAAAATTGATTTTATATGTATATCTTTTTAATTAATACATTTAATTAGTATTTAAAATTTCCGTTCAACGGACGCTGGCTATCACCACTTTGTTTACTGCGGCCCGGAAAAGCTCGACAGTAGACTGGCCAAACGATTGCGCTGAGCTGCGTTGCAACGGTCGCCTGTTTAGCATTTAAATGCCAACTTGGCGGTGAATGAGTAGGACTGATATAAGAGCTATCGCTTGCATAAACGGTCCTGGGTTAGCGGTGGGTCTCCTCATTAGTCATCATGTTCTCTTTTTTCCACGGCCCCGACTTCCAGCAATCATTCCCTGCATTATGAGGTGCAAGATCTCGTACTTCTCGGGATGTCTCATTATATGTCCGAGATATTATTGAAGTTTTCGGATTTTCATTATATTAAATTTTTCTTTATTCATCCGAACCATAACATTCGTAACTTTATCCATCCAGCTAATTTTAATCATTCGCCTTCTAGTCGCCTTATCATTTCTTCGGTAAGTGTCCATGCTTGCATTCCCTAAAATAAAATCGAGAACACATAACATCTGACCATTCTCATTCGTAATCTAAGGTTGAGACCATGACTGCAGAACATGCGAATAAAAGTTGCACGAGCTTGCTCAATGCGGCATTTGATTTCAACAGAAGGATCCCATCTTTTATTTATATTGCAACCCAGGTATATAATACCATTTCCATTTTGTTTCCAACAAAATAAAGACTTTCATTGTCAGCTGCGTTATGTTTGCTAATGAGCACATACATATTTCGTTTTAGTTGTATTAAGTTCTAATACAAGTCTCACACACACAGCGCAACAAAACTATTCGCACCTAAAGCGCCCTTGAGGTGAAAGTTTTTACGAAAATGGCTCTATACAAATTATCCATTATTATTATTATTGAAAATATAATTATGGCAGTTTTGTTCACTTTATCGGCTGTGTTTTGCTAACCGTTATATTTTATGTAAATAAGGCAACATATGTACATACTTAAGTTTAAATAAATATACTTTTTATAATATAATGACAGCATCGAGGGTTTAATTATTGAAGACTACATTTATTAGGAAAAACTTGCATAAATATCTCTTCCAACTAAATCAGTCATTCTTAATTCAAAACGATTTCTATGTCGTTTCTATATCGTTATTCAATTTTGACACTAATGTTTTAAATAAAACTAAATTACAAGGATTTTAAAGCAAATTTATTATTTTGTTTGATCCGCTTTGGAACGGATTACACTCTGAATACGTCTCGGCATTGATTTATAAAGATTGTGTATGTATTCCACTCTAATTTCTTCATACCACACATATTCTACAGTATTTTTTTAATTCTTTAATAGTTTTGGGCGATTTTTTGCAAATATTTTTACTCATCATGGACTACAGATTTTTAATAATATTTAAATCGGGACTGTTTTTTGGCCATGAAAGTGATTTTAATCCTAACAATTCTTTGAACTGTGATATCTGTGAAAAAATTAAAAGGAATTTAGTGTTGAGAGTGTTCACCAAGTAAAAGAAACAAATAAATTTTAAAGATTCATGACAATTAACTAACAGAGCGGGCGCGATAGCAAGGTGGCAGAATCGTCCTGAAATAGTGGATCATCAATTTTTTGAGTCAAATTCTTAATATTTGGCAAAAAACCTTCAAGTTTTTTTTTTGTATATCTCAGCATCCACTGATCCTCCTAGCATAATAAGATTGCCGACACCAAGTGATGTGATGCATCTCCACACCATGCCATATGGAGAATGTTTCACTGTGGGCGCGATGTACTCATCGCTGTACCTCTCTCCGGATATCCGGATCTCCGGCGCACTGTCTGCAAACCGTCTGAAATAATCAAGTTAAATTTTGTTTCGTCAGAAAAAACAACCCTCTCCCATCACTCACAGACCAATTTTCTTATTCTTTGGCCCATTGCAGTTGTTTTTTCTTTATTTCCTTGGTCAACAGAGGGTTTTTGCGGCTCTTCTTGCTCGTAAACCCATATCGTTGAGCCTATTTTGAATAGTTTTGACACTGACACTAGCATCGGTGATGTCTTGGGAGTTCCACTGAAGCAGAAACAAAACGATTTTTCAAAGAGAGCCGTTTCAAAATATGATCATCTCGATTCGAAGTAGTACACTTTAAGCCGGTTCCCACTTTCTTGGAATTTTTGGAGAAATCTTCTTACCGATGACTCATTACACTGAATTTGCCTTGCTATAGCACAATTAGAAATGTTTTGTTTTGATAACTCAAGGACATTGCGATCCGGTAAAACTAATAACACACTAATAAAACGACCACTCACTGAAAAAACGGGCACTATAGTGAAGAAATGTAGGCTTTTTCAGGACCCGATAAGCGAATTGCCCTTCCTACAAGCGAACCGCTTTCTCCCGTTACCTACTTTGAGTTTTATTGACTCGTAATGGGAATGTTTGTACCTAATTTTAGGGGGTGCGGGTATTTTTGTTGCGCTGGGTGTATATATACTTTTATAGTAGATTAATTTAATTTTTTAAATTGTATTTATATTTGAGCCGCTATTTAATATATTTCCTATTTCAATTCTCTCCTGACAATCACCTCGCCCCTCTTACCGAGACTCCGCCTACACTCCGTAATGGACGACGTTCAAAATTGTATGAAATAGTTCAGTTGTAGGCCAGTTCTGAAAAAGATTACGTCAGTATCGGAAACCGGTTGACGTAAAATAAACACAGTGGTTTAAACAAAGTTAAATATAAATACACTTTTAAATTACGTAAAACCACAATGTTAACGTTACAAAAATCGACAGCATTTAATGTTTATTAAAATAATCCATGTATGTACTGTAAATATAACAAAATTAAAAATTAAAATATTAGCTTTGCTCTACTCTAACGAAATGATAATGAGTCGCAACATCGATTTTTTGATATTCATATAAATAATTACTAGACTTAAATATTTCTGTCCAATCATTGAGATCTCCAACTCTATTTCACACCATGTTTTAAAATAGCAATCTTGGTTATTTCTCTATCTAAACAGAGATCTCACATATTGCAATACACGCTTAGCACAAATCAAATTCGCACTATTCGCTCTCGAACGCGGAGAACTGTCGCATGTAATTAAACATCATTAATCTTGGAATCCACGCGCTTTTATATCTGTGCGGTAGTTTTAACATCTTATTTATAGTATTTGCTATTTTTAAATCTTATTTACCTAATTGTCTTGTTTACATCAATTTTTGAAAGTTCTGAGTTTGAGTCTTTTGAGTGGTTTTTGATATTGTTTTCGATAGACATATTTTTGTGCGTATTTCTTGTCGAATTATCTTATTTGTTTGATATTTAATTATTGCGGCAATTGGACGAGCTCGGCAGTGACCGGTGTGGGTATGTGATGGATGGTTACACTGTCAGGTCTACTTCCCCCGCTGTTCTCCCCTCGCGTGACTCGCGACTATCTGCACCGTGTTGCATCCATCTCGGCCTGACGGAGGTTGAGTGGCGGCGGTTCTGCCGCGACGCCTCCGCGGATCGGGGACGCGCTCCGATTGTACATTGTACGGCGGGCCTAATACCGGTGCGTGTGACTGTATCGCAACGGACACCACTATGGCATCTACTTACTTTGCCTACCGCGGGTAGTCGGGTGTTCGTCAGTTACGAATCAGTACCGTAATCGAACATCTACACACCGGTTCCGAGAGCAACGACGACATTTTATCAAGGTTTCTACATGTTCTTAGCTCCGAAACTGTACAACACACTCACGTCTACTTCCAATAAGATTACACAAATATGGACCCAATATATGATTCAATTGGGTGGAGATCAATCAGAATCATCCAACATTTCAACATAATCACAATATAATACCTACACTAATTACAACACTCACTTAAAAAAAAAATATTCTTGTCAAATCTTTATCTTTCTTTGAATTAAATAACACCACAACAGCACTAAAAAACTGACTACTTTAACACAGACGGCAGTCTAGCGAAGCAACCAGGACAATGCTGTTCATATCAGAGGTAGAGTCTACTCCAACCCACACAATAAACTGCGAGTATTATTCTTAATAGCAATATAATTGTATCTTATGTTTATCATGTTATATTATAATATTTTATATTCACCTCTGTTACAACAAAAACATCTACGTCAATACAGTCCAATAAATAAATCTAGGGTGAATGGGGACAGGTTTCAGAGATTCGATTGCAATAAATCGACACATGTAAGAAATAATACAGTTTCTCTAATTCACCTAAATTTGATTCAATCATGAACTACGTTAGTTATGCCCTTATCAACATTACGACTGGGGTCAATAGGCACAGTACAGATATTCTTTGTATTTACTACTGTTTCATGGAGTTAAATAAAACAAATTATTTACTAAACCAATTCTGATACTCATTGTACAAAAATATATTAAGTTTCATTTTCTTACGAGATAAAAAGACCTATATATGTAAAAATAGAACATAAAATCAAACATAAATAATGAAAAGAGAAAAACATTTTCAATCGTCGTTTAATCGTGATAGGCAGATATTAAGAGATATTTTAATATTTGCAAAATATTATATCAAAATAGTATGTTCACTTTGTTTATAATTATTTTTTTAAACATCTAGATGAGATGTTTTGAAAATATTCATTAAGTGGTTAATTAAAATAATCTATAAAATAATGAACGTAAAGAGATTATAATTTTCATTGTGGTACCCAGAAATGCACTCTTTCAAATGACTCAGGAGTCTGGTAAGGAGTGTAAAATAACTTATTATGATGTATATTTTTTTTATTAAAGATTAGAATATGCTTTTAGAAATAGCAGCTTCTTTTCTGCCTTCATTATTTTTCCAACAGTTTCTTAATCTCTTTTTCTTGTATTTCAAATACCTTTGTCCTCTTGGATCTGGATCTGTCTACTTGTCTACCGGCAAGATAATAATTTATCTGAAAGTACAGTGACATAATGCAAACGTGGTGTAATTTATATTATGTGTCTCTAGTCATCCAATAATATGTCTCTGTTCACCTCACGACTTGTTCCTATTCACCCCGAAACTAGCCTATAAGCGACATTTAACAGTAAAACCAGTGTAAAATATTTATAAATGGAAAAATTTACTAGCCATCAAGCATAAAATTCTTTGTAAAATATTAAAAAACCTAATTGTTTAATAATTTTACAAGCAAAGTTATGCGGTATAAAATTTGTCTGTTAACCTGCATAATTTTTGAAATATAATAATTCAAAATATTATTATGTGGTATCATGATAAAAGTGTTACCGGTAGGTAAAAAAAGATCTATATTTTAAGAGAATAGTTCAATTTTTTTTCGCGTTTTTAACATTTAATTGATGCAATTGAAATGATGGAAGTTTATAACACCAGAATAAATTCTGGGCTATTGCTACCTGTCACGTAAATTTGAATTTGGTCGTAAACTCGCAGAGAAAAGCTCAAAAACACGAAATTTCACTAAATCAGACTTCACAAAGAAATTAGAATTTTTTTTTTAAAAAAGTGTGTAACGATACTGTCCATAGGTGGCAATCGCTAAAAAATATTAAATAGATTTTTATTCCTAAATTCGCAGTTATAGGCGAGAACAGGAAAAATTAGGCTAATTAAAAAGTATAATTCTTCACAAAATGACCAAACTAAAATAGTTGTAGCAGAGAGGAGAAAAAGAAGAGTGAAAAGAAAAGGTTGTAAAGGCACAGTCAACCTTCAGACGTCTGCGAAAAATGTCAGAATGCGGATAGAACGCCTAATAACTGAGAAATTAACACCAAAACGTGTGTGACAAAATCGGTTACATATAAACATCGCAAAATAGGGCTTGTTTTTTTAATAAATTTTAGATAAAAATGTTAACTTTTTTCTGACGATTGTCCCTGTTCCCTCCAAAATTACGGTACTTGGTTTGTAAAAGCAAATTCAAGGAACAATTCAGCTCAGCACCCTACCACCCGTGTATATTTTTCTAATTCACTCAGCCCCCCACCTTGTATACATATCATTGTATTTTGTTTTGGTCTCTTCAAACAAAATAATAATGATATACATTTTAAACATTCACGTTATTCAATGGTTTGGCTAGTTTCCTGTGAAGTTATTCATGATAGACATCTTCTAGGAAAATATATAGTAGCTGAAAAGGAAAACCAGTCACACTACACGATTTCACTAGTAATTTAAAGCATAAATCTATCAAAACACTTTAAAAACAAGGCGCTAGAAACTAGTAATTTCAAAAGATAAATGCTAGCCAATTACCATACAATTATAATTAATAATGATGTGGGTAGTGCACAAGATGTATAATCTATTAACAACACGATGTATTATCGACGCCATTTCGCAGACAATAATATTATTTTTGCTAATAAATGAAATGCCTGGAATACGAAACTAAACATGTGAGTTTAGTCACAACACTATCGGTAAGCCATATTAGTTAGATAGATGGTAAGCCATATTAGTTAGATACCTGAAATCTATATCGAGCTTATCCCAAAAAAAGGTTTCAAACGCCGTGCGACACAATCAACAGGTATTAAAGGAAATTAATTACAATAACAAATAAAATGTCGGCACGAAGTACTGTAGAAACTTATGCTTTCTATTCGGAGCACGTATCGTTTCAAGGTGATTAATACGATTTCAATTATAGCATATCAATTTAATCGTGAAACTGGCTTGAATCCCAGGTCCCAAATAAGGGAATTATTCATGGTAATTAATATGCTGATAAACTGGCCAAGAAGGCCACTCTTTCCGGAGTTTTCCCTCATCAATTCCATATCCCGATGTATGACAGACTTAATATGGTAAAAAAAAACGTGCAAATTCTATTTGGACTGCACAATTAATGGATCCAAATAATCATAAGGGTAATAATCGGTTTAAAATAATTCAAAGATCTATTCCCCGCACTCCCTGGTTCGCCAAAAGAACAATATCAAATATCTCTAGAATGATAATTGAGCATTGCCAGGTAGCCTCACATTTATTCAGATTGAACTTAATAGATTCCCCAACAGGTGAGTGTGGTGCCGAGGAGCAAACCCTTGACCATATCTTTTTTGCCCGTCCATTGCGGATCACAGGTTTTTTTACAGTAATCTCGTCAATGGTAATTTTCAGCTTGTGGCATCTTCTTTCCCTTAACTCGCCACATTTAATCTATATAATAGCAAATTTTTTGAACGACAATGGTATTGACTTGTAATATAATATTTCTTATTCTATAATATTTTTGTACTTTTTTCTATAAAATAAAGTTTTAACTCGATTAATGGCACAAATCACTCTTGAAAGGTGGAAGTGAAAGGAAATTTTTTGTTTTCGAATATGTGAGCGTTATAACTTCTAGAATATATGAATTTCTAAAAAGTGTCAAAAAGTAAGTTTAACGATTATGGGTACTGAATAAAATATGCCTCCATCATGGTAACGACTGTGACATACTTGTTTGGTCACTTTTATTTAATATTTATTAATATTAAAAGCCTTTATGGGCTATTACAACATGAGAAGAACATATTATAAATAACATTTATACTTTTAAAATTAGCAATATTAACTTTGTGGTTAAAATTCATATCTTTATTTATTTATTATTATTATTATTTATTATTTTAGATGAATTTAAACTCAATTTAGTGGTTTATAAAACAAAGATAATAAATAAAAATATAAATAACATTTAATTACTAAAAAAAGAAAAAGATTTAAAAATTGACAAAAAATGAAGCAGTAATAAGAATATTTTTTTTTATTAATCAATTATACCTTTGTCTCAATACAGCATCTAAAACATTACTCTTGTATTTAAACATCGACGTTTTTGTCTTGAAACAGCTGTTTGAAATGTATTTTTGAAGAGGCTGTTTTGCACTATTTTGATCCAATAATTACGTAATTTTTTATTAATCATCATCATCATCATCATCATCATCTTCATCTTCAACTGCAGCGATACAGAGACTGTAGAGAGGATTTTAATTAGAATGCCATTCGCATTGCCGGCCTTTTGTGGCACGCGCCAGACACAGACAGCAATGGCAATGGATTAATTTAATACTCCGCACAACAATGGTCGCTGCACGTGTGCCTTCTGAAGGCAGATAATTTGATAACATCTTAAGCGGCGGAGAATTTGCATTACGACTATCATAGATCGATTCCCAGTGGCTGCATCGACGCAGATGCGCGTTAAAAAAATAATTATACAATAGAAAACATTTAAACATGAAGAAATATTGCAAAACGCTATGTGATTTCATTTAATTGATTATTGTGCACCACAATTGACTAACTAACTCACATACCATCACGCTGTTTTTCGCGGTGGTAGGCAGAGAGGATAGAGTGCCACATGTCCTGACACACAATTCTCGATTCATCCACATTCATACATATTCACATGCAAGCTCGTCTATTAGTAAGGCTTCTAACAGGACCTTTTTCCAGTATCTGGTTTACCTGGTCGTGTCAAGTCTTCCGCAGACATCCTCTATTTCCGGTGTCGTCATATATATTTCTTACTATTCTCTCCTTATTCATCCGTTCCATATGACCAAACCATGTAAACGATCCTGTTTAAATCATATCCACCATGCTAAGACTAGCCACACCACAATTTCATAGATTAATTACAATTGGGCATTAGTGTATGTTTGGGACATATATTTATACTTGAACGAAGATAATGTACTGTGCCTTTCACCTCCCCCCCCTTCCTCACCTGTCACCGTGTTAGTCGATCGGCGACCCTGAACCGGAGCGGTAACAAGTAAATTTCGCAGTATAACAAACGAGTGAGACGTGTGTCTAAGTGTCTATCCTGCGCACTCTGAAGCACTCAAGACCCTGAACAGAGATAGTGTTACAAAACCTAAAGTTACAGTCCACCTCGGAGGTGCCAGAAGAACGGGACTGTGGTGAGTGGAACTTCCTTCCGAATATCCCGTTTCTTCCGGCATCTATGCTTTTACGCAACAGTGTAAATTGTGCACACTATTTATATTTGCCAAAAAACAATAAAATGTATTTCGCTTTATATACCGCCTGCACCACTGGTCCATACCGAATGAACGTAATTTTGAACAGATGTATTTGGGCGAGGTGTAAACGAAACCACGGGTCAAGGCCGCGCGGCAATAATAATTACATCACCATCACACTGGATCAAGTGTCGTCATTGTTTGAGCGCGGGGCGGCGAGTCCCCTTATCTCGTCTTTCTCAATTAACGCGAGTGTAATTAAATTTGGCAAAACAATTATTCTACACGAAAGTTTTTAGAGATGCCATCTCATGTTTATTTCACGCTGTTTGAGATGGGCGATTTAATGGTATGTATATTCTAAAGGCCTAAAAATAAAGGATGTTTATTTTTAAGATTTGCTTTTCGAATGTATGAACTGGGCAGAGAGAGTTTATTTTGATTTATATTTAAACCAATTTTGTACTGTATATATGCGAGTGAATTTGAGAAAATACTCGAGTAGAGTTTCAAAAATAACGAAGAGAAAACTTGGAAGATGACGCATGCGTCATAAAAGGGCAGATCATAAATATTTGGAAAAAGTAAGGAGAATGAAAGACACATTAAAATTGTTTAATAATTAATAAATAGAATAAAAACACATTTATGTTGT
This sequence comes from Eubasilissa splendida, assembly GCA_031772225.1. NCBI lineage: Eukaryota > Metazoa > Arthropoda > Insecta > Trichoptera > Phryganeidae > Eubasilissa > Eubasilissa splendida. The sequence continues at coordinate 15,208,700 of CM062862.1, read as the reverse complement.
GAAGTTGCAATTTCAGAATTATAGTTGGATGGATTTAATTAATTCAGGTGTCTCCCTAGCGTGTATTACTTAAAGTTATTTTGATTCATCGCAAAATAAATTAAAAGTGGAATAATAGATGAATGAATTGGAATATAAGTTCAAAATTTGTTGAAAACGTGTTCGGTCGATATAGCGAAAATGGTAACGAGTTTCCACGGATAGGAAAACATTCGGGTTCGTATCCCGGTGGTAGCAAGCAAATATTTTTTCGATATATCTTTCTAATTGATTAATTTAATTTGTGTTAAAATTAAATAATTAATTTTTCCTATTAGGTCAAAGCGTTTTGTGCTAATAAAATAAGATTTAATTATATTCACTCCTCCCGCGGAACGCAGAGATGGATTACTCTTTGAATGTGCGTGCTGTGGGCTCGTACGCACGTACTCGACCGCTAAGCCAATCTACAAAAAGCCTGTCTGAAAATGTCACGCTTCACGTCAGTTCGCGCAACAGAGTGACACAGTCGTCTAGCGCAACACAGGCGTGTGTTTTATATATTAAAAGTGACTGTGTGACAACTTCACACAATCGCACTTAGATTAGCGAAAGATTTACAAGATTTATTTGTAACAAAAAAATACAAATAACATATCTTGACCCCCTCCCATTTAAAGAATCGTAAGTAAAAATAGTGTATTTATATAAACTTTTTTTTTTAATATTTTCGTAGAAAGCAATCATTTTGTGGTTTGACATAGTAGATTAAATAAAATACAATCACTTTGTATGAAACCACGAAAATTATTATACTTTAACCGGTTTCATTTGCATTTCTAGTATTTCGCATTTGTTTTATACATATTTAAGAGGCAGTAAAATTTGTATAATAATAATGGATTATTTGTATAGCGCCATTTTCCTAAAAACTTTCACCTCAAGGGCGCTTTACACATAAACTGTTTATAATTCTACAATTATCTATGTTTTTAAAATTAAAAAATCGTTATTTTCACTTACGGAAATGATTTTTGAAAAAGTGCGTTTTTAGTTTCTTCTTAAATAATATCTCCGTTGCACTGTGTCTAATAACGGAGGGAAAAGAGTTCCACGCTTTTGGGCCTGCCACTGCGAATGTCCGTTCGCTAAATTTAGACTTCTGGTAACGGCTGATCGGTTCTACAACCCTTCCTGCAGCTGAAGTAGAGGCTGACCTGAGAGTTTGACGTCTACCATTCAAATTGTCTGGGATACAAAGATCTTGAAGATATAGAGGCGCCATATTGTGTGTCGCCTTGTACATCAACCATTGTATATTGCTTTCAATATACTTTGCTATTTATACATTGTATATTGATTTCAATAGAACATAACAGAACACAATTTACAAAAACAATATTTTTACTTAAAAATCTAGTAAGCGAAACATTAGAGCAACTAAAAATGACTTATTTTTAGTTTATGAACTATCGATCCGGTGGTGTTGCAAAAAATACTGTGACGCTTGGCAAACTCGCGTACCGGGCCCCTACTCTTTCCACCCCTCTCTCCAAAAATACACCACGTTTTTCTTAATTGAAAATAAATTACTAAGTTTATAAAAAAAACACTACACCATGGTACCTACCGCGAGATTATTTTAAATTTAAGATATACCTACTCGATCATTTATAACTATGATTTTTAAACCTATACCCGGAGCCCTGGAGCCCGGGCCCCCGGCCATCCTGGAGCCCGGGCCCCCGGGCGTCTACCTGGACTGTCCGGCGGTAGCTATGCCACTAGGTAAATCTAGATATTTGGCGCATTATTATATATTGTTACACGGACGTATCTACTAAAATATTTCATATCATAATAATATTACGCTTATACAGAGCAGATTTTTTGGTACCATCTTCTCACTGCTTTTTAGTATAATCTTAATTTAAAAAAAAAAAAAGAAGTCCAGGTTCGAATCCCGGTAGCGCAAAAACAATATTTTTCGACAAAATTGATTTTATATGTATATATTTATAATTAATACATTAAATTAGTATTTAAAAAAAAATAGAGATTTCGTGCACGGAATACGTATCACATCAATATTCTTACTATTTTCAAACGAAGCTAAACGCTTATGTTATGTAAATAAGACTAACTTGATGCCCGCCCGAAACGACTGTCGAACCCCCGACCACTAGATCACTAGGCGAGTATCTTAACCACAATTTGATGACATTGGAAGAGTTTATTTTCAAAAAATTTTAAGCTAAATATAATTTTTAGAGTAATAACTGCCAGCCAAATTTAACATGAGGGACATCAGGTTTGCAGGTGAGACATGATGGAAAGTAAAATTTTCCATTAGAAATGGGAGGAAAAAAAATTGTTCTTGTAGTGAATCAAGAGAATACTAAGTACACGCCAGTCGGTTGCAGCCTGTACATAAATCAAATGCCTCTGGAAAATTACTCCACTGAGAGAGATAATAATATATCTAGGATCACTCTAAACAGGTGAAGAGATATAGTGAGTGCTAGTCGTTGCTACTTCGGCCTACAAAAACAGCTGAAGTCAAACAGTTCAGAAGAACAAAGTATAAAACTCTGATAGAACCAGATGAAGCAACACTCACAACAACACGTTTGTAAGAAGGATCTTCAGAAGAATTTTCGGAGCTCTTAAAGAGAATGGAGTTTAGCGTAGGTGTTTATAACCAGGAAATTTACGATCCGAATGATAAGGCGAAGTCACAAAATCCATAAAATTAAAGAGGCTTCGATGGCTAGGTGAAAATTATGTTTCAGGCCGATTTTTTTGGCCGCCATTTTGGTTTCGCAGATATTTGCCAGTTCGCATTTAATGGTCGTAGAGAGTAGTTCATTACAATCTATTATGAAGCATCTAACGCCTCAACAACGTGTTAAAGTCATTGAAACATTTATCTAAATAATAATGGCAATGCTGTAACCATTAATGGTGATCGCTATTGTCGCATGTTGGAAAACTGATTAGTGGCCGAATTGGGTCGATTGGGCCTGCAATATATGTGGTTTCAACAGGACGGTGCCACCTGACACACAGTCCAAGCTACGTTTGAAATTATGCGAGAAATTTTTCCCGGCCGCATAATGTCAAAGTGGTGATATCGACTGGTCTCCTCGAACACCCGGAAAGGAAAGGTCTAAGAAGTACTTGAAAGGAAAGGTTTAACCCAATAAGCCAACAATTCTGATGCTACACGACAATATTCAAAATGAAATTGGAGAAATAACACGCGAAGCATGCGAGAATGTTTTGAAAAATATAATATAACTCGACCGCTATCATATTCCACACATTATTGTGATAAACCAAATAATCGATAAATAAAACCCAAATTAAAAAATTGTGTTTCATTTCCTAGTTATTTAGAAACAACATCGGCCTGGAACATAACATTCACTTTGTATAGCGTATGAATGATGTGCATCCTCAGAAATAGCTGCGTAGACTTAAAATGAGGTAGTAATACGAAATGAGTAAAGTCCTATTCATTATTGGCGTCAGCAATTGGCGTGAAGCAGCCCAGTGCAGAGACCAGGGGTGGTGTAGTCTTGAGGATGCCAGGATCCATAATGGGGTTGTAGAACCAGCGATGATGATGATTTACCGATTTTAATTACGAATATGATTTATTTTTTCGTACTATACTTCTCTTGAAAACCTATGCTTGTGTAGAGTTGTGGACTGTATATAAATAAAAAATATTATTAATTTGTATCGATGTTCTTATGTGTCGATTTTAGAGCATGAAAATACAAATTTAAATCTAGTACGATTTTCAGTAATAAATTGATATTATTATTTTGATATTCGAAGAATAGAATTTCTTTTAAATAGGTCACAAAATGTTGGTACTTGGAATTCTTCAAAGAGTAATATTGTCGAATAATCTTTTGGTTTTTTGAATATTATTTTTATGATAAGTTTTTGTATGATTTTTACTGGAATCGAGCTAGTATTATATATTGATCCCCAATTAATGATGGAATATTGTAATGTGTATCAAATGAATGCGTAGTATATTAAATACAATTTTATTATCGATTATAATTAGAGATCGTTGTCAATAGACGGTAGTATGATTTCAAACACAAAATACTACATAGACGAAAACCTTATCCGAGGTGCGTGCAAATTATATATCTGGCTTTTGGCCTGGCGTGACGTGCAAAGCATGGAGATTTACTTCGATCATGACATTTAAAAGGTTAAAGCAATTTTTGTAGGATCGTGCCATTACTGGTTTCACTAGCAAAAGGGAAAGTAAATTAGACTTCAAACGATATACACACGTGTATATCTGGAACGAACATGTACACTACACGCTTTCTTTCATACTGGAAAACACCATATTAACAAAACAAATTATTTAAATTACCGTGTTTCCTCGATTATAATATGCATGCTTATTTTTATATTCCAATAATAAAAACATTATGTAAACTTTATTAAAACAGACAAAGTCTTACAATTGCATCAAATAGGCATATTATTTATGTTATTAAGCAGAACACATTCTTATTGTGAAGTTGTTATTATTCAGAACAGACGGTCTGTGATATTTTAAATATTAATTAAATGTATTAATACTTTTTCTTCTTTTAAACAGGCTATGCACCCCCTTCAAGAGTGATTTGTGCCATTAAACAAGTTAAAACATTATTAATACAATTAATTTTATCGAAAAATATTGTTGCGCTACCGGGATTCTAACCTGGATCTCTTTCCAAATCGGGGAAGGTGCATTATCCGACTATGCTACAGCGACAGTAATTTTGACGACAAATGTTCGAACCTATTTCTTACATCATGTAATGCACCTTTCCCGCATTGGAAAAACATACCGGTTCGAATTCCGGTAGCGCAACAACAATATTTTTCGATAAAATTGATTTTATATATATATATGTCTTTCTAATTAATACGTTTAATTAGTATAATATTATTTTTGTACTATAAACATCAGAGTCTGAAATTTCTTCAGATTCTGTGTCCGATTTTTCGACCCAGTTCTACTACTAATCAATGATGATTATCACGACTGCGGAATTTTACTGCGATTGTAAGACGCACCCCGAATTCAGAGACACCAAAATAGAAGAAGAAAACCCATGATCAAGAAAATGCGGTATATGCTATTATTTTATTTTGAAAAATGTATAAACCTACGAGAGAAAATGCAACTTACAAAATGAAAATAAACCACGAAAATTGAACAGAGCAAGAAACAATCCAAAGTTTGCGACGGGGTGACCCTGTTTGAAAGGCTGACCATTAGTGATGAGAAAAAAATGCTACTCTTTACTAACTGATGTGATTGTGATTGGTATTCGATAATATCAGAGATTGAACACCGTGACTGATCACAGTTTCATTACTAATTCGCAAGCGCTGCGCGATATCACAATACACGAAATAAATTAAAAAAAACATATTTTTGAGCATATTTATTTATATTATTAAAACTTCATTTGCATAAAAAACATACTCCAGCATAAATAATTTCTTTAATATTATCACAAAGAGAATGAAAACGCTTAATTTATTTTTCGGGTTAAATTCTCAGCGTTTCTGGTCAAATGCTTAAAACGTTTCGGTAGAAACTACTAAACGGCGTTGATCACAAATAATAACGTCATTCTTTCATGAATATTTTGAATGCGCATGTGCCGAATCAAGGTTTACGACCAAATATAAATTAAATTTTAAAAGTGAATCACGATATTCCCAGATATTTAATCACTGAGAGTGAGTGTGACTCAAAGATATCAGTGATTGATTCACGGTTCGTGATTTTGTGCTCATCACTACTGACCATGTTGAAAGAATACCAAAGATCGTGACAATGTGGATTTCTAGAGGCAGACCAAGGAAGAGGATGACTGACTATGCGTCTTGTTGCGTCCGTTCTCATATTGTTACGAGTGGACCGACCAAGAAAGTACCAAGAAATACGTCGCTCTAAATGGTCTGAAGTATCCGCCCTTAGGACGTGGCCGGCCCATCTTGGTCTTTTGAACTAACGGCAGCTATATTTGGATATTTAGCTACGCTGTACAAATACACATTTTTTGGATGCGCCAACGGTTGCCTTTTTAACGTACATTGAATATGATTTTTTGGCGACTTTCCGGCTAAAATGTGCCTCAAAACAGCGCACATTATCACAGGCATCCAAACCGTTTTGATTCTCCGCCTGGCCCTGATTATCAACACCATCACTCAAAGCGGCCGTCAAGTCTTCAACACTGATGAAGTCCCATGCCGGTACCAATCGTCCCGCCGCACATGCCGTAGCGTCCAGCTGCCACGTCAGGGGCACTGTCGCCTCCATTTAATCATTACCGCCCGGTAATGGTAATGCTGATCTTACCCAGCAAGTACCGGTGCATGAAACGCAACTCCCATCAACCGTAAAGATGTTCAGTACCGACGGCTTGCAACAATACCAACGCGGCCGAAGATCGTCTCACGTTTCATGCCTGATGATGAACCGAGGATCAGATATACACGGCAAATAAACTCGATATTTGAAGAGACCAAAATGTGATATGTTGTAAACGAGGTGATGCGGGACAAACCAAAAAAAATATATTCCATACACGGATGGTATGATACACGTATCCAGTACGTATAACGCGTGTTTTCACCAACGATCCAAGAATTCGTGGGAGAATTTTTGATTAAAAAATAAACAATCATAAAATTAGACATCCGTAATGATGAGATAATTAACCAACATTACGGACAAATCTCCACCAACCATTATTAGAAAGTTGACGGGGCACGCCTGTGATTAAATTCATGTCCGTCTCGTGTCTCTGAAGATATTCAGGAATTGACCCCCGTGTATATTTTTAAACACTATCCGAGCCGCGCCGCGCTGAATAAATAAACTCGCGACAGATTTGATGGACGTCTGTGCGACAGTAATGATTTTTTTATTCTTTCAATCTCTCGCGGCTGGGAATAGACCGATCGCAACATTGAGCCGCCCATTCGAGTCGCACAGATAAATAGCGCCGTAAATATGTCAATAATGTGTACAATAATTACGGAAAATATTAAATATATATATATATATATATATATATATATAGAATACATTATTATTGTGAAGTTGGTTTTTTTTTAGAATATAGTTCTGTGATATTTTTAATACAAATTAAATGCATCAATTGGAAAGATATACAGATGAAATCAATTTATCGAAAAAATACTTTGTTGCCACAGGGATTCGAGTCAGGAACTGACGCTGACCATTACACCATGTCAACATAGTAATTTAACGACAAATTTACGAACGTAATATGTTTCACTTTCAAATTGATACATCTGTTATTACATTTTTTTTAAAAAGTAATCTATTTCATATTTACGGAGAATCTCAAATAGCTTTGAGTAAAATCCGATAGGAGATGCCAGAATTAAATTAATTAATCCATTATATATATGTGTGTGTGTGTGTAATTTTTTGAGGAAACGCCTTGACAATAGCACGTTTTACCTTGCCGAAACGTCGGCCCAGGGAAACCATATGTAAGGAACGCGATCTAACCCAGAAGAAACACCGGTCACATATACACATATACATAATTTCATAAAATTAAGTGCCTAAATATTTAGTAGTTGTTTACCACATCTCGGGGATACCACGTGTAATATTATTTTCGATTATTTTAAAATCACATGAAAAAAAATTTTTATGAAGAAAAAATTCTTTGGTATTAAACGGATGTTTTCTTCAAATCATCCTGATCTATCGGTGTCTACAACTTCGGGTTCACAAGAAACTCGCTAACCGAAGATAAGAAAATAAATATTGTAAAAGTTGATAGTTTTATCGGAAAAAATTCAAGAGAAACCGAATAATGTTGAGCACCGATCAAATATTATTTTTCGACGTCAAAGCCGCGCTAATAAACGTGCACCAGCCCGATCAGAAGTACCGGATATAAATGAAAGAATTTCCACGCAAGCCAATAAAAAAGTTACAAACTATCGTAAACCTTCGAAGAAGTAAATCGTGATCGTAAAACAACAAAATATCCATATCACTCTTTCTAGGGCCTTGATCGATTGACTCTCGAGCCGTAAATTAAGAATTGAAATCACGAAAACATGTCAAAAATCCATTTATTTGAGTATTTTATGCTTAGAGTGATAGATATTCAATAAAAACTCAAAAACTCGGTAATGTAACATTGCTCTGAGATTCTTCTCAAGGTGGCTCTGCAGTCAAGAAATCTTAATATCGAAGTGTATAAAAGCGCTAATACATTCGATTGTCTCATATGGAAGCTAAAGTTGGTGAACATTGAAACAGGAAGAAAGATTGCGGTAGGTTTTAAAAAACAAAAATTCTATTTTATTTTTTAAAAAAACTACAATTTATGGTTTGAAAAGAGATATATCGCACAGGATTGAGAGGTTGTCGAAGTGACGCCAATAAAATGATAGGATAAGGACACGAGGCAATTATTAAAAATATATGTACGGTGAATCATCAGCGGGGCGCCAGAAAGATAGATTTCGACAAAGACTAATTTTTTTAATAAAATATCCGTTGCTGAAATGGTGGTAAAAATATAAACGAATTTAATGTATTGTTTTTGGCGAAATAAAAGTATATTCATTCTCAATACTGTCGCCGCAGTGTCCCTAGAAATAACATATTCTGACCTCGTCATCATCATCGCCAATTGAGAGAAGTGGAGATCGGCTAATCACCCTTGTGGGCTATACGCTACAAGAGATGAACTAAAATAAAAATGGAGAATGTGAACTTCAAGAACTGTATGGCGGGATATATGGAGTGACTAGGCGAGTTCCACAACACAAGGCCTTTCCACACGGGGCCAACAGAAACACCACAACTACAGATGGACACATTGAAAAATTTCTTACCGGAGGACAGGGAGGAGTACATCTTGTTAGGTAGTCGTGTATGCCTGTAGCATGGCGAATAGAGCCTCCAATCCGAATATTCGAACCCCGAATATATTCGCCTGTTTTTAAGTATTCGTTATTCGAATACTTTAAAAAGTATTCGTTAAGTATTCGCTCATATTTATATTATACGATTTTTAAAATTTTTCTAAACGAAACAAAGGTTTACGAACCCTGGAACATGAACATGGAATGCACGCATTCATTCATTCATTCTGGTATACGATTTTTTTCTCCAGAAGTACCGCTATCGGCTATATGGAAGTCGGACATCAAAGATGTAAACGCCTTTGTCGAACTTCTTTTGCATTTGCCTTTTTTTAAGTCTTCTGCTTATCTTTATGGTTTTATGACAACAAGCACTTATAATACATTGTTTTGTCAACGATGGAGTCGGCTTTCTATTTCGAACAAGTTTGAAATTTGACACATTCAATGCAATTTTATTCTTAAAATATGTATTTTTAAAATTAAAATAATTCTTCACTGTATTTTTTCTTCATAATGTGTATTTTTTAAATTAAAATCATGTATTTTTTTGTGTTTTTAAGTAATTTCAAAATTGAAATAATTTCATTATTTTTTGCTTGCTTTTTAATGTTTTTTTGTTGTTGTTAATGTTTATGTTTTTAATGCTTTTTAATGTTTTTTTAATGTTAATTTTCATTTTTCAATAAATAATAGATTAATAAAAAGGTAAAATATGAGACATTGGTCCTTTCGATCCTACGGGCGATTTCTTGTCGACACCGAGAGAGCCTAAAGATAAAGAACACAGAAAATTGTACCGAAATATTTTTAAAACATCTAAAGTGTGGGTGAATATTGGAAATCATCAAAGCTATTTTTTCACCCTTTCTATTTATAATGTACAACACTCAGTAGGTATTTTACACAGTTGATCTGGTTCGGAAAAATTTACACCAAACAGATAATGTTATCGTTAAAGTAGCTTCTACAAACTACGTAATTTTAAAGTAAGTGGCTCAGATACATATATCATACCACCCGACCGCATTATTATTTTTTTTAGTTCGCCCCGTCCCTGATCGCATACAGATCAAAACCGCCTATAAAATGCTACGCACTTTCTCAACGCGCTTTTTCTAAAGCAGTTTCAAGACACATTAACGCGGGAAGCCCCCGAAAAAAACATACTCAATGTGTATTTATATATATTTAATTAATTAACTATTTAACTGTCCACTTGGGTGTTGACGCCCACCAAACTCTCGACAGTTGATCCATCTGCCAATTGATTCCTCGATTAAATCGATCAGTGATCCCCCCAAGGCTTCTTCAAGTACATATTTATATTCGTAAATATCAGCATCCGCGAATGTTATAAATATGGTGGGAGCAAATTAATAAAAATATTGCTCCCGTACGAAATTACATATGGGATCAACTGTCGTATCAACTGTCGGGGGATCAACTGTCGGGGGAATAACTGTCGCGAGATAACTGTTGAGGGATCAACTATCGGGGATCAACTGTCGGGGATCAACTGTCGGGGATCAACTGTCGGGGGGAATAACTGTCGCGAGATAACTGTTGAGGGATCAACTGTCGGGGGGAATAACTGTCGCGAGATAACTGTTGAGGGATCAACTGTCGGGGATCAACTGTCGGGGGGAATAACTGTCGCGAGATAACTGTTGAGGGATCAACTGTCGGGGATCAACTGTCGGGGGGAATAACTGTCGCGAGATAACTGTTGAAGGATCAACTGTCGAAGGAACAACTGTTTGGGATCAACTGTCGGGGGAACAACTGTCGGGGGATAACTGTCGGAGGATCAACTGTCGGGGGATCAATAGTCGGTGCAACGAAACATTAGGAGATTTTAACATTATAAAGTTTAATAATACACTAACATAAAATAAAGCTTATGAGACTAATTATAAAAAAACCACAAAGACATTTAAACACAATGGTAATGAAGAAATATCACAGTTTTCATTATAAAGTAACATAAGCATTAACATTACATTAGTAAGTGAGAGCACTATCAAACAAAAGTGAAATAATTTTATATTTACAGGTATACATGTAGGAAAAGAAGTGGAGGGAGAAAGAATGGGAAGGTTGAACTTATAGAGAAAGAGCAAGGAGATTTCTATGTAAGTAAAATGATTGGCTTAAATCGATAATAAAATACTAATTAAATGTATCAATTAGAGAAATATACATATAAAATCAATTATATCGAAAAATATTGTTGTTGCGCCATTGAGATTCGAACCTGGATCTCTTTGAAACCGGGGAAGGTGCATTATCCAACTATGCTATACAGCGACATAATTTTTGACGACAAATTTTCGAATCTAAATGTTATACTTTTTCAAATGATAATAAAATGGTTCTTCAAAATTAATATGATATTTACACGAACGGTGAATGAATGAATTTTGTGCGTAAGAGGTTCTAACTTTTATAAATGTGGAAAATTAGGATCTGTCGAGTCGCTCTGGATGGAATATGGAAAGATATTAATTCTAATTGACTGGGACAGTCACAACGTCCTTGCAGTAATTTAAATAATAGTATTTGATCAGCACACTCTCTTCGATGTTTCAGAGTTTTCATATTGTGGAAGTTTGCCGCATCTAGTTTTAGAAATAATGGTAATTAGACCAAATTTTTACATTGTATACATTTTATTTGTTCGGAACATCCTGTATATACCGTAGTGCTGTGAAGATCGCCGGCGCAGATAATGATGACGACAACTGATGACCGAGAGAGTGCAGCGGCACTGCACGCGTACACCCCAGAGCAGCAGAATGGTAACACTCGAAACGGGAGCACAATATCCATTGTCACACACCAGTGAAACTGCACGCGGCCGCCGGCCGTGCTCCCGTGATCGATAGGCCGATAGAACACGCTTCAAACCCGGAAACGCTCGCCACTTTACCGCTAGGCCAGTCGTTCTCAAACTGCTAGCACGTGTACACCCCACCCCACCCCACCTAGACACCGGATCATTGATATGATTCAAAAGTTTTTTTTTTTTTTTTCCAATTCCTTAGAGTCTACGAAACTCTGAGTACTCTACATGCGGCTAGACCGCCTAATCTACAAACTACAAGTGCGTCAGCGCTAGTCACTTTGACACTTTTACAAACTACCTTATTATTATAAACATCTGAGTGTTTTATATTAATACATGAATTGGAAGGGTAAAAAATTACTGATAAAAAACCCTCATTCAAAAGTTTAGTAAGTAAGGGTGATATTATACCCTTTTACCTTTCGAGTCAATATATGAGACCCTCTCTGCAATAACACTGTATATCGGTTTTTACAAATATTTTACACAAGGGGTGGGGAAACGGGATGTAATAAGGGTGGTAGGAATTTGGTGTAGAGACAGAACAATAAAGGCTGAAGAACCAACCAGGAAGCACGATTTATCTGGATTTCCGTAATAAATAATAGCAGAACGTTTACTTATTGACAGTTCACAAGTCATAAACAACACACAGAAAATGTCGTGCTCTGTGGTAATGGTAATTGGATGGGGGGAGGGGTAGATAGATATAGTAAACCTAATGGAGCATCCACACGCACATAGCGATCGGCGATCTGATCCTGTCATAAATACCGAACATGTTGATAGGCGGAGTTGTGTGAACGTAAAATCTCAAATGAATACAATATATTGTGTAAAATCATTTTGCAATGCAAAAATACAGCAGCAGTCTTAACAAATATTAGACATGGGTGACGTCTATTGCATAATGCGGCAAGATTGTAAATTAACATTAATATTTGATATAAAGTACACCTGCACCCGCACCCATCCTAGGATCGGTATTGAATACTATAGTGAAATAGCATTTAAATAATCACGCACTCGAGTTTAGAGGCCCTGCGGCCATAGGTAATAACACCCATAATGCACCGTTCTGGGTCATCCGGCTGCGATTGAACTTGGGTCCGGACCCAGTCGCCTGCGGTCGCGCGAGGTCATCATTCGGAAGGAAGCGGAGACGATGTAACGCCAACTCGACGGTCACACCGACGGGTGTAGGAGCCGAGGTGGTGACATCTACCACAGACAACATACACGTACTGATGCATGTTGGAAAATGAAAAAGGAAGTACGTAAATAGACACCAGCTGAAGGTGAAAGATGAACAGTGATCACTGAAAATGGTTGGAAGAATGTTTACTGATAAAATTGTTAAATTTCACACTATAATTAATATTTTTGTGTTGATGTAATAGCTTTATTGTGTTTTAATATCATTAATTGACATGGCTGTTACATGATTATTTTAATTTTCACAACTAAACTTTGTACTACACACAAACAATTATCACCTGATGATGAGAGGGACTGCACCGCTCAAAATTACAGTAGTGTGTGTAGTACAAAGTTCTGTGTTAATCAAGACTGTACACTGGACTGTTGTATACATGTACGTGTTCATAAGAGGTTACTTTTTACAGTTTTAGATTGGTACCTACTTATCATATTGTGTAATATACACACTACCTGTCTACACACGCCAACACATACTGCAGTGAATTTAAATAAATTAGTGAATTCTTAAACTCGCCTACAAGTTTATTCTTTTTAATTAAACATAATTTGACAAACATACAGTTTTTTAAAATTATTTAATTAAGTTATTGGAACACTGATTTATTTTCTACTCGTGTAGGTACTGACGGATATACTTTTGTTTTAATTTTTATATAGCATTAATTTTAACTGTTCTCCCCTCGCGAATATTATATAGTTGCCATATATTCCACGTTACCAGTACAGATATGATCTTCGGATCACTGATACAGCATGTATGGTCAAAAATTCGGTATGACAAAAATAACCTATCTTAAAAAGTACGTCACCAGGATGTTTCACCATTTTGCGTCGTTTATTGGAAAAACTCTTTCCCGGCAATTTCCGATTTCAATTTCCCGGGAAACCAGACATTCTATAGCTTCCTGAAAATCGGGAAATTTACATAGGGAATGGTATTCCTTAAACATTGTAGGTTTATTATTTCTTAAACAGGAAGTCCTGTATCCGGTTTACTTAATAGTGTCAGTTCGTTCACGGCAATCTTCTGTTTTTCTTGTCTCCAAAAATATCTTCATCATTTTTTTACCATTTTTAATTTTAATATACATTATTTCCTGAAGACCCTTCTTCTAGTTCTAGACCGTAGTTCTTGAAACATGTTGACGTATCAATAAATAATGGTTTTAAACAAAGTGTTTTTTCCTATTATTTAGATTTAAATTCGTTCGTTTTTTGATCTTTCGTTTAGATATTCCACACAGCGACCGCATTTGCAACTCATTGATTTACTTTCAGTCTTCTTTTGCTAATTCCAGGCTACAACTCCATAATTTAGTGTTGGCACCAGAATAAAGAATATAACTAATTTTGTTTTTACTCGGTCTTTTTTTACACGATTTTAATATAACGCGGTTCGAGAAAACAATTTTATTTTATTTTTGGTTTAACACGATATGAAAAAATTAGGAATCACAAATAATTTTTTAAACTCTCAAAAGTGTCGGTCCTTTGTACACCTCCCCGTTCGCACACGACAGGTGGTAAGGTGAGGGAAGGGTGGGTATAAGGGACGGGAACTAGATGAAGCGGTCAGTCCAACGTGAGAGACGTTCTGCGTGTTCTGTTCTGTCCGTGATTGTATTTCTTTCTCTCTCTCGATATCTCACGATTTAAACGCTGAAATGTCGAGTATCACTGTTACTAATATTTCTAGTTATTTTGCACCAAATATGCGTTAACAGGTGCGTTTATTGTCTGACAGTGAAGCTAAATAAATAATTTACGTTTTTTTAAAACTTATGTTCTTTTAATAAATATGAATATAATAAACAAAAAAGCGTTTTATTTTTTGAAATCCTGAATTTGATTTTAGTGCCAATATTGTTAGTGTTGTATTTTATTAACACGGTTTATTTTTATACGGAACGTATCCATCGTGTAAAAACAGAATAAGGTGTATATAGCAATAAATAATTTACTAGCAGCAAGTTTATCTGCTAATGCATTCTGTATTGCCCTTGTGTTCTTAAGAATCAATTTTGAGTTATATATATATAAAGAAATACTTGAAAAAACTGAGATCATGTTGACAATAAATAATTACTGAACAAACATAAACATTACGAGCATATATTTGACAGATGGTTAATATACTTGACAGTAGGAAAAATTTATACGATTTCGCTAATACATGTTTTTTTCTTACTCGTAATAAAGACAATCAACACTTGAATATATATTTGCGTATTGTTATTGAATATATAAAAGAGAAAATATTTAAGTAATCTTAACTTAGAGATATTTAATACACGTTCGACATATTCGCCACGTTGGTATTTTTTTTTGACTGGCAATGGCAATTGGTCACTAACATTTCGACATAAATTGTTTCTATCATATGCATAATTAATTTATCCAAACATGCCGAGTTAGGACTTGATTACAATTTTTTTTTTAAATCGTAATTACATTAAATGTCGGCCACATCCTATTAAAATGTGCAAAAATAAAATAGAAAAAATATTAGTTCTATAATGTTTAGGACATATATTTATTCTTGAACGAAAATAGTGTACTATGCCTTCCACCTCCCCCCTCCTCTCCTCAACCGGCACGACCCGCATCAGTCGAACGGCGACCCTGAACCGGTACGGTAACTAGTGAATCGGAATATAATATTAAATTGAGACGTCGCGTCTATAAAGTGCAATCTAAAGGACTAGGACCCCTGAACGGAGATTGTGATAAAAAATAAATTTACAGTCCACCTTGGAGGTGCCAGAAGAACTGGATTGTGGTGAGTGCAAACCTTCTTCCGAATATCCTGTTTCTTCCGGCATCTATGCTTTTATGCAACGTATAGTTTAAAGTATAGTATAGTAGTCTAGTTATAGTATTTAGTGTTCTCGGTAAGTACATTTTTTAATTATTCCGAAACCCTTAAAATTACAAAAACCCAGGGACACAAGTACTGAAATAGAAAGATGAATTTTATGAAATTCCATTCTCTCCGCTCGATCGTGCGTAATAATCCGGACAAATTGATATGCAGACCAAGCGGAAGAACAGCATGCAAGACAGTTGAAACATCAGAGGTTTCGGAAATTGAAAATTTTAATTCACGACTTATTACGAATTGTTGTCCAGTGCGGTTAAACGGCGGACATGCTGTTTTAAATACCAATTGACACACATTCGAATTAAAGTGCAAAAACTCAATATATTTCCGTAACCCAATTTTAAATTGCATCGCGAATTTTGCACGAGGCGGACAGCGGATAAAATTTCATATTGACGGGAGTATGTCGTGCAAGTTCGCCACTCAAAATCTAATGCCGCTTGAAAAGATAACAACATTTTGAAGAGGCGTTAAAAGTATTAGAAATAATATATGATTCGTCATGTTTATTAATTATTCATCTATCAACAGCGAAAAATAAACTACAAAGTTTTTAGCCTCTTCCGCGTGACTTACATTTTTATACAATCGACAATTAAAGTAACGGTAAATACTGCAATTAGAAACATTCGTTTTGAAAAGATATAAAATTTCACAACGTCCTTAATTTGACACGTTGTCAATTAGCGCTTTAAAATACAAGATATAATAGATTTCATTTTAATTTTATTGAAACAAATTATCAATAGGTTTCTTAATGACCGTTATAAATATATGCATTGATATAATAACAATAAGTTATGATCGACGAGAATTTTTTTTATCTAAAATATAATTAGTGCAATGTAAGGCATATTGTTTTCAAGGTCAACGATACGGAAACATACGACACGCGCGACGTTCGTGACGTGTGTTTACGGACTCGACTGTATAGTAAGCATATATTACACGCTCAAACAAATATCAGCAAAGTACAATTTCGCCATTAAACTGTACCTGTGTCTTGAAAAATACCTGGATATATTTTTGTTTTTGTTGGATATATGTGGATGAAATTCCGGTATTAAGAGGAGAAAAATAAGCATGATTAGTAATGTAAATATTGGCGAAAAGTAGGGGACGTACGGCAAACATAGAGCAAACGAGATCTGCAGTTAATTCAATCACGAGAATAAATATTGATATCGTGTTAAACAAAGTAATATTGTTTTACTGCCTAAATTTGATGAACTTTGTGAATTTACCTAAAAATATACCCATTTTTATTGTTTCATTATACGATAATTTGTATTTTAGTTATTATTTATATACTGTTCGATTGAAATTAACTTATTGTAAACGATACAAAAGAAAAACACCGCTTACCTCGATACGAACTACGATCTAGGTGGACAGGGATCAATCCAAACGCACATACCTGAATATAATATTATATAACAAGGAAACAATTTTTTTTATAAGAATATTATTTACTTTATATTTTAAGGTGGATACATGTATGTGTATATATATATACACATGTAATAAAGTTGAAATAATAAATTTAAAAAAACATGCATAAATAAATAGATAATTATGCTCTTGTATTTTCATTGATTTTTTAACTAAATTAAGGCTACAAAGATATTAATTTCCTGTCATTATTCACGAGATATTTCTATGAAGGTTATAATAAATCAAAATACGATATATTACAATTCACGTAGGGTATAAATGTGTTAATACTAGATAACGATTGCATACACTTAGTAGAAATGCTTTTACATAACTGGAATAACGTGAATGCTGAGTAGAGTTATCCACCCACCCTCTCAATAACACGCCTTAATGGTAATAATGGTTGCCTATACACGGAAACTCGAAGACATATCTCAATTCAGAAATTAAAATCACTTAATAAATAATCAATTCATACTTTTAGATAATCAAATCGGTTTGATATCAGAGAACGTTAAATACAAACAAATTAGTTGGTTAGGAGAACACATTCTTATTGTGAAGTTGTAATTATTTAGAACATAGGTCTGCGATATTTTAAATATGAATTAAATATATTAATTACAAAGATATACATATAAAATCAATTTTATCGAAAAATATTGTTGTTGCACCACCGGCACGATTACAACTTCACAATAATAATGTTCTCCTAATAATAAAGTTGTATCAATGTGTCCAAAATTTATTAAAAATGAATTGATAATTCTTTCGTCTGCTATCAGATTACTCAAAGGTATTTGAGATTCCGTAAAAATGAGGTAGATGGCTCTTTCGAATAATGGAACGATTAAATGTATTAATATCAAAAAGGTAACATATAGATTCGAAAATTTGTCGCTAAAAATATCGTCGCTGTAGCATAGTTGGATAATGCAGTTTCCCAGGTTTGGAAAGAGATCCAGGTTCGAATCCCGGTGGCGCAACAACAATATTTTTCGATAAAATTGATTTTATATGTATATGCTTTTAGTTAATATATTTATACATATTTTTAGTTTGTATATATTTTTATTATTGGTTATTACAAAACCTTTCATTACTTGTGAAATGTCTAAGATTATGAAAAATCTTGGGAGGAATGGGAGAGCCATAGCACGGCACTTCGCAAAACTCTTATGGAATGTTTATGAAGATAACACACATAATAAAACTGAATACTTTCTCAGGTATAGCTATCATTAAAAAAGGTGTAAGACAAGATTGTGTGTTTTCGTCAAAGCTGTTAAACATAATATTTTAATATTACATATATACTTTGAGTATATCATAATAATGACGTTAGAAGACTGGAATAATGAACTTTTTTTGAAGCGATTTGCAGACGACACGACACTTTTGGTAAAAGTAAGCATGGAGTGTTACTGCAAAAACTGGAAAATATAACCATCTGTGTGGGCGATTAAAATATACCGCCATTATCGGCGTTACATTACATTACACTACAGTACCAAGTCTCTGGATATGAAATAATTGATGAAGCGGTGTATCACGGGGTAAATGTTAATTTCACAGGTGACTGTGGAAAAAAAAAAACGAATACAATTGGCCAAGATGTTACGAATAATTTGATACAAATCTGAAGGAACAGAAATATAAAATAAACAACTAAAAGTAGATATGTAAATACACAAGTCTTTCCAATATTTTTATATGAAGCAGAAAACTGAACAATCGACAGATAAATTCATTTCCGCGTGCCACAAAATTGCCTTAATATGGAAAAATTTTACATATACGAAATAATATAATTTTGAAGCCAAGATTACGGAGAAAAATCTGCATTGAACCAAATTAGCAAAATGTTAAAAGTTAATAGAGTTATAAAACCATTCAATTTGCAGTACATATGGTTAATTTTCGATGTTTTAAAAACTATTTGTGTTAGTGAACACAAATTATTTTAAATAATATATTATATTTATTTACATGCTTTGAGGCTTCAGCGACTATTTAAAATCAAGTTTTATATCAAAAACACAATAATTTCTTAATACATAATATTTATATCGATCCTATTAATGTGTTTTTTTTTCAAATAACCGATTAAAAAATAATCTAATGTATAACTTCTAATATAAATGAATAATAGTAATAAACTAAGACTGTATTGTTAAGTGGCTCATGGACGGAAAGGAGAACAAACGATTTCGTTCTGCAACAACTGCACGAACCACTGCAGTATTGCTCGTCGAAAATAGTCTCACTAACGGGTATTATACCAGGAACACACACACAGGGCGGAGAGGGCGTGTAGGTGGACTCGCTGCACCGGGTGGGAAGAAGCCTCATCGCTGGCAATAAAAGCAGCTCGGAACAGGCGACTGTTGAAGTGTATAACAAGTCTTTCAATAATGACGTCATCTTCTTCTTTGTCCTCGACTTTTCCCGTTCATTTGGGATGGATTACTATAATCATTCTCCTCCGTTATGTCATATCCTGGGCTAATACTTCAAATATCACGATTAAGCTCGTGGTCTATCTAAACTCATGGATTTATGAATTGTTTAATAATGTCACTACATGTGAAAAATCATATGAAAGATGTATGAACCTTATTTTAAGCTTAGTCGTTATGTCAAAAGCCTTTGATACAAAGTTGGTATAAAATCAAACAATCTTATATCATCATCACCATTATCATCAGGTGTTTTGAAGGCCTCCCCGAGTATCTCTCACTTTACTTTCCCCGTTGTTATTCGGTGTTGTATATTTTGGGGCCAGCGTGTTTCGGAACGGCCATTACCACTGAATAACTGCATTCATCCAACGATTGTCCGTACTCCGAACGACGTGGTCTGCCCATTACCATTTCATTTTTTACATTCAATTACATGAACCAGTCTTGTCTGTTTGCTTATCCACACATTTATTTTCCTCCATTTTCGTATGATGCCCAACATACACGATTCCATGCCTCTGCATTTTTTGAGAGTCTATGTTTCGCAGCCATACATGAGAACTGGAAGTATGCATTAATTTTACTATTATTATTAAGATATGATAGAATTGGCGTTAACTTTGTAGAGTTTCATCATCAAAATGGATGGATATAAATAAAACAATGTTATAACTCTACTTGAGTTTATTTGCAACTTTTCCGAATTCGCGAACCACATCATGGATAGCAATCATTATTTTCATTCGTGTACCATTAAACTTCTACATCCAGTCACGCGTAAAGGTAATAAAATGAATAATTTTGAAAGTTTAGAAATTAAAAGGAATTTGAACAATATTACATTTTGATACAGATGTCTCACAAAGACGAAGCTATTATTTTTACATGGGAAGTATGGAAGTCTTAGGCATTACACGGCTTACGACGATAATTGAAATATTCCAACATGATAACATATATACAACTTCCAAAAATTTAATAGATGTGGTAGCATTGGTAAATAGGTGAGCGTCACATTGTGTAAGGTGATAACTTAAGCCAGCCGATGACAGGTCGTAAGCCCTGCAATGCCCAAGACTTCCATACCTCCCATGTAAAAATAATAACTTCGTCTCTGTGAGACATCTATATCTTGATGACAATCTCTCAGGGGATAAATTCCAGTAATTGGTTCCTACAAAGATTTGAACATACTAAAATATATTACATTTTCTATCTCATCTCCGCTCCTCTTAATATTCCCGTTACAACCACACCTCCACCTTCCGTCAGTAACTCCGCCATCTCTCAATACGTAATTACTTGTACTTAATGTCTACCAACTAAGCCTTTTCTCCTATATTTGTGTATAGTTAGTTTAATACTCTCACAACTCGAATAGTGCAAATAATCTCAAGTAGAGTTATAACATTGTTTTATTTATATCAATCCATCAAACGATAATATTTTGGATAGCTTCTTCATTGTTTAAAGAATATTCTTCAAATTGTTGCATAACGAGGGCAATGACTTTATTCATTATAACGACATGCACATTAAAATAATTAAAATCTAGTATTCGTTTGCATGACGCGCGTACAGTGTACCTAGCACCCACCCAGCACGGTATGTGACACGTGACGCACATTCGGAGCGGATGAAACGATCCGGGGATCCGTTAGGCACGCACGTGGTGTCGGTGCAACCGAATGATATAACGGACGAACGAGATACACATAAATAAATAGTCAGAATAAAATGTCGTAAATTTTGTCGAATATTTCGCCCTAAACTTATCGGCCACCCGCGGGCATGTTTTAGGCTCAAGAGCTACGGTTTTATGTTTAGTTTCTCGAATTATTACTACCAAGTGGCCCATGGGCGGTACGTGTACGCTTAGGTTTTGGAATAATATTTTCAATTTATATCTTTACATACGTTGTTATAGTTAATCCACCAGACTTTTACCGGCAGCACTTGACAGATATTTGAAAATATAAGTATACCGGTTTGCGTTTTTGCTAAGTATACTAAGTATGCCAGCGTAGCTTAATATAATAATACATGATTAAACAAATTACAATTAAAAATGTTTTCTATTATGATGTTGCTATGAGGTTATTTGAGAGTCAGGAAGAATTTGACTTAAGACAAGATATGTGTCTCAAAACTATACGTGATTTGGCAACTACGTAAACGACAGAATAAACAAAAATTTATAATTGAATTTCCCAAAACAAAAAATAATGTAAACATATAATTACATATAACAACTAACATGCTACGTTGGTATGTGTGTTATATTCCGGTTACCTACCTTCTTATACTTCTCACTTCACACTATTACTTATATTACTATTACTACCTACTAAATTTACGGTTTATCAAAGTAGATGCAATTTATACAAGTTAAATTCATACCTACATATTATTATTGAATTTGTTTGTGTTTTTACTTTCAGTTACATGTCAGGCCAACGAACTCGGTTACTTGGAAGCCCACTCGAGATACCAAGTGGGCTTACCATCGGTGTTTAGGTTAACCAGCGGGTTCAATGAACCCATAAAAAATATTGGGACTAAAAGCTTCCCTTAAAACAAAAAATATTTGAACAAAGGATTATGGATAATAAAAGGCCCGAAGCCGTAGCTAGCTGTGTTTTGGGTATCGGTCATGGGAAGTTCTTCTAAAATTAATTATTTTCTCTTGCATAGTTCTGGTTTTAATTCGGCATTACGCTGGTTCGAGAAATATAATTTGTGAAGGTATATTTCAATAAAAAGTATTCATAATATTAGCAATATTTGAATATGTCCAAGAACACACAATTACAGGATTTTTACCTACAAAGGCACTGTTTTTAAACTAATATCAGATATCTCATAGAGACAAAGCTATTTTTTATTATATTTAATAGAAAATATATGGAAGTATGGGATAATTACAGGGCTTACGACCTGTTTTCGGCTGGCTTAAATGATCACTTATATATATATATATATATATAGCCGAAGACAGGTCGTAAGCCCTGTAATTACCCCATACTTCCATATATTTTCCATTAAATATAATAAAAAATAGATTTGACTATGAGATATCTGATATTTGTTTATTCATAATAGATCATTTTTTTCTCTTATCTGGACCACGTTAATCCTTAATTATTCTCGTTAATGGAGGAATGGAGGTTCTACTGTACATCTAAATTAAATCTAGATATATTATTTAGGTAAGAACCTATGAATGAATACAAATACCGAGTATATTATTAATAAAATCGGCGTTAACTTTGTAAAGTTTCATCATAATGGATGGATATAAATGAAACAATGTTATTACTCTACTTCAGTTTATTAGCACTACTCGAGTTTCGAGAGAAACGGTAACTCTCATCGACAGGTGGAGTATTAAACTGAGTCATTTATATCGATCCACAAATACCGAGCGTTGGTAGACACATATCAGACAGTTTTCTAATATCATTCAAGTTCTGGATGTACATAAAACCTTATCAGGGCGTTGAAAAAATGAGTAACAGGCATCCAAATACCGTATCGACATTCTAACGCAAATCTTCAATCGTCCGTCGCGTCTGACTGAAATGGGAGAGATATTCGAGACTGCATCTCGGATATATGTACATCACACCGTATCTTAATTAGGCGATAGCTGATAATTTAACGGTGAGACTTCGCGAGCCAACGTGCACGGACCGTATGTAGATGCAGACCCGCACCGCACACTGGTGCGGTCGAAATAAATTTAATAATACAAATTAAATTAATCAACTACAAATATATACAGAAAAAAAATATGAACCAAAAAAAATTTAGTTGTTACCGGGATTCTAACCTTCGTATCCGAGGAAAAATGTTAAATATTCCACTACAGCAACCAATTACGATTACGACAAATTTAGAACTGATATATGTATATTTTTACAATTGATACATTTATATTTCCATTTTTAAAAGCAATCAACTTTGTATTATAGTTCCATATCTTTGCATTGAATATTTAAAAAAATAGCTTTTTTCTCTACGCGATATCTAATTTGTTTAATAACCGTGCCTTTGTAGGTGAAAATCCAGCAATTGTGTGTTCTTGGACATATTCAAATATTGCTAACTTTATGTCGCCCGTTGAATCTTGAATACCTTTGAGTATCTAAATCACGCCAGAATTAAATTTGTATTAAAAATAGCGCAGAACTATGTTCTGAAAATGCAACTTCACAACAAAATGTGTTCTCCTTAAAATAAAATAATTGTAATTAACTAAACAAACAAAATTCTGTCCATATGTTTTATTAAATATAAGTTTTTAATTATTTTGTAAATTGAGTTAAAACACTGTTTTTTCCCACTATATTTTTTTATTGTTTTAAACGATATCACGTTGTCGAGAGCATCTTCAAAATATTATAATTCAATATAATCCCCCTCTCTTATCCATTTTAACTACACCCCCACCCCCACCTCCGTTAACACGAAACACTCCATATATTACTGTCTGAAAGTGTCTTTAATTTTAGTTGAATTACATTATTGATAATGGGAAGATGTTCCCGAAAACGCTCTAAAGTTAAACACAATAAAATAATAGTGGAATAAAACAGTGTTTTAACTCAATTTACAAAATAATCTTGGAATTGCTCAAAGTTTCACCAAAAACCTTTGCACAGTTAAGTTTTTAATAAAGAAAACAATCTATATGTTTTATTTTACGCGAAAATGAAATTTATTATATCGACTAATGTCCAAGTTAATATGGTTTTCGCATAAAATAAAACATATACATATGAAAATAATCCGAGAGAAATAAAAAAATCCATTTAATTTTTGAAAATCCAACAGCTAGACCCGCACGAACGTTACCACACCGAAGTTATGAGCGATGTGACGTCTCACGCCGGCGCCCGTGAGCTACGACGCGTGCTTCGCATACCGCGGATAGCCCGCAGACGAATCCCTCAATTATGGAGGAATTCAACATCGAGAAACATCTATCGTCAATTGTACGTCTCCGAATCTGTGATATTTCGGGAAAAGATATCAGACATGAAGACACCAAGGGAGGGTAGAAGGAATCAATCGCGACAAAGGGTCATGGATCGACCTGGTAAGAACTACAATACAAAGCCCGCTCCTGGACTGCACAAAAAATTACTACTACGACATCAAGGGAAAAAATGGACCTGGTTAATATCCGCCGAAAAAAATAGTAAAAATTGTCCTATTTGTACGCGACAAGAAACTATGTGACAAGAAAAAATAATTATAAAAATACATGATAAAACGAATGCAAGCGTAATTTTAATTTACACTTTGACGCGATGCGCCCACCCACCTAATACTTTCTATAGTCGTGAGAATACGAATTCCTGTAACTATATTAGGTTAAAAAGTACTTTGGGAAACATGATTACCATTTTTTTTAAATACGTATATCTAGCGGTATTCCTTGGCAACACCATACAACAAAAATACCGTCTCATCACCTTTATGTATTGGTGTTTACGGGTGCGGGCGCGCACAATGATTCAACAGGAGCGAAAAATACTGTTTTTTCAAGATATTAATGAATTTTCTAACATCACATTTAATCCTTTTGAAATTAGCATTTTACACAAATAATAATATAGGAAATTTACTCATAAATTCTAAAGACAAAGATGATAAATTTAACAATTCTGGTATCTATAAACTTAGTTGCAAGGATTGTGTTGCATTTTATATTGGTAAAACGGGTAGAAATTTTAATATAAGAGTAAGGAAGCATTTGAGATGTTTGAAAATAGTTGGTTTTCAGAATTTTCTAATCATTTGATAGAAAATGGTCATGGTTTTGATAAAAAATTGTGATTGTCAATTTTACAAATAAACGATGTTGGTTATAAATTAAATAATTTGGATTCGTTGGAGATAAATAAAGCGTGTAAAACTAATCAAAAAATTAAAAACCAATTAAATTTAACTACGAGTCCCATTCTAATTTTTTTTCCTATAAACTATTTGAGTAAATTTATATTATTTAACAATTAGAGTAAGGTACTAAATTTATTTTTTAAATAATTATTGTATTTTTAAAAATAGATTCTGGTAAAGAAACAAAATATTTTGATTAGTATTGACATCTTGAAGAAGAAAATTGTATTTTTCGAAACCGGTAGATGTATTTAAACTCAATAAGTGGTTAATAAAACAAAGTTAACAAATAAAAATAATCATATTTATTCTTTTGCATTTGATAACCAAAAATAAAAATAAATGGAAAGGGTTAAATCAAAAGTGAAGACTGAATCTAAGGGCGCCTAAATTCATATTTAGTTACAAATTGTTAGTTTCACTAATATAATTGTGTTATTGGCAACCCGGATAATCAATAGTGTTTATTTATTTAATAAAAAAAATATATGCTTGTATTATAGATGGTGTTCCTTCATATTTTGAGTTTTAGAAAACCAGGAATTACGAATTACAATTTGTCAACCGAGGCAAGACTAGCGGTGCACAATGGAATCCTGGTACCGACACTGATGTATGGAAGTGAGGCCTGGAGCTGGCAAACAAGGAACGAAAGTAGACTGAATGCAGTGGAAATGAGATCACTTGGGCAAATCTATTTATGACAGAGTAAAGAATGAAGAAATAAGGAAAGAATGTAAAGCTGATGTTAGTATAGTAAGATTAAGAAAGGATCATTTTGGTGGTTTGGTCATATGGAACGGATGAATGAGGAGAGAATGGTGAGAAAGATATATGACGCAAGTGTTGATTGCACCAGAAATAGAGGACATCCGCGGAAGACTTGACACGACCGGGTAAACCAGATAATGGAGGATGGTTCTGTTAGAAGCCTGAACAATCGGCGAGCTTGTATTTGTGTCAGGACAGAAGAGTGTGGCGCTCTATCCTCTCTGCCTACCCCCGCAGAGGGAAACGGCGTGACAGTAAGTAAGTAAGCAATTACGAATTTTTTTTCGGTGTCCGTATTTAAAAGAATAAAAAAAGAGTGTAATTATTCCACGCCGACCACGACTTGTAATAATGATAATGTACGCTCTTTCAATCCAGGCACGCGTAAATCAATCAATTCCATCGCATGCACCGAACGAAGTACACACACGAAGCAATAACAAGAGGCGATGTCAGAGATCAATTGACGGACCGCGCCGGCGCCACTCTCCATTTCGCCAAATTATTTTAATACGTCAAATTCTACGATCGCCCAACTCGCCACTCATTCTGCACAACTCGTCTGAACTGAATTCCAACATCAATATTTTTAATTCTAACTGTACAGGCGAGTGAGCGCACGGTGTGGTGTTGACAGGCAATGATGGGCGCTCGTTGGCGGGTCAAATTACAAAACGATTAACTAACCTGACTTAAGTGGTCTGTAAAGTTTACCTTTGTATAAAATATATATTGACAGATTGATGCCTTTGAGATTTGGTGCTGGAGACGCACGTTGCTCTACAGGAGCAAGGATAGACTCTCGAGCATTTGTCTGAGACAAATTCTCCAATTTTATGGGCATCTTGCGAGAAGGGAAGATTGCTTGGAGAAGCTCATTGTGGTGGGCTACGTCGAAAGATGGAAAAGAAGGGAAATATCACCACCCGTTGGACGGACGGAGTGGAAAAGGCAGCAGGCATTTCTCTGGTTACAGCCTTAAGATCTGTAGGATGAGGAACAAGAAGAAGGTAGTTCATGGAGATCACGACGCTAAGTCATGAGGAACCGATGAGCATGATGAAAATATATAACACAAATTTAATTAATCAACAATTATATAAAGATACACATGCAGAAAAAAATTATTAAGTTGCTACCGGGATTCGAACGTGGACCTCTTTCCTATTCTTATACGGGAGAACAATAGTAACAATTAATGAAGAAACACACAATTAGATAACAAATAATATTATATTAAGGATAACACATTCTTATTGTGAAGTTGTAATTATTCAGAACATAGGTCTGTGATGTGTTAAATACCAATTTAATGTATTAATTATAATTATATACATATAAAATCAATTTTGTCGAAAAATATTGTTTTGAATCCCGGTAGCGCAAAAACAATATCTTTCGACAAAATTGATTTTATATGTATATATTTATAATTAATACGATAAATTAGTATTTAATAATATTATAGATTACAGTGTACGTCCCTCTCCAAGCACAAGAGCCTAGTCTCTTTTTTGGAGAGGTAAGCGATAAAAAATAAGTAATGTTAGTTTTGTAAAATACTCAATTAACTCATACCTACGAGTATATATTAAAAATTGTAAAAAATTTCAAAATAATAAAAAAAATATTTTTTTTCGATAAATAAATTTATTCTGTCCAATATCTTTCTAGTAGATTAATTTAATTTGTATTAAAAACACCACAGAACAATGTTCTGAAAATGCAACTTCACAAGAAAAATGCGTAAAATCGTTTTTATTCTTTGATTGAAAAATATAGATATATCTCTCAGGTTGTATATTTATGTAATGAGTAACTATGATTTTACTCAATTTTATATTCCTACCAAGAGTTTTTTCTTCATCAACAGTATATGTCTCTTTACCACTGGATGTGGGCCTCCTCCAAGGATCGCTAATATGTTGCCCGCCTCTCTTCTGATGACGTAGCTCCATCGAGTTTGAGGAATGTCAACATAGTGCGAGGCCTCCATTCCAGGATCTTCCCTATCCATCCCTAACCCTCCGTCATCTCTTCGACAAGTGCGTCCAACCCATTGTCACTTGAGATTACAGGTTGTTCACACTTTCCATTGCTCTTTGGGCAACTTTTAATTTATGCGCATGATATTGACTGTGAGCGTCCACGTCTCTACTCCGTATGAGTACGCACGGGTCATCGGAACTATCTTCGTTTATCGGACTCAGTTTCAGCTTCTCTTCATACGTCCGTGTCCTTGACTCCACAAGAGGTTCAGGAATAAATATAGATTTTTTAATATAAAAAATATAATATGTAATTACGAGTTACAAGTGCAAACACAAATAATAATTCAGCGGTAATGAAACTCAAGGCAGAGGTATCACAGAAATACTGCGAGCCTTCTAAAGTAACGATAATAGGAGGAATGGCAATTCTATGCAAATATATGTGCACGTATATTTATTGTATGTTTTATTTATAAACTACCGGGTGTGTCTTATATACTAAATAATAGTTGAGTATTGTATTATCTAAGTTATGTCATCAGTATAACGACACCCGTATTGTTCTATAAATATATGAAACTTTAATCGAGGACGTACATTGTACGAACATTGTTGAATCATAAGATCATTGTATGACATAATTTGTCAACCTCCAAGGCTGGACCGACATGACATCACATCTATATCTATAATATACAAATCGAAAAGATCAAAAAGCACTGTGTTCAACATCGCACAAACAATATGTTGAGATTTTTCTTACCACAAACCAGAACACACTGAAGAAAATAAACACAATGAGGAATTATGGAACACTTTCAATTGTCAATCAATTTACATGTCTAAACAACTCATTTATTATCTTCGCACAAATGTCTCCATCCTCCAAAAAACTATAATAATATTACGCTTCCCCATCTACATTTATGTCATTATGGCTGTATAGTACTTGATTAAACGGACAGGTCTGTAAAAACGAACGTGTTTTTAATATCTCTATTCAATAACAGTAAATAAATATATATTTAATTTGAAATGAAATGTACATTGTCTTTACATCCGTCATCTTTTCTAATCTATACTGTATATGATATACCATAGAATTAAGCATTTTCCGAAATGTCATCTATTTATCTGTTCTTATCTATACTGGCTATGGTGTACCACAGAATTAAGCAATTTCCAAAATGTCAAAACAACAATTTTTGGTTATGTTGTTCATCCGATTCCAAAAAGCATTTTTGTGTTTATTATTTTCTATCCGCGAACAAAGGTGGAATAATTTTAATTACATCAAGATTTTATTTACGTGTGGTTTGTTTTGGGGAAAGCTCTATTATTGAAATATAGATTTTATTGAGACCCTGACCGCGCAGCGGTCACCAAATGCCGCGTAGCTGTCGCCGATTGCTTATCTGCTAGTTAATAACGATTACCGAAAAACGTTCTACAATATGCAAACTTTTGCACGCTTGGACATGCCTGCCAGAAAGAACTACGAAAGTCTCGAAAAAATTGTAATCACAGGGACAGTTGCGGGAAAGCGAGGAAAGGAGACAGTTCGATATACTGAAAGATAGATACACCAAATAAAGGAGTTAACAAGGTCCTCTTTAAACATTGCAATCAACACGGTTCAAGACCTGGAGGGATGGGGAAGACGCGTTTTGATTCATACATTTAAGGCATCATAGTTTTTATGAATTTTAAATGCTAGCACATTTAAGTATACGCAAAATAAGTAAATATACGTCGCTATCTTATCAGAATGCCGTCGAAACATATTTTTTTTATATTACTTCTATAGATAATAATTTGTTGAGATCAAGACAAAATTTAGAAGGGTTTAAATTTGTCAACTAAATAAATAGTTTTCAAAACCACAGACAATCGGACATTACTATAGGCAAGGAATAATTCATAAAATGCCAGCGCTAGCTAAAAATAAAATGTATTTTTAATATTTAACGCAAACTTTACGTTGTAGTTATTCATTTTAATATTAAAATATTTATTAGGTTTGTTTTTTTATACGACTTTTATGAGTTAATGACATATGGTTTATTTCCCAAAATGCAATCTCCATACAGACGTCATCATTCTACAGAAACAAGGGTGGTTCGAGTCCTGTCTGAGACATTATAACACTTACTGACTCGAGGCATCTGGTACTGTTTGCTTTTTTTATATGAGTGTTGCATTTGATACAGTCGATCATCAAATCTCGCTTGAGAGACTGCAACAAATCTATGAGGTAGATGGAAATGCACACGGCTGGTTTAAATCATATCTTTGTAATAGATCGCAATCGGTGCGATTTCAAAATTCAACCTCACCTACATCTACTTCTAACACCGGGGTACCTCGGACCACAATTGTATATTTTACATACGAAAGATATAAAATATATAATAATATCGTCAGGGTTATAGTCCCACTGCTATGCAGACGATGAGCAATTTTTTTTTCTGTAAGCCGGTGAGACAGAAGTATTAAAAGGAAAAATTGCAATAAAAAAGTCAAGTTTAGATTTGTTTAAAATAAATATACATACGTATTGCAATTCTTTTAATTACAGTAGTACAATGTTGTATTATTCTTCAAGAGAAAGTAAAAAAAAAAAGCTTTAATCCGCATATGTTTATAAACATTTTTCTTATATCCGAAAGCCATCTGTCCTTATCGCATAGTAACTGTACTTTTTAAAAAGATCAAAATATTATTTATGTTGTGTAGATAAAATTAATTAAGTGGGAAATAATTCAATCAATCATTTTAAGTAAAAACCGAATTCGAATCTGTCAAAATTATTGTGAATGTGGAACCACATTGATCGAAATCACAAATAGATAGAGCAGAGTTAGATAGGTTTAACAATCACCATTTACGGAAGGCAGAAAAATGTGTATAATGTATACAGAAATTTAGCCAGAAAAACTTAATTAACCGTAGTAGTTGTAATACAGCTAAATTATAATTAGAATTATATTAAATTATGAACATTACTATTTTAATTCATTTTAATTTCGCTACGTGGCCTGACTATCGTGAAATTCATCTCCAAAACCATTATTGCATGTCATATTATAAATTATGGATTTTTTTACAGATAAACGTTTGTTCACTGAATACTTATAAATAATATTAAATTTATACGCTTATGACTATATTACATTGTGTAATTTTTTTAAGATAAAACATTCGTTTATTATAACGAGCTGATGGAAGAAATACATATTTTTTAAATGTAGTTTTAGTAGGTTATTATTTTTCAATTGTATTTTAGTTGATTTTTTTTTTACTTTATTCAGATAGTAATAAATATTAATTCTCAAATGCTTCTCAGTCATTTTTGACGGGTTATTTAAGATTTAAAAACTGTGTATAAAACAAGGATCGCAGTTTTGAGTGAAGTATTGAATTGGTATCCGAAAAATATTTCCAAATTCTATTTAGTGATACAAAGATGAAACTCATACGATAGTGGTTTTGAAGATAAACTTGGGTGTAACTAAAATGAAATAAAATGTTTAAAGACACAGGAACGGAACACCTCTTTCGGCAACGTAATCACTCTTCAGTGTAAAGCGGTGTAATAAAGGTCACACCGACAAAAGGTTTGTTGTATGTAGTAGATTAGTCATTTGAAATAACAACTGTTTTTGCATTTTTCTTTAAGTTTCGCTGTTGCCGCCCTAAGCCCCCGAAATATTCTTCGCGAATCTTTAGAACAGTCAGCCTACAATAATAAAATAAATAATCTAATTGTAAAATGTAAAATCACTACGTATAAAAATGTAATAATTATCACATAAATTCGTGGTACCGTATTAACCATCATAACGGATGGTTAAACGCAAGTAATTTTAATTAAAAGTCTACTGCGAAACTCTCTAACATACGAACGCCGTTTGATCACATAATAATAATTAATGTTGTTAATAAAAATGTAATTTACTTATATAAACATTCACAAACTTTTTAATTTATACCAGTTTAAATTTAAGCGGTAACTCCTATAATAAAATGCACGCAATACGATAACAAAACTGAAACAATCACATTTCAAATTGTATTCTACAGGGTGTATATAAAACATTAGCGGCCGCGACTGATAAATTATGCAAAACACATAAACGCGAGAATCCCACCAACTGCTTCTAATTAGACAGACACTTTTCGCATTTAAAGGTGGATAATTAAAATTAATATTAAATTACAGACCTAAATACATTTCGCACAAGTTGCGTTTCAGTAAGTATGTGAGAATATTTAATTGATTTTATCATTATACTAATCAAAAAATTAATACATCAATCATTTAGTCTATATGTAATTTAATATAGATACACACATGCAGTTCTGAAAAAAAAATTTTAGCAATTTTTTAATATGTCCAAGAACACATAGTGATAACATATATGCTGTATAAAAAAGAAAAGAAAAATTAATTATCAAATTTGGTCTATTGATGGCGATGGCGTAGTGGTACTCGAAGCGAGTCCACATACTAACATATATACAACTTTAAAAAAATTGATAAATGTGGAGATTGAGGGGTGAGAATTGGTGAACGATATATATATATTTAAAGTGATCATTTAAGCCAGCCGAAGACATGTCGTAAGCCCTGTAATTATCCCATACTTCCATATATTTTCCATTAAATATAATTAAAAAATAACTGTGTCCCTATGAGATACCTGATATTTGTTAAATAATTTTTACCTAGCCTTTCCTGATATTCTTACATTACACGGAGTATAAATCGAATTTCTATAATAATGTAATACTAGTAGAAAGGAACTAGAAAGACGTATGTTGGACATCATAGAAAGAGACAAAGGGGAAAAGAAACGTGTAGAGAAGAGAACAAGCAAGAGTAGTTGATGTAATTGAATACGCCAAGAATATGAAAAGGCTATGGGCAGGCCACATCGCTACAACCTATATTATTATCATAAAACTGTGTGTTTACCACAGTACAACGTAACCGATTACAGTGGTTTACCATAGTACAACTTAATGTAACCAATCACAGTGGTTTACCACAGTACAACTTAACGCAACTAATTACAGTGGTTTACCAGAGCACAACTTAACGTAACCAATTACAGTGGTTTACCATAGTACAACTTAATGTAACCAATTACAGTGGTTTACCACGGTACAACTTAACGTAACCAATTAATGCCAACAAATACCCTATAAGACGTATTCTTTAAATTTATTACTTAATATTGCAGCGGTGATACGCGTCTGTCAAGTCTCACACCCAAAAGGCGACTGCCGTGCTACCGACCTACTGTGACGCCGCCTGGCGACATATTATATGGACGAAATAAAATATAATAGACATTATTCATTCCGTCATTCACGGTTACCAAAATGTTTCCTAAAAAATTATAATTTAATATTAATATGTTGAATAACACTACACTTATAATTGGAATGTAAAAAAAGCGTTGGAAAAGGTTACAACGGAAAATAGCACTTTGTTGGCACGATATCGGGCTGTCGATGGTGTAACCCTCTTTGAAACGGCCCACGTGAAAAATTCAGCCATGCATATATCCAGCCGTGAACAACGAACGGACTAATGAAGCGTAATGGCCATTCAGTACACCAACAGCGTGAGCCGCCAGCTACCGCCGGATAATCTACAATCTGCGTGAGTATACACAGGTGTGGATATGTTTATTAATTAAAAATAGTCCATACGACTGAGCATACAAATTAAAAATTCTAACGGTATACGTATCATTTTTATTTGATTACTGATGAAATCATCGGCTATCGTCAACACGTCAAAATTCAAATTGCACTCGCTTTATAGCGGCTAATCACATTTTGCCACTTTCTCGCATTTAAATTTTGTTTTAACGTGATTAATGGTCACTTTAAACGTGTAATATACGTTAACCATAGATAAAACTTTGGAACGCCAATGAATGTCGCGCGTCACGTGATTAGACAACGTTGACCTTGGGCTCCTCGCGCTTCAGTATTGTGCGGTAGTTTTAATATATTTTTTTAATTCTCACAAATGATCAATTTCGCAATATAGCTTTATTTTGTACTTTTTTACAGTGTTTCTAATTTCTCAACCATAAAAAAATGTATTGTATAAAATGTCATTCCCCTAATTGTCTCGTTAACAACAACTTTAGAAAATTCCGGAGTCGAGTCCCGGTGTAGATAATATTTTTCTGTTTATCTTTTTGATTTATCCAGTTTGTTAGATATTTAATAATTGTAGTAAATCAACGAGCTCGGCAGTGAACCCACGCACTTATGTACTTGTGAAATAGTTTTAATATGTTATTCATTTTCGTCAATTGCCAATTTATAATATAACTCTTTTTTTGTCAGTATTTCTAATTTCTTAACCATGAAAAATGTATTTTATAACACGTTATTTCCATAATTGTCTAAAAATATATCTTAATGTTATACTAGGACTTATATATCGACAATTTGATAATTATCAGATTATAAACAGTATATTAAAAATAAAAATAACGATAATTTGAATAATAATTAATAAAGTGGTATATGAGAAAATTCAAGTGGACAACAGAGCTCTTGATCGCCCACGGTCGGTTGATAATGTGAGAAAAGATGCAATTCCGAGAGCAGCTTCTGACACGGTATTGCAGGCCAATGCTTAACTTAACACCGACAAACTAACGATAGAAAATCCAAGAATAAACCTTTTTATGGTGCACCACCAGAATATGGTAGACATGATCACACACTACTTTCATAAATTGTCAGCAAATTTTCATACCACCGACACGTATGAGTCGACTCGTATTAATCTTATGCCTTTCAGGTGCAAACATCGACTGCCCCCCAGGCAGTATTTCCTGAAGCAGAACAACGCGCTCGATCCTCCGGACCGAGATGCACACGAGCGGACACCGCCAATTGAACTTTCATAAATGAATTGTTAAATAAAACAAATACATATTTAAATAAAATCAAATATCTTGGAGTAATCATCGATAAAAAAAATCTTAAAGGAAAAATCAAATTTGTCAAGTTGTCAAAAGGATTAGAAAATTAATATTAACATATTTTTAAAAATCAGAAAATTTTTATCGACAAAAAATTTGTACTTAGTATACTATGCATTTATTCAATCAATATTACAATATGACATCATTAGTTGGGGATCAGCTTATAATACTAGCCTGATTCCAGTAAAAAATGTACAAAAACTTATAAAAGTAATATTAAAAAGATTATTCGACAAAATTACTATTGTGATCTATTTAAAATAAATTTTATTCTTCAAATATTAAAAGAAAAAGAAATCATTTTATTATTAAAAATCGTACTAGATTTAAATTGGTATTTTCATACTCAAAAATCAACACATCATTTGCACAACACCACTATACATACACGCACCTAGGAAAAAATATTAGAAAATTAATAGCTTACCTGAAAACATCAGGAAGATTAATGAAAATAAAGAAATAATAAATGCTATTAAAAATACTTTAAAGATAAACATGTACCCCTAAACTTTATAATATTTTTATATGGCTATTGCTATTAATTTATTATATGCTAGTTATTGTCAACAATGTTTTTTATTAATATACACTCCACTTCTCTGCACAAGCATATGCTTACAAGAAATGTGTAGCATAAAAAAATTGTATTGCATCATTGTACTTAAATTAGATTAATAAATAAATATAAATAAAAAATATAAATTATATTATGATAAAATAAAGCGACACTGAACATAAATTAATTAAATTAAATTTTACTTTTTTAAATTGCAGAAAAATGTTTCTAGGGTTTTTATTAGATATTTTACCGTTCCAATTAATGTATCACACAGACCAGTAAATTAATAAACATGAAATAAAGTATACATACATGAGAAGGGTTTAGAACATAAGTTGTGGGACGAGGGGCATTCTACAAACATTATTTGTGGAAACATAAATCCGATAGTTTATGACACACTTATGCAACAAGAAAAGTATTTACTCTTTGAAAATTAAAACTTTGTGTAAACAAGACGTATATTATACATTAATGCATATTATATTGTCAGCGTTCAAATTTTCATTGCAATCGAGTCATTTATTTTAAATATATCTCGTAGCTATTTGATTGCATAAGTGGTACCAAAATGATCACGTGGGTGACACCATGTAAGCATGCGTAAGCTCATGTGTATATATATTTGGTAGTCAGTGATGTATCAATATAAAACACTTACGTTGTTTACAATAATAAGGTAGTTTGTAAAAGTGTCAAAAGGGAACAGCGCTGATTCACTTGTAGTAATAGATTAGGCGGTCTAGCCGCATACATAGTACTCAGAGTATCGTAGACTCTAAGGAATTAGAAGAACGATGGGAACGTAGGATAGAGAGGTTAGAGACATATCCCAGAAAACTCGTATTCAAATCCCATTTCCACAATTGTGTTTATTCTTGATACTTTATTTTCTTACCGGCGCAAAGACTGTTTAAATGCACGGCTAACTGCATTTCTCTCCATTGCCTGAATTGAAGTCGTACGTAATTATTTGAAAGATTCATAGAATGCAGCGAGTGTATGTGTGTATTGCATAATTTATTACGACGCTTTTACAAAGTGCAGTGCGCGATGCGGTCACGGTGCAGTGTTTTGATGCAAACAGCAGCGGAACAGGGTCGTTAGCCCCACCACAATACCGGACTGTGTGCCGCAGGAGAGGATGCTCATTAACAGGATATCCGGATTGTGTAGGAACAAGCGGATGTTATAAAATTGTTGCGGAGATGAAACAAACCTCTAGTAAAAACTACAGAAAATATAACGATTAAAAAAAATCAATTGCATTTTAGGGAGACCCCCGAAACCACCATTCGTTAAAAATATATACATAATTATATATTTCGAGGTTACCGTGACCATTTGTATATGAGTGTGCTAGTTGGAACCGCAGCATCCTCCATATTTTTTTATTAGCCTAGTACTAGTACCCTCGTATGTAACTGGAATTTATTCTGGGTTTGATCGCTGGATATGGGGGGTGGCTTCCATGATGAAACCTCGGCTGAAACTTCAGTCTCATACGATACGGTACAAACGTACTTGACGTAAACATATTCTGTGGGTCACGACAACTACCGCAGTTATTATCAGATCCCAATCAACTTTCCTGAAAAACTGACAATGTAAATATCTCAGAATTCGTTAGCCAACCTGGTCTACCATCTTGTTTCTATATAGGGGCTTTTCAAAATTGTAATATAATGAAATGTTTCCAATAAAAATATTCATTTTATTCGAAAGAATTGGTAAAGTGTGTACAGAAAACAAGAAAACGAGAAATGACCTTTCCTTTACACACAGATAAAATCTACCTAATTTTTTATTTAACCATTTATATGCCATGAGCGTGTTAACACGCCAAATTTTGTATGTTACTCCAAGCTATAAGCGTGTTAACACGCACCTTGGGTCCTTGTAAACTTGCCGGGATTAGTCATATTTTTAAATCATTTTACCATCAGTGGGCGACAGGTCCCAGCATTTGATAGATAAGTCAAGACCTTTAAAGCCTAGTCTTACCTTATGTAGTCTTCAATTTTAAATAGAGTAGGCAGTTAAAAAGTTAATATTATTTTTCCCACATTTTTATCAAAACTTTGGTCTACAAATACCATGTTTTGAGTCTTATCAATAATAATTTTTTATTGAAATCCTGACTCGTTTTTAAGAAGGATATGATGTATTAATACTTTAAATAAAAAGACAAAATACTTTGTTTAAACCACTATTTATTAATTATTCAACATGTTTTGATACCTAAGGTATCATTTCAGGAAACTGAAATTAAAAATTCAAGCATAGATAAAACAAAACTATGAAATGGTGGGTAACTAAGTAGGAACTAATATGAAAACAAATTTAAAAGGTGACTATTTGTAAATATGATTTGGTTATTTATAATATTTAGCATTTAACACTTCTTTTTATTTCTAAAATTTAAAGTCCTAGTATTTGTATGTATAATTTCTAAACCCTTGTTAAAGTCGAAAAAATGCTTGTTTCCAAAAGTTGATTGGAGAATTCAGAATAGTGTAAATATAAATAAATAGTGGTGTAAACGAAGTATTTTTTCTTATTATTTATATAATATGTGGCCACAAAGTAACTTTTCTAATATTAAAGAAGGTATTATTATATTGTTTATTTTTAATAGTATCTGACATGTGTCTACAGTCTGTCCCGAAATATCACACTTGTTCTTGTTCATTTGTCAATTGTTGAATCCTCCAACAGGACTGTCATTCAATATCTGGTTTACCAAATAGTGCTAGGACTATCGCAAATGTCCTTCGACAATAGCCTCTTATCATTTCTTTCCATCCTCTCCACATTCAATCTTTTAAAGTGCCCAAACCATATTAGCGATTCTTTTTTAGTTCTACCGACTGCGTTACAAACAGATCTACATTGTTGTTGTTTATTTCACCTGTATACCCACGTAAATCTAACTAATATACATTAAAAAAAAACAACAATTTAAATACAACAAAAGGTTAATTAGAACAAACAAGATAAAATAAACAACAATGAACATAAACATGCTAAAAATATATCTAATTGTGACATAATACAAGACAGTCGTACTTGCCGAGACGTAATGAAATACGTAGATAAAGTCACAGTGTTTATTTACTCAAATCATTCTCGGTAAAGGTGAAAATAAAATTGTGATTCGTCTTAATATTGTCACAGCAGAACATATAACTTTTAAGCGAGTTTTAAGAGCTGGAAAAAAAATGCAGAACCACTAATTCGAGATTAAGTATCAAATCGATCAGAACAAACACATTTATTCCAAAAGTCTGAAATAATAATATTTGAAAACACTGATTATTTAAAACAATCAAAATCCGAAAACTTCAATATCTCGGACATGTGACGGGACATTCGGAGAAGTATCTTGCACCTCACAATACAAAGAAAGATTGCTGGAAGTAGGGGCCCTGGAAGAAGAATACCATGGCTGAAGAACCTAAAGCAAACGTTTGGGCAGTCTACTGTGGAGCTATTTCGAGCCGCTGTAAACATAGTGATGATAGCCAATATAATAGCTAACGTCTGTTGAATGGATAGGGCACAAGAAGAAGAAAAATATATACCTAGAATGATAATCCAAGGAATGATGAAACAACACTACATGGATTGAAAGAAGGATCCTCAGGAGAATTTTCAGACCTGTCAAAGATAATGGACTGTGGCGTAGGCCATCTAGTATTACTAGGAACCGTACTGATGAGCCAAAAGTCACAAAATTCGTAAAATTAGGGAAGATTTAATGGCGTATAAAGCGTATGAATGATGGGCAACTTCCGAAATTCTTACTCAATAATAGACCTATCCATTCTCAGCGTCCCATTGCAGTGAGCGGTGGAGGTAAATTCTCTAGAATCTTGGTTTTCAAGCAAAATTCTCAAAACATCATGTATCTAAAAAAGGTAGTCGTTATCAAAACTATATTAAATGTGAAACGGAATGGACCTCTGTATCGCTCATACTAGGCTTAATTATTAATCATTAAAAATTGCATCGTGTAAATCGGTGTTGTAATCAGCCTAGCTATAGATGGTACAGAAGTAGAAACTGGTCTTCATTACTCAATCAAGGTTGATACTTCTACTTATACACGTACAACATCAAAAGCATCTTCAAAAGATATTCAAATCCCGCGTGGAAAAGTTGGTATAATAATAAATAAATATTATTATATATAAAATAATTCATAAAACATTAATTGAATAAATTAGTGAGTGCGGAAAACACAATATTATCTAATTAATTATTTATTTGATTTGTTTATAAACCACTTTTGACCACAACGTGTTTGCGTTAGATATTAAAAATACAATAAGCACATACCCACAAATTATAAATTATTTATAGAGTATATAATATTAGATATTTTCAATATTATATAACTACTAATGCAATAAAATGTTTTAAAAAATACGTGTATTAACATTTTACAATTTAACCAACGACCTTCGGTAATTACTATATCAACCGGTATGTGTATGTGTACAAATGCATATCAATTAATACAAGAATAAGTTTTAAATAATATAACATATACATACAATCTTTATAATTATTGATTTAATTAAAACACTTTTTAACTTTTTTCCACTATTTATTATTAAACACATTAAACACTCACTACTACACATATATATATATTATTGTATTGAACTGTATAAATATCCTACCTTAAGAGAAAAATGTACCAGTCTAAAGATGTATAGTATGGAAATAGTGGAAAAAAGTTTAAGTGTTTATTATTATTAAAAATGTAAAATAACGTAAAGAAAATAATATTAACCAAAGATTATATTAGAATTTTTGCTATTTATCTGATCTTATCGTATCTGCGGTATATAAAGGTCAGCTGATCTATACCATTATTAACATAAGTAATAAAACAATTACTAACACAAATCATTAAGTTAACTAATTAACCAAATAACTTACCATAATCCCCGCAGGGTTCAGCCATGGCGTACCACTACTGTCTTGTCTACTACTACTAAACTAATATAATAATATCGTCAGGGTTATGGCCTCGCTGGTATGCAGACGACACGCAAATTTATTTTTTCTGTAAACCGGAAGAGAGATGTATTAAGGAAAAAATTCAAGATACGTCGAGAAAATAGGCAAGTGAATGGCACAAAACAGACTTACATTGAATCCATCCGAAACAGAGCTTCTATGGACAGCAACACCTAGAAGGCAACACTACAACAATACTGGAATCAATGTCTGCGAATGCTAAATCTACTATTAAGTTGTTGGGCGTGCACTTTGATTCACATTAGAGGGTTTTTTATCAGAATTTTTACCCTTCCCATTCATGTATTAATATAAAACACTTACGATGTATATTACAATAAGGTAGTTAGTAAAAGTGTCAAAGCGATTAGCGCTGATGCACTTGTAGTAGTAGATTTGGCGGTCTAGCCGCATGTAGAGTATCGTAGACTCTTAAGGAATTGGAAAAAAAAAAATTGATTCACATCTTTTAAATGAGTACACAAACCAACAAAACTGTCAATGCATTCTTCATCAACTTTTAATAATAATAATAATAATACATTTATTAGGTTCACTTTTTACATGCATTATGTACTTACATTGATAAATAATGTCCAACAGTCTGACGTATTACTATTCCAAAATAATATTCATTAAGTATACATTTTCACCTAGTGAGTGTTGCGTAATATTTCAAATATCAGACAAATGTACCGAGGATATTATGCATATAAACACAACATATCAGTAAGAAAGTAATACATATATTTGGGTACCCCGTCTGCTACACTAGTAATTTACTGTATTATAGCAGACAGTGTTCCTCCGGTGTAACAGTAAGCAAAGTGCAATGATCAATGTACAAAAAATATATACATAAACAGTTAATCAAGAGATGCAATTAGGTAATTCAATATACTGTTGTAGCAGTTTTATTCTCAGGTTTGGACCTGCAAAAGCAAAAGTTTTGTTTAGTTTTGGCACAAGATAGTGACAGTTAGCCTGTGTCCTTGTTAAGCGAGGGTGCGTAATTTGCTGGTAATATTGTTTATGCCGGTAAAAGTATTTTAGTATACTAAGAATATACATTTGGCGGATGTCTAGGACGTGACATTCTTTGAAGAGTTCATTTGAAGGATAGCGAAAGGGTTTCTTATGAATAACTCTACAGATTAAAAGTATTCGGATTCATCTTATACAGCATTTATGCTGATCTGCTCATGTTTCAGCTAAATAGTTTATAGTTATAAAGGTATTTTAATACAAATTAAATGAATCAACTAGAAAGATATACAGCAATATAAAGGTGATGGCTTTTTTTTAAAAAAAAAGAATAATAGTATCATTTTGTAAGAGCTGCAGCATATAAATTCGAAAATTTATCGTCAACATATTCGGTTTCGGAAACGCATTTCCCCGGATAGGAAAAGATCCAGGTTCGTATTCCGGTAGTAACAAAAATATTTTTTCGATAAATTGAATTTTTCTGTATATCTTTCTAATGAATACATTTAATTTGTATTAAAATAATAAGAAACACACATTTTAAAAGTGATAATAAAAAATATATAATAAAGTACAAGAGAAAAAAAAGAAGTCAAACACACGAGTAGGTAAAACGCTAGCCAGACAAAATCAGTAATTATTATTCCTCAACAGCAACTTGTAATTTATTTACACGTAGCAAAACTATTATTAAGCGTAATCAGCAAGTGACGCAAATCGGAATATAGAGTATTTGAATGCCACACTTCAGCCTTGTCTCATTTTTTCGGTTAAGAAAAAACTTAAATACATATTCTTTTATTATCGACTATTTTAAGTTTTTTCCTACTACCTTACAACCAGGGTCAATCAACCTGCGCATGAAAGGATCTATTAAAGTTGGACAAGGTTGACTGTTAGGATAGAACAATACGGCAATCTAATTATTGTTCCGAATTTATAAAATACCATTTTTGGAGCGCGTTTTAATATCGACCGCGACTAATGTTATTAACACATATCCGGGTCCAAATTCCTACCCTTGGCCTATCCCACTGCTTGCCTTCAGTATACATTGTAACCCTGACACCACCAGGTGTCACTTGATCAATATTGTTTGTTTGATCTCGACATCGCAATACCTTTCACAATTGTGTGGACAATTACCTCCAGTGCAGTGGAGCACTGTTTTGTGTGATCTTATGTTGTGATCATATTGTATGTTTTTGTGCGTGCCGTGGGTGACCTGTGAAATCACCGTCTTCATCTGGGAGCGGAGATCGTCGACTATCCTCGTGCATGCAGTGTGTGATTTCAGCGGCGCCACCAGGGATTTCGGAGGCGTCAGTCGGCGACAGGCGGAGGCAGTCTCCGAGATCGCTGGTCTTTCGAAAAAATCATTTCCCTTCATCAACCTCTTTCTAAATTCTGACTTACAACCGGAATTATCGTAATGTTTTCCACGGAAAGTGCGACCCGAAGATCGCACAATTATATTATAATCTCTCTGTTTACCCCAGCGGAAGGGCAGCGTGATAAAAAAAATTTAAGTGAAATACAATTTTTTATCACATAAAAATATATATAAATCTTTGGATAAATCAATATGATCTTTGAGATTAGAATAATCGATAATAAATCAAAATCCTTGGCAATATTTTTAGATATCTCAAAATTATTTTACACAACGGGCCGAGAACAACATCAAACAAATATATATCTGTACTAATTCGTCAACAATACTAACTTAAAAACGCTAACCAACGTTGTATGGAGTACCTCCCCCAAGGAAACATTTCGGGACCAGCGTTATTAGTTACTTACAGAAACGAACTATGTAATATAAAATCTTCTTCTTCAAATATTAGTGATAATATTTTGTTAGTAGCAAACATAAAATAGCAGGGCATATCATTTTTTTAGCTGCAGCAGTTTTGCGCTTTCAAGAAGGAAATTAACTAAGCCAGAACTAGGCCTAAAAGCTATAAAAAATAGCTCGACATTGTAATTACAAAGTATCGTCTGTAATTTTAATAAAAATTGACTT
Organism: Eubasilissa splendida; assembly: GCA_031772225.1. Taxonomy (NCBI): domain Eukaryota; kingdom Metazoa; phylum Arthropoda; class Insecta; order Trichoptera; family Phryganeidae; genus Eubasilissa; species Eubasilissa splendida. The sequence goes on along the minus strand of CM062862.1, from coordinate 15,164,608 downwards.
TTTTGCTATCAAAATATTTACAATCATTTTCATCTAAAACTGTGTTAAAAACTTTGAAGCTCAATATCTCTGTGTGATGTAGACGTCAGAAGATACCCTGCTGTTCCAAGGGTACGGTACGGTAATAATAAAAAAGACGGGACAACCATATCTGAATACAACTAAAATTACAGGTATGTAAATCACTCAATATAAACAATTAATGTTCAGCTATACAATATACCGAATATTTTGGGAAAGGTAATAAATAAACAAATATAATATATTTCATATCCAATTTATAAACATTTGATCCAAGCCATCATAAAAGTAAAAACAAGATGTTAACGATATCGTAATAATTTATTATCAAATTTGTATTGAATTTGCAAGCAATAACTTTTAATTGAGAAATCCATGGTATATATTTTTATAACTATCTAGCAAATTCAGAGAAATCTTACTATTAATTTCTAATAATAAGTTTTCCTCGATATTATTCAAATATTATTAGTCATTCCCATACCTGGTTGTATGATTAAAAAAAATATATATTTTTATCACTACTATACACAATTATATACAAAGTTAAAAAATATATCCGAAATAAAAAAAGACTAATTCCTCTAAGCCCTATCACTCCTCCCCTAACACCCGAATCAGAGAATTCAGTGTTCTCTCATTTTCCTATCATATCCAGCTCATTAGATTAGATTTACCTACAACAGCGAATGGCGATGGCGATGGCCAAAAAATATTTTATGGAAGTCTTTTTTTAATCTTATTTGGGACCACTATTTTATATTAGCACAAAACGGGACCTTACATAAGCAAAGTAAGCCTGATGGAAAAGTATTACTCTACCTCTACAATTTTTTTTTTTTTAAATATTATATATTTTTAAAAGAACTATGGTAAGGAAAACATTATAAAACCATTACCAAATCTTACATGGAAGCAATTTTTCTCATCGAACCGCTGAACTTATTCAATTTTCATTTAACTCTCCTTGACATTTAAACATGGATTCATTGATCCAAAGCACTGACTTAACTCTATTAACTGCTGAACTTGGCGAATTTTTATGTTGTGTTGGTTCTGAAGGTTTATCGACTTTACAATCTGCACGCACCCTACATATACCTGGGTGCAAAATGGGGCTCTCATCAACCTCAAAAACACGCCTGGTACCGACCTCCAACATACAACACTACGACTCATTTTTTACGACAATTTCTACAACGACTCTTCTCGTTGTAGAAATTTTACTGCTTATACTTGTGTTCGTAGCTGTGTTTCAAAGCATTAATAAACTTCGATCTATTGTAAGTGGTATTTTATTGTTCATCCTACTCTGACCACACACTCGCGCACGCACACTCCGCGTTATAATTCGAACGAACATGTGAGTAAATGAGTGAAATAAAATGGAGCATTCATCTACTCACGCTTAAGCACATTTTTGATCCGTCAATATTTTGACATAAACATCACATGACATATCTATATACACATATAAATTGATGCAAATTTTTATGATTCCGCTCAAACATATATTATACATTTCCGGTGCCATCGACCATGTTTGTAAAAGTCAATTTTTGGTTTCCGTAAACAAGTTGTATCAGAATTATTGCTTAGTACCCAAATAAATATAGTCTTACATAAATTGAAAGTTGCCCAAAGAGCAATGGAAAGGTCACTGAAAGATCGAGTTGAAATATATGCGCGTTATGTTCTCCAACGTACGAGGAGTGAGCAGAGACTATTTTATAATGAGGTTGTGATTTACCTCTGGGATGCACATACGTTATTTGTATGAATTTAAATATCTTTTTAACTCCCATATATATTCTACTTCTAACCACGAGAACTATATTAGAATACTCACAAGAGAAGCACGCGTAAAAAAATATGTCATTTCATATATGTATTACAGGGTGAATATTATTTATTCCAGCGTGATCAGGTTTTTTATTTAACCCGATTCACCATAGAGATAATAGTTATGATTGTTGTATATGTAGCTATTCTGTAGGCGTTGCCATTCTCTGGTCAGGGAACCAGCTTTCCACGAGAGCGCCGCTTGCACCAGAGAGCTGGTGCTGAACTCCAGCCGCATCTTTACGCCCGCAACTCGATGTCTCAGATGCAACGAATCCATGTATACGGCCTTCGGTAAATATTGTAGATGCGCTGTAATAACGCACCAATCCAAACAGTACTCTGTGTAAGTTGATGTACTGAATTCGGAGACGGTTATACGTCACTCGCTTGTATAACGCCGTGACAACATTGCCATTATTATTTAGATAAAATGTTTTAATGACTTCAACACATTGTTGAAGCTTTAGATGCTCCATAATAAAGTGTAATCAACTACTCTCTACGACTACCGAATGCGAACTGACAAATGTCTGCCAAACCGAAATGGCGGCCAAACAGAATCGGCCTGAAACATGAATTGTAATAGAGAAACAACAAAAAAATCACTACGCATATAACAAAATATATCGTTGAACAGATACACCTTCAAAACGTAGGGCAGTATATTTTGCAAACGTGGGTTGCACATTGTTCAAAATAAAAAAAATAAACATTTTGCGAACCTCGTTGGCGGGCAGCTATGCGGCATAAGGTACATTGATCTGTTGGCACATACCAGAACCGGCTCAGTCGCTTGTAAATTGTAGATATCTGGTAAACTCAGCTCGATCCCCTTGAACTGACATCAACCAAGGCCGATAGCATCTACTTAAAGACGGCCGACACGCACCCTCACTTCAAAAGCTTTTCAAGTTCAGTATCGAGCAGTTGCAAACGACTCTGCCTTGTTTATTTATTTTTAAAAAATTCGTACTACATAATTATTAGGTAAAGGGTCCCTTATCGGACAGTTTGTGATTTATTCGTTTATTTCAACCATGTGAGAGTTCGTAATTTGGCACAAATCACTCTTGAAGGGTGGATTGCCTGTTTAATAAAAGAAGAAGAAGAAGAGTTCGTAATTGTGATAAACTGGTGGAAATGGTGAGTACTAGTAATTTATTTTCGTAGAAATTAAATATGTAATCTTTAGAAAGATATACATATAAAAAATATTTTTGCTGCCACCGAAACTCGAACCTGGAACACTTCCTATCCGAGGAAGTGCGCTGACCGATTACACCACGTCAACATAGTAAGTTAACGACAAATTTTCGAATCTATATATTGCACTTTCAAAACGATACATCTGTTTATTACATTTTTTTTAAAGTAACCTTCTTTACATTTACGAATAATCTCAAATACATTTGAGTAGAATCCGATAGGAGACGCCAGAATTATGTCAATTAATTCATTTTATTAAATTTTGGAAACATTAATACAACTTATTATATATTTTTAAGTTAACATATTATTATCATGAAGTTGCAGTTTTTCAGAACATAGTTCTGTGATATTTTAATACGAATTAAATGTATGAATTAGAATATGTTTTCGATAAATTGTTTTTATATGTATATCTTTCAAATTTTCCTTAAAAATAAAATTATTTTCGTATTTCCTAAACACACAAAATATACAAATATTCTCAAATTTTATAAAAACTCGAACATTTCAGTATTGTTTGGTACACGCTTTACTATGGTCAAATCTAAGCTATATTTAAAATTCTTTTGCAGGCAGTAATTTAATATCGACTCTTTTGACTATGAAAAGAAAGGTAAACTAGAATGTAACGGCAAAATGTCGTAAAACTTACTGGACCTTACATTTTCTATTGTCAAGTTTATACTGTATAAGGCTCAAATATTTATATATAAGATTTTTTTTAATTTAAATATAATTTTTATTTTCCTAAGCTGTCAAATAAAAATAAATCATATTTGATACTGGTTATTTACTACCTATGTAATATTTATATTTTATTATAATTATCTCATGCAGTATGTCTCATATTGTATTTTTCAGGTGACATAATAAATTGCTGAACCAACAGGTGAAGTCATATATGTAATATTCATTACACTTGAAGAAAAATAAGAGACTAGAGAAAGAGAAAAGACAAGATGTTTAAGAATAAAACTATTATTTTTGTCTCCATTCTAGTATTTATTACATTTAGTTCGTGTACCGACAACTGGGGAGACAATATAAATGCTCTCAAAAAGTTCTTCCAGGAGGGTGAGAGACAGTTTCGTGAAGAGCCGATAGATAAAATTCATCTCATGGATAAATATGACTTCATCATCATAGGGGCAGGTACTGCGGGTTGTGTACTGGCCAACAGGCTCACAGAAATACCACACTGGAAGGTTTTGCTGATAGAGGCGGGAGACAGGGAGAACTACGTCATGGATATCCCACTCTCAACTACCTATTTACAATTCACCGAGGCTAATTGGGGGCACAAGACAGTACCTTTGAAGGATTCCTGCCGCGCGCTGAAGGAACAGAGAAGCAAATGGCCGAGAGGAAAAGTAATGGGAGGATCGAGTGTGATTAATTATATGATTTACATTAGAGGTAACAGGAGAGACTTCGACAATTGGGAAGCTTTGGGCAATACAGGGTGGGGTTGGGATAATGTTCTGAGTTACTACAAGAAAATAGAAAACTATAAAGTACCAGAAAATAGCGATTCTTCCTATTACGGCAAAAATGGTCAAGTGAGTATAGAAAATGCCGGTTTTGTTACCGAAGCAGCTAAAGCGTGGGTCAAAGCTTCCGGACAAGCTGGACACAAACTGAACCATCACAACGGTCGCACCCAGCCTGGAGCGGCGTTACTGCATTTCTCTCTCATCAATGGTACTCGACACAGCTCCAACAGGGCCTATCTTCATCCCATCAGAAATAGACCAAATTTACACGTCGTCAAAAAAAGTCACGTTACTAAAATATTGATAAACAATCTGAAACGAGCGCGCGGAGTGGAATTCGTTAAAAATAGAAAAACCTACAGAATAATGGCAACGAAAGAAGTAATCTTGTCAGCTGGAGCTGTAGGCTCTCCGCAAGTATTGATGCTGTCTGGTATAGGACCCAAGGACCACCTTGAGGATCTTGGTATTAAGGTTTACCAAGATTTGAACGTGGGTTACAATTTGATGGACCACATAGGAATTGGAGCATTATCGTTCACGGTGAACAGTCCCGATTTCACCATAAGCACTCCAAATTTATTCAACAATATTAGTCACCTATTCAGGTGGTTGCACAACCATACAGGAATTTTAGGAATTCCGGGAGCTTCTGAAGCTGTAACATTTGTGGATTTAAAGAACCCGCAAGACGAAGACGGCTGGCCTGACATGGAGATCATATTTCTGTCTGGTTCTGTAAAAACAGAGCCCGCATTCAAAGATAATTTTGGATTTCGCGACGACATATATGACAGAGTTTTGACGGATTTACAGGGAAAGAATTCGTTTACGATTGTACCGGTTCTATTACATCCAAAATCGAGGGGCAGATTGATGTTAAAAAATACCAATCCGTTCATGCACCCTCTCATCGATCCTAAATACTTTTCAGTCGAAGAAGATATGAAAACCCTCATTGCCGGCGTACGAGAGGCTATCAAAATAACGCAGCAAGATGCTCTTCAGGCTTATGAGGCGAAAATGGCCGACAAACCATTTCCAGAATGTGTTCGATTTGGTTTTGACACGGACGCCTATTGGGATTGTTACATTCGCTACTTCTCTTTAACATTTTACCATCCAGCGGGAACGTGCAAGATGGGACCAGAAAATGATCCCGGAGCAGTTGTAGACCCTAGGCTGAGGGTTTACGGGGTAAAAGGATTGAGAGTTGTGGACAGTAGCATTATACCGCAGATTACGACAGGTCACCTCAATGCACCAACATTTATGATAGGGGAGAAGGCAGCCGATATGATCAAAGAAGATTGGGGAGAAAGTAAGATTAATACATAAATAATGTAAGAGTGTATAATAGATAAAAATAATCCAAAGAAATTGTGATAAATACAATTGTTGTAAAGAGCCGAGAGAATTTAGCTAGAGCATGCAACACTAATACAGCGATGCAGCATATTATTTGAGTAATCATAACGTTGATATTAATCTAAAACTTTTACGAGCCAAAGATAGCGCAGCGCGCCAACGTTGCATCAAATGTTTAAAATAAAACAAGCATAAAACTGACCAACATGCAATGAAAACAAACACGTAATGGTTGTTTTGGATCAAGACACACTGGCTATAGAAGAACCTGTTATGGAAAATATACGTTCTTTTAAATTCGTATACCTAGTTGGCAAAGCAAAATTAAAAAATATCAGGAAGTATACAGTGTAGATATAATTGGTATGTGATATTTTTCACGTTTTATTTTATTATATAGAATGAGTTACGTTCATTTCTAAAACTGTATAATTCGTGAAGGTAATTCGCTATATATTACATCATATTTATAAACAAATTAAAATGTAAAAAGAATTGTGTCCCAAGTTGATAAATAATGAAGATGATAAAATGTCTAATAACAAGAAATTTCTTCTCCCAGCTGTTTGTATTGTACTATGAAATTATCTATTTTTTTCGTTGTTTCGTTGAATAAAAAATGTAAAATATATCTCGATTCTTTACTCTCGACTATTCTACCTGCGGAGATGATGGGAGCTAGATAATCATTATTACTCTATTCGAAGAAGTCTTTCTAACGTTAATTGACAGTGAGCGATGCTGTCAACAAGAGGAGTAAGATTTGTGACGGGGTTTTAAATTTCTAATGATTTAAGCAAACTTTGCTTGGAGTGGGCGAAAAAATGGTAATTACAAAAAAGTTTTTTTTTTAACATAAAAGTATTATTTCATTATTATTCATCCCACGATATTAAGGAGAAGAGCTTTAAAATATTTAAAAAAAAAATAGAACATTGCCAGATGTATAAAAACTAATGTGTTAAAAATATTATATGACATTTGGGCAGAGCAGATTTGATAATTAATTCCATGACGCTGTCTACATATCGTCGATGTAAATCCGATACCGCAGAAGAACCATTTGTCAAAACATTCAAAAGAGACAAAAAAAGGATTGATTATTTAGTTTGGGGTAGTATTGACTTTGGCAAAGTGCAAGCAGTCAGTCTAAGGCTTAATTTCAAAATTTGAATACGCCAATCAATACGGCGTGTGCCGTTCAACTGAAAACGCTAAAAAAATGTATTTTGAAATGATTGGTTCATGCGGTGTTGAATTTATATAGATGATATATCCCACGATGTCCCATTGGCCAAACAACATGATATGTAAGAGGACTATTAAAAAAAAAATACATATTTACTACCAATGTAATAATTTAAAACGAAATTCTAAGAAAAAAATCTCTTATTGACCAATTTCCTTTCCCCTTAAAACATATCATTCAAAAAAATGAATCCATAATTTTAAATTTTAAAAATTAATTTGAAATATTTAAGCAAGAAATTTTCTCAAAAATAGCACTACATAAAAGTTATCAAATTTTATTATTAATATTAAATGTTATTAATAAGTCTCTTAACAAAACCAAAAATATCTGAATAGGTATCTCTACATTACATTACCTGTAAAACTTACCGATAAAATCGTATTTTTTAAACATATACGCGCACGCATATGAAATACACAATCAATATGAAGTTGTTGGATTTAGAAAAATTACTCCTAACCTCCGTGACGCATTCGAAAGTAGATTGTAAAGAGAGCAACATCAAAGAGATCCGTTATGGAGAGAGAGGTTCGACACTTTTTATTGTACAGGAAGAATGGCTGAAAGAGCTGAAAGATGAAGAAGAATGGAGATAGAACAATTCGTCGGAGAATAAAGAACGCTCGTTACAAAGGAACAATTAACATTTATTCAAAGAGGTTGACGATAACGATGAGGTACGATATTTTGTTTAAAAACAATATGAACAAATTCACGTACGATCAATAATATTAAAAATATTATATATTTTGACAATAACATTTTGATCTGTGTTGTTAATGTTGATGTAACTATCAAATATTGTTGAATAAGATTGTGTGTAATATTCACCATATAAAGCCCTTATAAATATTTGCACTTTCGCACAAAGACATGATAAAATTGTATTGCTAAATACTAGTGTTTTATACTTTTAAAATTAGCAATATTAACTTTGTGGTTAAAATTCATATTTTTATTTATTATCTTTGTTTTATTAACCACTTAATTGAGTTTAAATACATCTACCGGTTTTGAAAAATACCATTTTCTTCTTCAGGATGTCATAACTAACTAAAACATATATTATTGTTTCTTTATCAGATTCCATTTAAAAAAAAAAAAAATTTAGTACCTAACTCATTCGTTACTTAATACAAATTACTATACTAAATTTTTATTTTTTAAATAGATTTTTAAAAATAGATTCTGATAAAGAAACAATAATATATGTTTTAGTTAGTTATGACATCCTGAAGAAGAAAATGGTATATTTCGAAACCGGTAGACATATTTAAACTCAATTAAGTGGTTAATAAAACAAAGATAATAAATAAAAATATACTAGTGTTTTAAGTAAGAGGTGACTACAATAGCAATATTGCGATCAAATAAACAAATTACTATCATTAACGAGAACACATTTTTGTTGTGAAGTTGCATTTTCAGAACATAGTTTTGCGGTATTTTAATACAAATTAAAACAAAAAATCTATCTATTGAAAAAAAAATTTGGTTTTCCCAGGTAAGAAGCAATTAAACATTTTTTCGATACATAGATTTTTTCTAGTTGATTAATTTAATTTGTATTAAAACATATCATCCATTAAAAATAAATTGCTATTCTAGTTACATTTTTTTTTGTATAGGATACGGTAGGCATCACCTCCGATAGATTCGGCCTAGCCTTGGCTATTTTACCAGTCTTGCTTGTGTTAAATAAGCTAGTTTTTTCGTGGTGTTAGATGATGTCATTTTTTAAAAATAAATAATTTATATACACAATGTATAATAAAATGTAAACTCAGGGTTCACTCCCGCACAGGGTTGAGATGCAAAAGATGGGCTAACAATTTAAGATGTTAGTTGAGGAGTACATAATATACTATCAAAAAGCAATCGGCTGGGATGTGGGAGCTGCGCGGCCACGAACAAGAATTCCGTTATAACCTATTTTCCAATGTTGAAAATGATTTAAAAACACGACGCCGCCTGGCGATACTAAAAGGTTAAAAAAAATATGCTAACCGGAGGTTCGAACCTGCGTTCAGTTACGGTCGATAGTCTGAGACGCGTCGATATTAACGTATCCAACATGTATACAACGCAGTTTTATTTTTGAGTAATATAATAATGAATACTTACTATGCAGAATACATTGTCCGCAACTGCTTGGAATAATAAATGAGATTTGGAAATTCTGCGGTTACATATTGTAACACAGAATTGACGGAAGCACGCGCAGTGAAAATTATTTTTACGCCCGGATAATACAATTTTCCAATTTGACATCTGCGAATAGTGAAAGTGCAGACGTCGCTTTTCAATGTCAGCTCTTTCCAAACATAATCAAGTTTTGTTAAAAGCTAGGATGTTGATTATTTAATGTAGCGGAGCAGTTTAATTCGCAACAATCCTAACCGAATGCCGCACTAACGGCAACGGTTAAAAAAATTAGTCGTTATTTAAACCATTATTATGATCGATTAAAACGATTATTGCTAACTGCTGGTACAAATAACGGTTTACCAGCAGTAGAAGTCATACTAAACAGTCGAGCAGAAGAAGATTTTTTTTAAACAGAGATATATACACGGAATACGTGTCATATTCATATTCTTATTATTTTCAAAGTAAGCTAAACACTTGTGCTATGAAAACAAGACTAACTCGGTGGCCTCCTGGAACGAGGCTCGAAACCCCGACCACTAAAATCGTATCGTAACGACATTCTAGACCACAAGCACGATTGAAGAAAAATTTGATCAAGCTGATCAAACCGATGTTAATAAAGGCGCGGATTCAGCATACTTAGATGTAAAGAGGTGCCTTAAGGCTTAGCAAAATAAATCGAAATATAACTTTTAAAATAACTAACACAAATAAAATGACTAGATAATTGCAATTCAAAGAATATCAATGTTATGATGCATATTTGTTTAAATATTATTAATACACATTTGCATATTCGTAAATTTTTAATAAAAATTAATAATTATGTAATTTTTGAAACGGACCGATCGCAAACAATTGTTCAGAATTGAGGGATCTTTACTTCAACTCGATTGCTATTCCACGACTAATTACCCCATTGCAACTCGAGATAAAATAAGAGCAACGCATCTCTAACATTTCTTCTTACGCTTTCGAAGATCAAGACAACGGATCGTGCATCAGCCCGTCACGAAGAGCGCCAGCTCGCGGCTAATCGTCTACATTCACTGTTATTGTAATATACAGGATGTAACAACGACGGATCCAACATTTACCTGTTCAAATTTGTGGAAGATTTTCACCGGTACATCAATTCAGAAAGGATGTGAGCAAATAAACACTTAATACTCTAATACAAATTAAATGTATTAATTAGAAAGATATACATATAAAATCAATTTTATAGAAAAATATTGTTGTTGCTATCGGGATTCGAACCTGGATCTCTTTCAATCCGGGGAACGTGGATTAACCGATTATGGTATACCAACACAGTGCTTTGACGACAAATTTTCGAACCTATATGTTACACTTTTCAAATAAATACATTTATTATTCCATTATTTGAAAGCCATCCCAAGTCCAAAATTTAATTAGTATGAATTATTCATTCTGCCATCTCCTATCGGATTACTCAAATGTATTTGAGATTCCGTAAAAATAAAGATTCCGTAAATGGCTGGAATAACGTTTAACCAGCAGTAGTTAGTGAAAAATTTCAAAAAAATATATATTCATACAGCTCCCGATTTTTGAATTCTGTAACATACGTCATTAAAACATGCGGCTGTATATGAAAATTACGGAAATAGTTGAGATATAAATTTTGATTCACTCTTTAGCTTGCAACTACCACTTTTGAATGAGCAATAATCAGTGAAGATAAGCATTAATTACATAATCGTAGAAAACCTTGCTGTAAAATTTGTGATAAGTATATTTTTACACTAATTTTTACTGCAATAAGAACAATATTCATTATAACCTCGTAATAATCAAATCTTTTCCCGAAATGGAACCATCTTATAGACTAGTGGTTGAATCTCTTATTGAATATACGATAATATTATAAATATGCATATAATATATATAATTTTTCATAGATTTATGACGGAGTTTTACAGCGATTGTTGAGATTTGATTTCAATTCTTTATATTCTGGTTGATCACTGATACAGCTCTATTATGATAAATATTGCATATTAGATTAATACTAACATAAAGCATCGGCTGCTGCGCCACGACGGCCAGTGTTTCAGTAAAACCTATTTTTGAAAGTTGAAAATTAAAAAAAAATTGAAGCGGTCCACCACAGTACAATCTAACGTTCCAGTGCTAACCCGACACACCTTCACTCCGTGACTGCCGAGTAATGCCGATCTGACGCCGCCTGGCGACAGATTAAGACAATGCAGTAAGGCGGTTTGTGCAACTGCACAGAGGAAACGTACTGAAAAATACTGTAATTTGAATCAAGTTCTAATTGCAAATCAGTAAGGGGTTTATGAAAGGAGATCTAACAAATCGACTCTTCCAAAGACACGGAGATAATTTCTGCAACTTATTCCAAAGTAACGGCGGAAACGATCTCTATTTCCGTCGCGATTAAACTGATGCTATAAATCTGAACCGCTTTCAACCTTTGTGGCTATCAAAAACTTTATTCATCTAAAAAGTGCTTCCGACCACTTCCTTAATGTTAGAAATTTTTACACAATTTTTTTACACACGAATTTATACAGGTACCTATTTTACCAGCAGAACATTCATTGTGAACTAATTATGTTACTCCCTGTATAGCACATTATATTGAGTAGTTAGAAATTTGTTATTACTCTCTGATAGCATCACCGTACGGGTTAGCCTACACATAATGATGGCCGTACAGCCGACAGGAAACACCATTGATGTAACATTGACACGAAGACAAAAGCTTGCAACACCATCACCAGGTTGCTACTGCTGCCACTTCTCGTTCTTTAAGCTGAACGACGAGTGCTTTGATATGACGCGACAACAATCTCGCAAGACTTGTGAGCGTGGATTTCTGTGTAGATAAAATCTTTTACAACCTCTTCTTTCTTTTATATCCCGTTCATCTAGGGTCGACTATTCTAATCATTCTGGCCCATCTAAATACAATTTTTAACCTTTACCACACCGTGATATAAAATACTCATATGCAGCCATGCTGTCAACTCGTGTTACCGTAAGAAATTTTTAACATTTAAAATGTGAAGAAAGCTTTTATTAGTTTAAATGGCTTTAAAATTGTTAATTCTATAAACTTACTCTAAATATTGAGCATTAATTACAAAAATGGGATCAATATCCTAATATAATTAGGAGCATTCAGTAAGTCCTATACAATGCTACCTTTTTTCTTATCTCTCTTCATTAAATTAGTGAGAAAGAAATATCATATATTCGTATGTTTGTTATTATTTTTATTGTGAAATTAATGTACCATCTCTATTTGTCTTACCACAAATGGTTTTTTCCCCAGCATATTAATTTTACAACTGACTGAATTGAAAGATAATTATTTTTGTAAGATTCGCATTACACAACTGATTTTTCACTAGTCAGTTCTAAGCATAAACATTTTCTTTATAATTAACTAAAATGTGATTTTTATGTTGCGTATATTAACCGAAATATTACAGTTGTAATTGGGGCGGTAGACCTGTGTTACTGTACGGTTTTGGAAGGGTTAAGATCTCGTCTGACTGAAGGTATCTATCTTGTCGCTACTCGATCTTCTCTCGGACTTGAATCGTGTGACCTTGCTCCCTTCTTCTTTTATTTCTTAAGGAATAGGGCCCACTATAAGAGAACAAAGAACATAAACATTTTAAATTTTGAGCAACCCTGTGACTCCACCAGCTCGTCTCAGCTACACGCATCTAGTCCATCTATTTCTTTACACTCGTACAACACTGTGTCCCGTAGAGTATAATTGGCCTAATCGGTGTTTTATAAATTCAACTAATAAATAGTTATGAAGTAACTAGTAATATTAAATGAAAATGGTTTAAAATACTAGGTATTAATTATAAATATATATTATACGTATAAAATAAATTTTGTCGAAAAATATTATTTTTGCGCTACCAGGATTCGAAACTGGATCTCTATTTCCAATCCGGAGAAGTACACAACCAATTGTGTTATAGCGCCAATCTAGAACCTGAATCTCTATTTCTGGATTGGAAATAGAGATCCAGGTTCGAATCCCGGTAGCGTAAAAACAAAATTTTTAACAAAATTGATTTTATATGTATATATTTATAATTAATACATTAAATTAGTATTACGAATATCATCGACCTATGTTCTGAATAATTACAACTTCAACAATAAGAATGTGTTCTCCTTAATAAGAAAATGGTTTCCTTTGTGAGTGTTTATATGTACGCGAGACAATGGTAATTTAACTATTTATGGTATTATGAATGAAATAAACTTTGATCATTTTAATAGCAACGGTTCAAATTTTAAAAAACGAAAACTTGATTGAAGATGCCAGTACGACATTTTCCTTATTTTCAAATCTAAATTAAACAAATGTGATAAACTAAGGAAAAAAAATTAAACTACGAAAGAGTACATTTCTACGTATTAAAAAGTACAGCTCGAATGCAGTTCACATTTTCACAAATCAAAATGCAAAACAAAGGGAAATTTTTCCCTCGCATATTGCAAAAAAAAAAAAGCACAATAGTACTGCATACTTTCTGAAGCAGGACAAAACGCGCGTCAGCAAAGAAAGAAGAGAGTAGGTGTGGTAATATTGCGCATTGTAGTCTAGACCGGGTACACACTGTGCTTGATCATGATATTTGAAAAATCATTTTTACATGGAGTATAAACATCATTACAACTTATTTAGTCCAAAATAGCACATTATACTTCGATATTGTTTTGCCTCTCGAAGGTGAAATAACATTTTACAAAGTTCCGCATCGGGACGGTCCCGAATAATCATAGTGGGTCCAGAAGGATTTCATATATATAATTTTGTGTGAATCGCGAGGTTTTTAGAAAAGTGAGGATAATCGAAGAGATAAGTGTTATTTGAAAAGAATTGAGTACCGAGTGTTGTCGGTGAAAAGCGAAAGCCCAGCAAAACTGTTGTTATAAATCAATTGTAAATTGTGAGTAAAGGTAATATTATGTGTGAAATAGTATCATATTACTGTTAACAACGTTCCACATCGGGACGGAATCTGAATAACCAAGATATGTCTAGAAAGATTTCATAACAAAACGTTACTCTAATACAAATTAAATGCATCAATTAGAAAGATATACATACAGATAAACTCAATTTATCGAAAAAATATTTAAGCTGCCACCGGGATTTGAACCAGGATCTACTTCTCCGGATAGGAAGAGCAGCTAAAATAATCTAATTAATTAATCTGTCTGTTTTAATTATAAATATAAATTTATAATTAATACATTAAATTAGTATTTAAAACGTCACAGACCTATGTTCTGAATAATTACAACTTCACAATAAGAATGTGTTCACCTTAATAATGTTTTAAAAAAAAATCATTTCCACGTATGGTGGTTTGCGATTGCTCTTGCAAGGTAGTGACCGGTTCGAGGCCAATAGCGACCGCTTATCAGGTAATTAAATTTTATACTAATTTCTGAATCGAGTGTCTTGGCACAATCGGATACGACCGGTAATAACAAAATACGTCAATATTGTCGATTTCGTAATACACAAGTCCACAAACGCACAACATCGGTCGCTTCGTATGCTGGCGGCACGTTACTTTGTTTTTTTACGGTACAATTATATAATTAAGGATCTTTTGATCATCAGGAAAGTACATCTACGTAACAATTTGTTCGACAATGGTATAAAAAAAAACGGTCATTTACTTACAAGCTTACTTTTTATTTCAATTATGTATTTGTAGATGTTGTCTATGCCTCACCTGAAACAAAAAATATCATTATTAGAGTAGTTGAACAGGCAGTTAAGAAATAGTCATGAACATTTGGTCGGTTATTTACGTTTCAAATTAATGTAAATAAATACATCTCAACTGAGCTACGATAATTACGTTTACAATTACACTTCTAATTAATGACATAACTTTTTTTACCAATAGAAAAGTACAAATTTAGAAAGAAAAAAAACTAGCATGTTAAAATAAATTATATGAATATACATTTTGTACAATGTTTCCCGTGCCGGGATTAATTTTTAATAGCCATAATGAATTAAATTTGCGTAAGTTACGTGTCGACTAAAGCAATGAATATGGGATATATCGGTTTAATTCAGGTAAAAACATAATTTCAGTTCCTAATTTATCCTAGCTAATTGTCCCATTTCCAACAAGAGGAAATTGTAATGAGAATTGAAAATAGATATTTTATTATTCAAAAAGGTGATTATTTTTCGTATTTGGTGGCAATTGCTGTATCTAGTTATAAATAACAAATATCATAGAGACAAAGCTATTTTTTAAATTATATTTAATAATAATAATAATAATGGATAATTTGTATAGCACCATTTTCGTAAAAACTTTCACCTCAAGGGCGCTTTACGCATAAATTGTTTATTATAGTTTTATAATTACCTTTGTTTTTTTAAAATTAAAAATCGTTATATTCACTTATGGAAATGATTTTTTGAAAAGGTGCGTTTTTAGTTTCTTCTTAAGATAAGTCTCTGATGCACTGTTAATGGAAAATATATGGAACTATGGGCTAATTACAGGGCTTACGACCTGTCTTCGGTTGGCTTAAATGATCAGTTTAAATGTATATATAACGTTCACCAATTCTCACCGCTCAATCTCCACATTTATCAAATGTTTGAAAGTTGTATATATGTTAGTACCGAGTACTTTCGAGTACCACTACACCATCGCCATCTATGGACCAAATTTTATAAATCATTTTTCCCTTTTTTTATAACAGCATGTCATTACTATGAGAATCTGATTATTTTAAAGCAATATTAAGCCCTGTAATTACCCCATACTTCCATATATTTTCAATTAAATATAATTAAAAAATAGCTTTGTCTCTATGAGATACCTGATATTTGTTTAATAACAGTGCCATTGTAGGTAAAAGTCCAGTAATTGTGTGTTCTTGGACATATTCAAATATTTCTATTATAAATAGACTTAATTATTATTATTAACCTGACAATATATTTTTTTTTTTTTGAATAATGTAAACGGATTATTGATGAATTAAGACATAGTTAATAATTTTAAAACATTGCATGAAAAAGAATATTATTCTGGTTTGGTGATATTATCAAGGTAGATAACTCTTTTTTGTGCATGATACGCAGAACAAGCTATTCATGACAGACGCGTGTAAGAATTTTAGAAGTAAAATATGTGCAAGCCTAGAAATAATGTGTTAAATTCCATCGCATCTTAACATTTCTTTTGATTGTATTTCTTTAAAATGAAAATTGATTATAAAGAATGATCTTAAATGAAAAGCGAATAAATTTGAATACAAATATAACATTTTGAAAAAAATTATATTTAAAAAAAATAAATAATAATATTAAAATGAACTATCGATGTGTTGCACCGACTTACATAGGTACAAAAAATTGCTACAATGTTTGTATTACTCCGCAAAATCTAATTATACAGTACTTCGGCCGTTTCCTTATTAACCAACAAAGAAAATAAAGGAAAATAATGTAATTTGACGGTACTCGGTAGTTTGGTAGGCAATTGAATACCTGTTTGGGCTAGCGTACATATATACAAATAGTTCAACGAGCGCATCAAAAACGATAATTATTAAATAAAATAACACTCAAAATAAATAATATTTTTGTTAACTTCTAAATTTAAATAAGTATTATTTTTATCTTTAATTATCATAAAATTTAAAAAGCCTAGTTCGAAAAATATTCATAAATTCTGTTAAATAATTATTAATAATTAATTAATTAGTAAAGGTGAAAATAAAACACAAGGTAAGAGTGAGAGAATATAAAAAAAATTCTACGTTAAAACATAACTAAAAAGATTTTCCAGCGCGGAAGTGGAAGCTCAAGTGATGAAGAAGACGCAATGTGTTTATACTGCAATGACTTGTATTCTAACTATATAGAGGGCTGGTACTCCTTTTATATGTAAAAAATGGGCCCATAACTCTTGTACCGGCATAGACAGTGATGATGATGAAAAGCTGTTAATTTTCAAATTTTGTACTATTTAGAAATTATGAATGGCAGAATGGGAATAATTCCTTTTTTTTTAAATACCGTTTTTTAATTATTTTTTAAATTATATTTTATGGGTGGTTTTTCTTTATTTTGTAAAGTAAAGGTGCTGAATAAACATTTTCAAGCAATTTTTGTTTTATTTTCCTCATGTACTCATACTGGCATTGCTTCAAACATTAGCTAACCCGTTCCGCCCCGGTTTCCCCTACCTACGTAAGAATTTCCAAATGCAAATTAAAATCATTATTTAAAACAGTATTTTTTTTACCGAAGATGACAAACATGCCCGATACAATGTCATAATATTTTTAGATATGTTCTCAGCGTTACATTTAAGCGCACAACATATTTTGATTTTTTTTAGATGTCGTCACCCACTAAACTTTCACGCAATTAGTTGAGTGGGTGGACGCTGTGTCGCTGTAGCGTGGTTTATTTACTGCTTGCGAGGGACGCTAACGCCGGAAGTGAATGTGAAGTGAAACAGTGGGAATATAAGATGTTATATTAGATTTCATCATCTCCAAGGACATTGTGAAAAAAGTCTCTTAAAAATTGATATGATTAAGAAAAGATTTAAAGCTTCTCCGTTCTTCTCTCTCATCAAAACTCTCATAACTGAGTGTCGTGATCTTACACGTGGATCATTTTAATTATATACCTCCACTTCCAGGGATTGTCTTCAGCTAGTCTGGATATGGAGATATGTTATTATCCTTCACTCGGTCCATTCAGTGCATCGGAGAGCGTCCACTGGATCTAGTTCCGTTCACACCAGCTCTATTTAACGGATATTAAAAGAAATAGCAAGAACTGAAAGTTTCAACTGTATCAGTAATTTATTTCAATTTATGGTTCATTATTGTTAATTTACAATGTTTTTATTTATTTTTAATTTCCCTCATCTCATAAGTTGTAGGTGAGTCGTGTCTCAAATTGAAGGACTTGGAGGATGGAAAAAAACTTCAAAATAAACAATTTTAGTCCAAATAATAACAATAAAAGTAACATTGTTGTACACAATGTGAACGGTCTCCCTCTCTCCCTTGTCTCCATGCGGTATAAAAAAGACAAATAAGATGTAATCAGTTATCATCACAAGGGTAAATTCAAATTCTCACATAACTTTGGTGCATTTGTGTTACGAGGTCTTTAAATTATTTACGGTATGTCATTTTCTAAATGTTTTTTCCTGGACAAAAATGTCCCATCCCCACGAGGTCTCATGTTTATGACACGTAAACTGGGTTATTTTCTTATAAAATTGACATGACGATGGACAGGAAGATTGCCCCGTCCCATGATGAAAGTGGATTGCTCCTGGAGCAGTACCAGTGGCAGTGGAAATAACAGCGAACCACGTGTGGGTTCAGCTCATACCGAGGATATTTTCGTATAAGTGACATCCGAAGCCCGCAGACTCGGAAGGACGACCTCGACAAAGGAAATAAGTAAACCCTAAACATTACGCATTATGACAATCTTCGAATCACATCAGGCACTTGGTTCGTCAAGCGTCATCTTCCTCGGGTGAACTACGCATTGTCGGTATCTTTCGTAAATCTCCTTGCACTGTTCTATATGCATAATAAGGCTGCAATTGTCAATCTATCTTGGTTTGAAAGACCACTTTAGCATCTAGTTTGTCCGAACTACTGTTCTAATAAAAATGTAATTGTTTATATGAACAGTTTGGTTACAGACTCTGTATCTAAATTTGTTTGACCAAACTACCAAAGTGATTCATTCTTAATCTTACTCAGTATAGTAAGATTAGATCTACATTATTTCCTTATTTCTTCATTTTTTACTCTTTCTTTTTCTCATTTCTACTAGCTCCAGGCCTCACTTCCATACATCAGTGTCGGTACCAAAACTTTATTGTGAACCGCTAGTTTCGCCTCGGTTGACAAGTTCCGAATTGCTAGAATTCTATTCAAAGCGTCGTTCACTTTATTCCCTGTAGGCACCCTCTTTTCGATATCTTTCTCAGTCTTTCCGTTTATACACAAACTCATCTACTTGTTCCAAACATTTATTACCTACAAGTATTTTGCATTATGTCTCGCTTTCCTCCTTCACGAATACCATCACTTTCGACTTGTTAACATTAATAATAAGGTCGCTTTCCTTACATACATTGTACATTCTACTCACTAGACTCTAATTTTTGTTTATTATTCGCCATTAATATTGCATCATCAGCGTGCAATAAACAGCATACAATCAAATCGCCCATTTTCGCTCCTACATTAATATATTCCAGTTCTTTCATACAATTATCCGTATACAGAGACATTACACAACCCTGTTTGACACCCTTTGTAATGTCAAACCATGGTATAAATGATCTATTGATCCTTACACACGCAGAATTTCCTACACATACAGCGCTATTTCGTTCATTTTATTAACATATAGTACATTTGATTTTTTAATGTGTCTTCAGTCTTTTGCATATCACTGTGAATAAAATAAAATCTCGACTCTCAAAATATATATTCGACGCGACTGAATAATATCTATATGAGACCGCGAAAAAAAAAGAGAAGAAAAAAAGATAAAAAATATGAGATCATCATCTATGAGGATAGCTTCTCTCATCAAAATCCTCATCAGAAATAAGCAATGATGTATGCAGTGTGATAAAAAAATATTACTACCGTGGCCTAGGTACGCCAGATCTTCCCAACCTTTATCGCGTCACGGCTTAATATTCAAATTATTTAATTTCAGAGGCCACACTGAAGAATACTTACGTACACCTATCACTTGATTCATCAAACTGTTAAATTAACATATTTTGCTAAAAACAAATAACCTGATGTTTTGTAATAAATCTTTTTCGTAATAGCGTAATATAATACACGAGCTGATATACCCGGCGTTGTACGAATAGTAACTCCCAAACAACCCCCCTCGCATAACCACCCTCCGCGCCGGCCATAGTGCTCAACCAAACAATCCCTACCTACCCCCTGACAGACTTATTTTATCCGCAGTAAAAATATACCCCTATTAACCTTTCCATTACGGTGCTAAAATACAAACGCGCGTTCCGGTACTGTAAACACAGTGTACATATAGACTTTTGCGATTTTTAAGTCGGATAAATATGAATATTTTACATTTATTGCTTATAGTAATCATTAAAATAATAATTGACATATATATAAGTGAAATGCGCTAAAAATGAGAAAAACATTGATCATCACGA
The DNA here is from genome assembly GCA_031772225.1 of Eubasilissa splendida. NCBI lineage: Eukaryota > Metazoa > Arthropoda > Insecta > Trichoptera > Phryganeidae > Eubasilissa > Eubasilissa splendida. The sequence continues at coordinate 15,143,993 of CM062862.1, read as the reverse complement.
ACGACAGCATAAGACACGTCTAACTCGGCCAGCGCACGTTCTGCCACTAAGTGACGTTCGGCATCCGGTGCCTCCGCACCACTCCGCACGTACACATACACGTATTGACAAATTCACGTCAGGTTCTTCGAGAAAACATTTTTTATTGTTGCGTATGGTAAATACTTATATATTGTAATTATTTAATTTCCAATACATAAATATATTACGGAGGAATACCTAAAATGTGAATTCTGTATTTAGTATATTTACAGAGATATTCACATAATTAGAGCCAATGTTAACTCAGTTTACATCATCGGAGAGAAAAGGTTAAGCCCTTTACTGTGCACTTGCTCTCGCAAACAACAGCATCATAGTCAGACAACGGATAACCGCATCATAATGTAATAATACTTTATCAGTTTATTTTAGAAGTAATGAAAAAAAAACCTTACACAATGATCAGATTAAAGTCTTCTCAGTAGTTTGATTTTTACTGCAAGCAACGACATATTGCGGCACGCTTACCAATCGCTCGCGGCACGCCGGTTGGGAATCACTGTACGCGATGGTGGAATAAATTATTACACATTTCCCAAAGGTATGTTGCTCCACTGTGGAATAATTTAGAGTTCTAGAGTAGACTCCACATCAAGTTTACAAAAATGAATTCAAGAACTCGACCAAGATGTAATATAATATGAGACATGATGTTATGTGTATAGATAATCATACGGGACAAAGTAATATATTATATTTATCTGCGTGAATAAATTTCTCGGTATCACTTGAACAGTTCAGAAAATCTTAATTGGAAATCTGGGTAGTGCAAACCACTAATTTCTCAACATAATAAGTCTCATCCTGCTATGGTATTGTACAATGATTAAAATCATTATCAATACGCACTATCCATAATAATATTACACTTCTCCAGTTTTTAAATGTGGCGGCTACGGTAGTGTCATTTGTAGCTGTAAAGTGCTTGCTTAAACGGACAAGTCTATGAGACACAAGCAAAAACGAACGTGTTTTTAATATCTCTAGGTTAAGATTACTTAAATGTTTTCTTTTTTATATTTTAATTTAATTAATTAAGGGGTTTTAAGGGATAAATAAACATAATAGAACTAACATAATATATAACATATGACACTAATTTAAAAAATCCACAGAAATGTCCAGGCACATAATATAGCAGTTTAATTTGAAAAGTGTAACATATAGGTTCGAAAATTTGTCGTCAAAAGTACTGTCGCTGTTGCATAGTTGGATAATGCACCTTTCCCCGGTTTGGAAAGAGATTCAGGTTCGAATGCCGGTAAGGCAACAAAAATATTGTATATATATAACAAAAATTCATTTTATATATATCTTTCTAATTGATACATTTAATTAGTATTTTAAATGTTTATTAGTTAAACTAATTAACTGACTTACCTTTTTGCTGTTTCCCTATAGTCATTCGCATGGCGGATGAAATGCCACACTATTCTGTCCCGTCATTACTCTGGCATCATACACATTCATCTTTTTAAAAATAAAAATTGTTTTACATGTAGGTCCTTCTAAGGATAGTAAATCATATATTTTTATTGTTTAATATTACGCTCAAATGTAATATTTATTTATTGGAAATAATGTGACAATGGTCATAAAAAAATGATGACATAACTTACACCTAACATATTTCACATGGATAAGAAAATGATACGAAAAATGATGTAAAAAAAGTTAGGAACACAAAAACAAGGAAAAATTATTTACATATCGCACCGAAGCTGATCATAGTAGTCTTAGTATATTTTAGGTGGTTTGATCATATGGAACGGATGAATGAGGAGAAAATGGTAAGGAAGATATATGACGTAAGTGTTGATGGCATCTGATATAGAAGACGTACGCGGAAGACTTGGCACGACCAGGTAAACCAGATACTGGAGGATGGTCCTGTTAGAAGCCTCAATAATCGGCGAGCTTGTATGAGAAGATGTATGAATGTAAATGAGGCGATAACTGTGTCAGGATAGAAGAGTGCGGCGCTCCATCCCCTATGTCTACCGCCGCGGGGAAACCGGGTGATGCTAAGTTAGTTAGGTTTTTAAATATTGGTGATGAATCAGAAAATATATCAACGTCTGTAAAGAAATCATTGTCAGCTCGGCACATTCTCACTATAGGAGAGCGTAATCCAGAATTGGTTCGACTTGTAGAAATGCTGAAGAGAGGTTGCGATCGTGATCCTCGCGATTGGGACATTGAAATATATTAACCACAAAAGGGATGGACAATTAAACTGCTTTCGACGAATTTTGTACAAATATAATAATAATTACAAATATAATAAATTATTTGAAGTCATACTTATGGTCTACAAGCCAATTAAGGTGAAGTGTGTTAGCAAAAATAAATATTAAGTGGTTGTTTTAAAATCTACGACGCTCGAGTACTTTCTAAATACATCAAGTATGAGACGGCGACACCATCCCAGGCGGCACAAATAATCTAATAAGGGTAGCGCTATGTCCCAGATAGGGGACGGTCTCTCACGAGCTCGGATAGCGCGGAAGACACTTTGTAATAAGCTACTGCTAATATTGTATAAATTACAATATTATTTAAAATTGTAACTTTTATCGTCGCCAACTTACCCAACAAAGAATCCAATGAAAAAATTGAGATTCACAATATTAAAACCAGCTCTGGGAAGAAATTGACCTCCAGAAAAGAAATCGTTTTTATTTATAAGCTATTATTTCTGCGAAATAAATCTAAATTACATGGTTATTTTATATAATGTGTAGTTCTAAAGTGGTGAGCGGAATATTGCGGAAACGAAAGCTGCGAATACACGATACATGCGATACACAAACATACATATATAGCTTTAAAAAAAAAAAATTTAAAAGTAAGTAAAACATACGTTTAAAATCAGCAATGTTATCTTTGTGGTTAAGATTCATATTTTTATTTATTATCTTTGTTTTATTAACTTCTAAAACGAGTTTGAATACATCTACCGGTTTCGAAAAATACTTTCTTTGACAGAATCTATTTTTAAAAAAAAAAAAAAAATTTTTAGTACCTAACTCAAATCATTACTTAATACAAATTTACTCGAATAATTTTTAGGAAAAAAATTTAGAATGGGACTCGTAGTTAAATTTAGTTGGTTGTTTATAATTTTTTGATTAGTTTTACACGCTTTATTTATCTCCAACGATTCCAAATTATTTAATTTGTGACCAACACCGTTTATATGCAAAATATATTTTTCGAAACCGGTAGATGTATTTAAACTCATTTTAGTGGTTAATTAAACAAAGATAATAATTAAAAATATGTAAGTAAAACAAATAATAAAAATTTAGGTTTGACACAGTATCAAAATTAATTGAATATTTCACTCAAAACAGCATCAAAAACATCACTCTTATATGTAAACTTTGAATATCGGAATATATCTACAAGACCAAAATCGTTTCCATGCCTGTGAAGTCTGTGTGGGTGCATTCCTATAAAAAATTGTATATGATGAATTTACATGGAACAGCGCTGACGACCTGATACTCCGCGCAGGAACGTGGTATACAATCAGTTCAGTTAAATTAGGGGCCTCAAGTATGCCATTTACTATTTTAAATAAAAATATTAAATCACTTAAAGTTCTTCTACACGACAAGTTAGATAAATTAAGAGTGCTAAATAGAAAATCATATTTCAATTACTCAACGGGTATACACAGTTTGATGTTCACATGTATACATTTATAAGCAGTTAATATTATATAATAAACAAGTAGATATCATATAATCATGCCCTAGCCTAGCCATGTGGCGCACAGGGCGACCAAAACCAAATATATTACAGTATGTATTTAACAAAAGTTTGCTTGTGTACATTTTTATTGTTATCTCGCGCGAGGAGCAGGTATAGGTTAGATTAAGACTAACCCTTAAATAATTAAAAAATGTGAAATTTTCAATTGATAAATCTGATGTGAGCAACAATCCCTGAACCGTTTAAGCCACACATTAAATAATTCGCAGCACGTATATCAATGTGTTAACTGTACCCATTTGGCGAATTAAATCAGAAATAGCAAATAAATGTGTTTCGTATAATGTTTTTCAATATTTATCATACATAACACATTGTTAACACATGTGAAATAAACGCGATACTTATCTAATAACAAGAATTTCCATAGTATAATTGTAAAATAATAATAATATATTTCAAGAACAGAAAATAACTCATCAGATATAATTTTTACAACAAAATTCTTGTGAGAGATTGTGTTTCTTATCGGGCAAAGTGCCTCCAGTTCAGGTGAACACGATCTCTGGTGGCAATTCAATCTTATCGCACTTTATCGGCGTAACCCAAGTCTAGTACCCGCCACTGCGTCACGTGTACTTTAATAGAATTCTCCTATTTTAAAAATAACTTCGTGATATACAGGCTGTAAGAGACCTAAGTCCACACCACTTTATGGGTGCATATTTGACTAAATTACGAGTCGAAAATGTTCAAATTCTGTACAGAATCGTGTTACACTTCGAAATAAATATTTGCGAAATTGTTCAATTATTAATCTTTGTTCTAGGCCCTAAATCGTCTTACAAAAAATAGTCTAGCCGCTCGAAATTAAAATATTTTAATTAATCGAAATAATCGCGTAATTGCGTTTTTTTTTGTAAATGCTTATATCTCTGACATGGTTCAGATTAGGCACATATCCCTTGAAAATTTTCGACTCCACCAATACAGTATTGTGTAATAGGTCTGTTACATCCTGTGTATGACATATATTGGCATGTTATGTAATTATCCAATCGCGTATAGGTAACCCTTAGCTATTTGTTCAACTTATTGAACTCGGTGCAAAAACATTTTTTTGCCTTATTGTAGGTACAACGAAACGCGTTTTTCTACTGCTATTTAAATGGAAAGCGCTCTGTAGAACTCGCGTCGTTAACCTCAAGTTTATGACAGGGAAATATTTAGAACTCGTGCCCAGCTTCCGTATACGGTGATGGAAATGCGTCATTTTCGGAGTCTTCTTTTCATATTTTTCAATTCTACGAGACTATTGACTAATCGTTCCTTTAAAACAGTCACCGTTCTTCTTTCTTTCTACACAAAAACCGCCCGGGGGTTTAAAAAAATACCGTGAAATAAATACGCATTTTATTTTCTTAACCAATCAGAATGAAAATATTTTAAATAAAATAAGTAGGCCAAGAATAATTTATATAATGTGTTTATAGCACTGAGAAAACACAAGAATTGTAATCAAATGAAATCGAAAAATTTCAAACTAATTAGCTTTATACAATATGATAAATATATCTATATTATAATAGTATTATGAAAATATGAATTAGAAAGATATACATATAAAATCAATTTTATCGAAAAATATTGTTGTTGCGCCACCGGGATTCGAACCTGGATCTCTTTCCAAACCGGGGAAGGTGCATTATCCAACTATGCTACAGCGACGATATTTTTAGCGACAAATTTTCGAACCTTTATGTTACCTACTTTGATATTAATACATTTAATCGTTCCATAATTTGAAAGAGCCATCCACCTTATTTTTACGGAATCTCAAATACCTTTGAGTAATCTGATAGCAGACGCCAGAATTATCAATACATTTTTAATTAAATTTTGAACACACTGATACAACTTATATATTACTATGGAGAACATATTCTCGAACATTTCTAATTAATTACAACTTCACAATAAGAATGTGTTCTTCTAATATTTTTTGTATTTATAAATAGGCCCCAAATGTTTAAAAGCCTATAGTTTGTAATTTTGATAAACCGCCGCCGATATACCGTCGACTTAATTTGACCGTAAATATTCATAAACGCATTATTACATCGTCCACATTCAGCAAATGTCACCATGTCACTCCTCACACTATGCGCACGTGTCAAACGGTTGGCACCGGAGCCTTAAAAAAATGATTTTACAATGTGCGCTCCGGTTCGCGTTTACAAAATAAATTAAATACAAAGTTTGACAATTAATTTGCAATCCCTACATGATGTATGAAACTAAAGTTAAAATAATTTGAGAAAAAGTTGCTACTGATAATTTACACAAATAGTAAAATAAATATAATTCGCGCCATTTGTACGTCACACTTTTAATAATGGCCCGCGAGCGTAAGCCATGTGCACGCATATTTTTAATAAAATAATTATATAACAATTCTGGCAGTTTGTGACTTGACGGGATATTAAAAAAATATTTCTCTCTGGACGTTCCACTTTTTTAAATAAATTAATTAACCGAGCTTTGCGTGTCCAACCTGGGAAAGTACGTATCTATAAACAATTTTTCGTGCTTTTGAAAATATGATTTCTTCCAGTCATTGCTGACGGTCAATCATAAAAATGTCACTTATATATACACATATAATATTCCAGAAATGTTTAGTGCGTTGTGCATGTAGAATTTGAAAGGTAATTGATATTATACATTATTGGATTGAAGCGTCAAGAATTTAATTATATAAACAACTTTGCTGCATTTTATTTTACGTAACCGTCCTATATTAGCAATATTTGAATATGTCCAAGAACACACAATTACTGGATTTTTACCTACAAAGGCACTGTTATTAAACAAATATCCCTAATATACATATACTGGTCAAAATAAGAAAATATATTCAAAAAATTTAAAAAGATTAATTTTTCAGGCATATTCTAGTATAATATGTTAAAAAAAAAAACATTTTACAGATAAAGAACTTTGAAACAATTTTTAAAAAATCAGATTCTCATAGTGATGACATATATGCTGTTTAAAGAAGGGAAAAATGAATTATCAAATTTGGTCCATAGATGGCGATGGTACTAATATATATGTGGAGATTGAGGGGTGAGAATTGGTGAACGTTATATATATATATATATATATTTAAAGTGATCATTTAAGCCAGCCAGCCAGCGAAGACAGCTCGTAAGTCCTGTAATTATTGCATATTTCCATATATTTCCCATTAAATATAATTTTAAAAAATAGCTTTGTCTCTATGAGATATAGATATATTATTTCGCACCCGTCCCCGAATGCTAAACACAAAATGCACAATTATTTTACATTTTAAAACGAAAATGGTAAAAATGTCACCACTCAATATAAATAGAATTCTAAAAGGAAACCGCGCGTGGCGGTGTCTCCATTAATCCAGAACCCTTTAATGAGAACTTTGACAATTACTCCATTAATTCCGTGTACCGCGGTATATTCCAATATTAATTAAAAGCATGCTTCAAATTAATTACCGACACCATTACACAGTGACCCAATTAGTTAGAGGGCCTGAAATATCACGTGTACTGGTATAAGTTATGAGTCGTATGTACATGTCGATAATGCATGTGGATTGCTACGGAATGTCCCATTAATTCGAAATTCTGATTCCTCATCAGTATTGGTTCTTTTAGACCTTGCAATTATTACAAAACTGTCAGTGATATCTTCCTCCTGAGGCAGCCCGTTAACTTATTATTTATTCATTATTATTATTATACACGTCCTAATTTGTAAAATATGTTATAGGGCATATATATATTGCATTAACATAATTTGTAAAATAATAGAAAAATTCATCAGAAAGAAAAAATATATATGATATAATATAATATAAGCATGTTTTTTTACATTATCAAAATTAATAATAAATATAAAATGTGAAGTAAAGCGATTTATCCGTCATTATTGAGTTGAGACAAAAAATTGTAATAATGTAGTCCTGTAAAGAATTAAATTTAACATAAAAATGTCGAATACCTTCCGCAAATTCATTCCTTAAAGAATGCAATCTGGGGACGGCATTACTACTGTAATAGAACAATAAATTGTGTCTCGATGACCTCAATGGTGCGCGAAAGTCAAGCAGACCAACAACCTGAGGGTAGTCTATCATACCATTCCATTGATGATCCTGTATAGAGATATTATAATTGAATTTGTGGTGTTACGTGTGGACTATTGTAACGGCATTTATGCAGGCCTGCCAATGTTTCAGCTGGATATACTATAATCTATTCTAAACGAAGCAGCACGGATAATATATGGAGTTTCTAAATTATCTCATATAACATCCCTTTTGTATGAGCTACATTGGCTCCGGTTCCCTGAATGAGTTAAATTTAAATTGAGCTGGTCGATTGTACAAGGCGACATATAACATGACGCCACTGTATCTTCAAGAGCTTTGTATCCCAGGCAATTTTAATAGTAGACGTCAAACTCTCACTACTTCAGCCGCAGGAAAGGTTGTAGAACCGACCAGCCGTTGCCAGAAGTCTAAGTTTAGTGAACGGGCATTTGCGGTGACAGGCCCAAAAGCGTGAAACTATTTCTTCTCCGTTCGATCCATATCAGATCCAGGTTAGAATCCCGGTAGCAACAATATTTTTCGATAAAATTGATTTTATGTCTATATATTTCTAATTAATACATTTAATTTGTATTTAAAAAATATATCTTTCTAACCAATCTCTTCTCATTCATCCGTCCCATATAACCAAACCATCTAAGCGGTCCTTTTTTTATCCTATTCACAATGCCAACAAAACACTTGTTTTTTAATTCTACTCGTTAAATTTACTTGAGACGCGTTTCGCCTTACAAAGGCATTGTCAATCTAACAATTTGACTCAACAACTTGTATTTATAACTATAATGGGGGACAGCTATACAATTTATTACATGAGATAAAAGGGACAACATTTCCACACATTTTGAATGTTTCTAATTATTCTAAGTAACCATTCAGTTTTAACACTTATGGTATTTTAGTGTCATGGGTAATTTGTAGAAAAGGACAGCTATATAATTTTATAATTTAAGAAAACAATTTGTCAGAATTTCGATACAAAAAAAAAAACAATTTTGACCAAAATGTCAGATGATACCTTATTGTTCCAAGGGCACGATGTACTGTACTACAGGGCACTGTGGTGAAACGAGCGGGATATTAGGTCAACCATAGTAATGTGTCCGTGACTGAGATGTTTCATTCGGCGCTCCGCCGTATCGGATTATTTCATGTGCTTGGGGGAGAAAGTCTCGTTATTGTGTGCAATTTATGAGAGTGAACAATACGCGGCCATTTTATTACCGAGCCGACTGCGATGATGAATACCGTAGCGGGTCACGATGAAAGATAATAAGTCTGGAGTACAAATTGGTTTTATGTACGGTGTTCCATAACAACGTAACGAACAAAAAAATGTTAAGAGACAACGATGAGAATTATTATTTTAATTTTTTAAACTAAACTTTGTGCTACACGCGCGTTGGGTTATTGTCACTAATATAGTATCGAGGCGTAATCCCTCTCATCATCAGGTGATAACTAAACTAAATACAGTAATGTAGTGTATTCGGATAATGAAGAGTGGGGAGGTTTCGGTCGTTAACGGGAATATGGATAGTAAAGGTGAACTATTAGGGAATGTTATGTTGTTATTTAGTGTTTTCTCTGAATCAAAATCATTTTGAATTTAAACGGTTTCTAAGTTGTTAATCATTAATCCTTTACAAGGAACCGAGTGCTCCTCCCCCCTCTTCCCTAGCCACTCCACATTACCCGAATAAACTACAATACTGTATTTAGTTCAGTTATCACGTGATTATGAGAGGAACTGCACCTTTAAAACGTGTGTGTAGTACAAAGTTTAGTTGTGAAAACTAAACTTGTACTACACAAACGTTACGCCACAGAGTAACCGCCATGTCAATTAATGTTGAGGATTATTTTCTCTTCTGTGTTGTGGTGTGCCTGTTTTATGCAGTATGGCGAAGTCGCCACTTGACTTGAGGCCAAACACTGTCAAACCGCCGTCGAAATCGAACTTCTATCAAGAAACTCGACCCAAACATAGGACCGGAACATTTTCAAAACGTGTAAGTCATTATGAGGAAATTTATAGTATTTTTTGTTAAGAATTGGATCATCTAGGCGCACGGCGGTATCCCATTCCTTTAACCATTTACCACATGCAATTAAAGATAAATGAAATGTGTGAACTTAACTTAAATAAAATAAACAGCCATCTCAAAATTTTAATGTTAGTTCGATAGTTTAATTTGTATATACATAATACATGGTTTTAGCGTTTACAAATGGTAATTTACTAACTAACTTACCATTCCGCCGTTTCCCAGCGGGGGTAGGCAGAGAGGATAGAGCGCCACACTCTTCTGTCCTGAGACAATTCTCGCTTTATCCATTCATACATCTTCTCATACAAGCTCGCTGATTATTTCTAACAGAACCATCTATCGGTAGCTAAAATCATTTATTTTAACTTCAAACATATTCAATTTCAAATTTCTGTGAGAATATGAGTACATGGAAGAAAAAAAAAGGGGGAGGGGGTTAAAATCAAATATCGCCCCGGTACTTTTTATTTAGCACTACACCACTGGGTGAAGGAGTGATGGTGGGCCCGCACAGAACTGGGGGTTGTGGAGAGAGGGGCCTATTTTCAAATTAATCAAACAGAGTAAATAAAAAGAAACTACAATATTTTGAGTATGTCCAAATGTTTGAAGGAACTAATTACTGGGTTTTATCCCCTGGGGGAATGTCATCAAGATTAAGATGTCTCACAGAGACGAAGCTATTATTTCTATATGAGAAGTATGGAAGTCTTGGGCATTACAGGGCTTACGACCTGTGATCGGCTGGCTTAAGTGATCACTTTACACAATGTAACGTTCACCAATTGATAATAAATAAGTGAAATGTTCTATCTTGATTTAATATATATATATATATATACAATTTCCAAAAATTTGATAGACGTGGTAACATAGGTAAATAGGTGAACGTCACATTGTGTAAAGGTAAAGGATGACAGGTCGTAAGCCCTGTAATGCCCAAGACTTCCATACTTCTCATATAAAAATATAATAGCTTCGTCTCTATGAGACATATTAATCTTATAAAAGAAACTATTCGAAAACACAAAAAAAAAACATCGTTTTATATACTTTCGGATTAGAATTTTGAAATTATACGTCTCAGCTCAATCAACTTTGACAAATGGAGCAGCGTTCTTGAAATGTTTAATTTTTAACAACTTGAGAAATTTCAATAGCAAACACGAGAAGGTTTCCACTCGCACAAGTTGCAAGTTGTGCGACCTCGCACCTACCATGCGTGTTTGAAAGATAAACAGGCAGGCGCGTCGTCGTGAATCGACCATGTTGTATGTGTGTGTACATACATACATACACGTCCGTACTACGTACACGTGTATGACTTTCTGAAGATATTTAGGTCGGAAGGAATTGGCAAATGGATGGTGAGGACGGTGACAAACGGCGGACAGGTGTCCTTTCACATCAATTCGGATAGGGATGGGAGAAAAGCGACATTTAAAACATTGACAAAAAAAAAACAAACAAAAAGAACAGCGTAAGATTAGCAAAACATACAACGTAAAAAAAAAAAGTTTTTGGTAGTAAATATATATATACACAAATTAAAGAAATAAAGAATATAAAAGAGTTTAAAAAGAAACCAAACAAACACTTCAAAAATACATAATTGGAAAATAAACAATATTACAGAACACTTCAGAAGCACACAAATAGACAATAAATAGAATATGTAAGGTATTATATAAAATTATTGTAGTGTAACTCCCTCTCCAAGCACAAGAGCTGGTCTCTGTTTTGGAGAGGTAAGGGAAAGAAAAACCATGTAATTTTAAAAATGTAAAATAAAAATATATATATTATGGAGAACATATTCTTATTGTAAAGTTGTAATTATTCAGAACACAGGTCTGTGATATTTTTAATACAAATTAAATGTTTTAAATACGAATTAAATATATTAATTATAAAGATATACATATAAAATCAATTTTATATAAAAATATTGCTGTTGCGCTACCGGGATTCGAACCAGGATCTCTTTTCCAATCCGGGAATCGAACCAGGATATCTTGTCTCTTGAAATTGTCGACGGGTGGTGGGAAGATATAATTTTAAGTAGTAAAGAAGTAGATAATGAAGAAAGAATGGAATAGATAATGATAAAGAAGGAAATCAAAGAATGAATAAAAGAAAGAAGGGAAATTTCATTATTTCCTGCAACAATATAAATTTTTGAAATGAGTGCGCTGTAAGATCGATTAATTATATGGATTTTACCGTTTAGTTATTATCCCTGGCGCGGACGTCCAAACGCCTCTCTGGCTTTGGCTCTGCGCCTGGATCTTGTATGGGCTCCATCTTCAGCGTATCTTCAAATATAAATTCCACAATACGACGGAAACAAGCAAGAGCCGCCCGCGGGGAGAACCCTCCTAGCTCGAAGCGCGAATGGAAGTGTACGTACCTGCTAGCGCCGGCCCGTCACTCGAATCGAATAGCGACAAATATCATTGTAGCACTAAGCGTTTTGAACCGCGCGTGAAATTAACTAACCATAGTGATCGTTATTTTAATTAGGTACACTAACATTACATTTTTTCTTATACTAAGAATTTGTAACGTTATAATGTATATCTTTCTAATTAATACATTTAATTTGTATATATTGTACATAGTCAAGTTTACCAAATTTGCAAGGAAAAATGAATATTTATTGAAAAAAAACATTAATAACAATTTTTGTTTAATCGTTAAGGCTAAACTCTCACACCATGCCGCTGCCAATATCGTTCGATATCAGCCAAAACCGCTGAATAAACCACTTACTTACCATCACGCCGATATTCCGCGGGGGTAGGCATAGAGGACAGAGCGCTACACTCTTCTGTCCTGACACAATTCATACATCTTATCACAAGCTCGCCGATTATTCAGGTTTCTAACAGGACCATCCTCCAGTATCTGGATAACCTGGTCGTGGTATATATCTAAATACGTAAACAGCCTAAACAATTTGGACAACAAATGTTGCAAAAGTATCTTCATTATCAGCTGTTTTTTTGACGATCCTTCCTCATCAGGAAGGATTCCCCTCAGACATCCCGTCCGTCCTCCGAGTAATGTAGCCTGCCCATTGCAATTTCATTTTCTTTACGTATTCAGTTATATTAACTACTTTTATCTAGATATTTATTTTCCCGTCGTGTGATGCCCGACATACGTCTTTCGATTGATATCCTATTATGTTTTTGGCAAAATATTTTGAGTAAAATTAGATACTAGGAGTGCGCCCCCTGTTTGCAGGGGAAGGAAGCAGAGATGGGAACGGAGATGAGAAAAGGAACATGTGCCACACATCCGACTTCCCCAAAAATCCACTCGAGATGTGAAAAATGACGGTTAGGCCATCTGCGCCGAGGATGCGAGACACTATTTTTTTATCTGCGGGAATTTCGGTAAAAATTTAGTGTATTCAGCAGAAAGGTCACGAATATATATGCGCTCTGAATATTGTTTGTGACATGTTTTACTTTATCTCGTAAAATGCTGAGAGTACTTACATAACACTCATGTGAGTAAAACCTATATACAGAGTGTAACAGACCTAGTCCACAATCGAAAATGTTGAAGTGATATGTGCTTAATCTCAACCATGTCTGAGATATAACATTAAAAAAAATCGTAATTATGCGATTATAAATAATATTTTATTGGTTTTAAATTATATATTGTATACAAAAAATTAAAAGTCATCGAATTTCGAGTGAATTTTTGTTAGATGATTTTAGGGCCAGAAGCAAAAATATCAATCAATAATTGAACAATTTCGCAAATATTTATTTCGTAGTACGTAGACTTCAAGCTTAGCACGATTTTGTAAAAAATTAAAATAATATTTTTTTGTAACAGTGTAGATTTTGCACACATTCCTTGAACATTTTCGACTCGTAATTTAGTCAGGTATCTACTCATAAAATATTGTAGACTAGATGTGTTACATCTTGAAAATAAACAAATAAGAGTGAGTGGATGTAAATCTCATTCTAGCATTGACGAAAGAATGTATAAAGGGTCTCAAAGATGGTCGTGAATGTATGATTGGGGAGGAAGGGTTAAAGAAAATATATAACTTGAATGTTGAGGAAATATTTAAATGAGTAGACAGGCCTTTTCACGTTGACTATTGACGAGCGCCAATAAGAAAATGTATGAAAAGGCACGGGACAAAAGTGGTACATGGTAAAATTATTGCTGTCTTACGTCATCGTCACAAAAAGAAATCACGACAAGAATCGCGCATATTTTATTTGTCATACTCCGAAAAAACATAATGAATTGGCGTTATTTATAGTACTGAATAGTATAGTATAATACTGAAATTTTGTAGAAAAAAAAAAACTATAAAAAATTTGACATTCAAAATCTTACCTTTATGCGAGAGGCAGTAAAAAAAATGCAAATTTCCTACCATTTTAAACTGGATCTATAAAACATTAACTTATGGCTACCGGATGGGGGATCCTTGACCTTTAGATCTACTATGTAGGTAATTATTTCCCCATTCAGCTGTAAATCTAACCCAATATGTATTAAATACGAATCTATTATGATAATAAAATGATAAGAATAATATAAAATATTTTTATGTATAACCACTAACCACATCACTTTTATTGTTTTCCTACGTCAAATATGAAAATAAATTTACGAAACCAAGACGTTCTACCAAAAACGGTTGGTATTAAACAATAAAACTCTAGTGGTTTATAACCCAAGTTATTTTATATTCCTTAATAAAATGTCTAACCGCAAAGTTATTGCTTCAAATATTAAAACTATGAAAATAATCAATTAATTTGTGGAGGGCTTATCACCACTGCCCGGCGAAGCTGAACATACGTAGCAAGTGCCGGTACGTAAAACGAAGTTCCCATTAGCCATAAATACATCCAGTACCAATAGTAATGCGGCCAGCAGCGCTACGGAACATCGCCGCAAGAGCTTCACTCCTCGTATGGCCACCATTCAGTCAAGAGCTTCAGAAACCGCCTCCGATAACAATTCGCGCAGTAATTTCATTGTACGGATGAACTTCTTCAATTGTAAAGTTTGATTACAATAAATTCAGTGCAAACAATTTGGTTTGCCTGTCTGCGAGAAGTTAATATTATTAACTTATTAGTTTATCCATTAAATTCTTGATGTATGTAAAACATACATTAGGTGTATGAATGCACACTATGTATATACACCTAATATAAATTCGTAATTAAAATAAAATAATATTACAACTGAATATTTTTATTGATATATTTATTTATTTTATTTTATTTTTATATGGTGTATATGTATAATATACTGGAATAAAAATTAAAAATATATATTTACAATAAATATATCTATTCTTTATAATATACCTGTATCTATCCTTGATTCGCGGTAAAATAATTTCAGGTATATTTTCCAATTTACCGGTAATTACATACGGTGCGTTTTGGTTGATTTACCGGTTTACCGGTAAACCGGTAATGCAAGCCCTAGTGCCGTTAGTAACAGTAGTAGTACACTCACCCACACAAACACTACTTGATAACCGCAAATCCTCATAAATTAATGCCGCGAATACCCAACGAGAGTTATGAAAAATAGACAACTAAGATACTGTCAACGCCAGATGTTTCACAAGATGTAAATTGAGTAAAAACAAATGTAATAATGAAATTCACAACCATTGACGTATTTTATCCATTCTAAAGTCAGAGATCAATGACAAAGACCACGTCATGTAATAAGCGTACGTAAAAATAAAATGTGTAGTCATAAATTAAAACTTACTAACTGTTATATAATCACAATAACAAATTATAATTAAAAGGATGAGTAAACAAACGACACTGTTCCTCTCGCGTGCGTCCCTGTTCTTTGATTGTAATTAATAGTACACATTAAAATCAAATGTATTTTTATGCATATGTATATTTCTCATGCACTTTACATTTTTATTAGAGCGAGATGAGTTCAGTAAATTTATTTTAAGTCATTCATTAAAAAACACGCTTAAGTTTACACAAGTAAGTTTTATTTTTCGACTATAGTAGTTATATTTTCTGATTTTAAAATATATATTTTTTAAATCCCCCATTAATCGCGAAATTTCGCTTATCGCGACCATATCCAGAACGTATCCCCCGCGATCAACGGGGGGTTACCTGTATCTAACATACCTATCAATTACATTCTCGGAATTCGGATTCGAAAATTCTCAAAAATGACACATCGTCTTAATTACGCGAATGCACCTGATCAACTACCACATCATATTAAAATTACCCGTGGTACGTATGAAAACGTGCATAGGTGCAAGTTTTAAGACTGCAAAATACATTTCGCAGTAACACCTGTGTAATGTTTGTATATTTAATTCGCTACAGTGTGCATTTAACATTGAAAAAATAACAAGTGAAGAACGCGCGTCTGAACTTCAGTTGATGGCATTCGAAAGTGCCGAAAGTGCTCGGTGGCGAGCTGATA
This sequence comes from Eubasilissa splendida, assembly GCA_031772225.1. Lineage (NCBI taxonomy): Eukaryota > Metazoa > Arthropoda > Insecta > Trichoptera > Phryganeidae > Eubasilissa > Eubasilissa splendida. Next base: position 15,127,547 of record CM062862.1, on the reverse strand, counting down.
TTATTTATTTATTATACATTTTAAATATGTATGACGCGATGCGACGTGTTAAATAAACGCACGGTTATTTTTGACATTCCGAATTTTATCTATGTTGCACTTTTGTTAACTTGCCAAATATATATATAAATATTAAGGCTCAGAATTATTATGATGCAAGTCAGTTTATTTTAACGAGAACGTGAATTTATTGTTTTTAATACAAATAGGAATTATTTACAACTTTATAAGACAAATATAATGTCGATATTTTAATCTGCAAAGTAGCTAACTCCATTTTTCTAAAATTTTCAGGAGCAACAAAAAACTGTATAATTTTGTAATTCAAAGAATTACGAAAATTCCAAAACACACTTTGGTTGATTGTTTATGCAGAAATAAAGTGGATGAGATATTTTGATTGAAAATTGTAAAATATTATTGGGAATTAGCTGATTTTCCATGATAATGTAGTGCAACCATTATGATTTCCACGGGCGTCTGGTGCCATCAACACTTGTGTCAAATAAACATTGAAGGTTTTTGCAAGACTCAATATAAGGTTTTCAGCACATAGTAATTACTGATTTATTATTTTAAAACGCGTGATTTCACGTGTTTTAAAATCGATGGGAATTTTTGGCTTTTAGTGTACCATAAAAGAGGAAAATAATGGCATCAAAAACGTTTTTTTTTACCATGGGTGGAGTTAGCTGCTTTGCAGATTAAGGTATTGATGTGTCTTTACTCGGTTATCTCAATTTCTAGGATCAGAACCCCAAGGTCCCCGATTACATTGATATCATGTCAATTCGGTATACATCTATAGGAAAAAATTATAAAATTAATCATTTTCATTGGTCGGGATGGCATTTATTTCCTTTGTGGACCTACTCAAGAATAACTATGAAAATAAATTATACATTTATTCAATTTTTGAACATATTTTACATATGATTTTTTTCACGAGAAGAACTAAAATATGAATTATAAAAATATGCATAATTTGTGCCATCAAGGAAGAAATTTAATCACAGTATTTACTTCTCTTTAGATTTATTGACGTTGGACCCTCGAGGATTTTGTTTGCGGAATATATATGTATATATAATCTTGAATAGTACCATAGCCATAGCTTTTTTTGTGTAAGTAAAACATATGACGGAAATCACCGTTTTTATTTATATTTTATTTTAACTCGCTACGCTCTTCAACAACTTAATATACATGTATTGTAAGAAGTACGCTGGAATTTAACTCGACATATTATAAAAATCGAAAGAGTCAAACATAAATTTTAAATTGCATATTCCGATAGACAATATAAAATACGATTATTTAATGAGTCTACATCATTTGAAAAAAAAATATCCTGGAGAAGAGATGTGAGCGATGTAGTATTTCTATATAATATTATCAATAGCATGTTGAACTGCCCTAAGTTTACACAAATGGTTTCGTATAAAGTACCAACTGAAACGAGACAACATGAAATGTTATTTGTAGGTACACGTCGAAATAATTATGCTGTTAACTCGCCAATAATACGGATGCATCGGCTTGGTAACAAGTTGAATTTCGTTGACATTTTTCGTTGCAGGAGCATATCTGAATTGAAGAAATATCTGTTCGTAAATTATACTTAGTTTTATGTTTGATATAATGTTGGGCTTTTGTCCTTGCCCAATCATCATATTATTATTATATCGTTGGTCACTGAGAAGGTGGCGGGGATGGAAATAAATAGGCGATCATTATATACATATTTACAATTTATTATATATTAAACAAAGAAAAACCATGGGTCAAGTTCTTAATCTAACTTATGGTCTACTTAATTGAAATCTTAAATTTACCTTAATTAAGCTGTATATATCGCTGGAGATGATTCGGTCCGGGCTTGGCCGACCGACATCTGCTGCCGTTGTCTGCCGCGCGGATGGCAAATGGCGACCGACGACCTCAAGTCCGCTCTCCAGTTCCATCCTTCCGGTGGTTGGCCTCGTTCATCAGCTTCTCCTGGCCGCTTCCTTACACCTCCGTTCCGGTTGCACTTCCGCTCCAGTTACACTTCTCCGATTCCGCGCTGTTCTCCATTTCCGCACGATACTTCCGATTTCCGCTGTGGAAACTCAACTCCATTTTTCATTGCGCGAATGTAACTCTCGTTGCGGGAGATTAGAGCTGTCTGATCTAACTGCGATATTCAAATGGACTCTGAGGGATTTCAACTGTAGTGCGAGATTTTCCAACTGACTGCTGATTCTTCAACTGAACTCCCCGACTCACTTCCGTAACTGAATTTTTCCAACCTTTTTCTGACTGACTGCCCTTCATCGCCGTGTCCGGCCTTTTTAAGCACTTCAGGGTGTGTCCTCAACACGTCCCTCGGTCCAATCCCTGGACAGTGATTGGTCGGGTTCTTCTCTGTGGCTACCAGAGGCTGGTAGCACCCTACACTCCCAATACCGGTCATTCTGCCGTGTCATTTAGTTAAATGCCTCTCGGCACGGCGAGGCAATTTATGCTTTTGTATCCGGATTAGTTGGGCCCTGAGAACAATGTGTTTTGTTAATAATTATTTTGGGATCTCCCGTACGAGATCTGATACCCTTTTTAGCTGGCCAATTGCCGCAGTCGTAAATGCATATTTTCCCGGCGATATATCATTATCCAAAAGGTACGTCGCCGACAGTATGCAGTTAAGATTAAATGCATTTCTCGAGGTGAACTGTCATAAAATGTTCCCTAGACCCCCCAAGAAAGCAGCACGTTCGCTTAATGTTATTGTATACTCGGACATACTATCCATGCAAATCCCTTAAAGCAAATGCACCGCGTATGTGCTGTATTCTTTATTAATCCTATGGAGAATTCGCCGGGCACATCATGTTATATTAAAAATGTACTGTTATATTTAAATTAGATAAATTATTATTCTTATGTAAAAACCCACAAGGGCGTTGATGGAAATAAATAAAATATACATGCATATATATGCATATTTATATAAATATAAAAATCATTTCTACATCAGCTAAATCCCCAGGATCGTTCCCCAATCATGGTAGAATCCATAAGTAGAATTAATTCGTTGTACAATGTCCCCGAACACCAGATTTATACAACTGATTCCATCAAATGTGTTAAAAGCTGTTCTTATCCTGTCTTTAACATATTACTAACTAAACCCCGTAATCTTCTGAACCAAAAAATATAAATCATGCTTACGAGACCGCGGTCCCTTCTCATATATCTGTCATGAAGTCAACATTGAATAATTATCCACGACATCGTAGTACTAAATGGTGAAACAAAAAAAATCAAACGATGTGAACAGTATTCTTATAAAAATGACGACTCTATTACTAAGCATACTATACATGGCGTTACAGAAAATTAGAATTTATTAGTACATTTACGTTAAATATTTATTTTTATTTTTACTTTTTTTATTTTTTATTAATTTATACGAAATATTGACAAATGAAGAAACGTTTTACTTTTTGCGCAAGTTTCAGTGATCGAATTACATTTACCGCCCAGACTAAAAGAATAATCAGAATGAATAGTCACACACTCGATGTATACTTTCCTGAGAGAATCGCAAATCTCAAACATACACACACAAGGCTAATCCGAGAGGTGTTAAATTGTTTACGAAGTTTTCCCGGCCCACTGTCATCGCCGTACGAAGAAGAACGAGAAGCGATTAGACTAATTAATTGTTTACGTATAGGTTTAACATTTAATTTGCATCTAATCACGAGTATTATAGGTATTTTAAATTAATATAATTTAAAGATCATGTTTGTGCGCAATCAAAACACAAAGCTAAACAAAAAATATATTAAACATGCGAAAAGCACACAAATTAATAATATTTTATTTTGTCTTCTGGGGTCCGAGTATTTTAAAAATCCAAATTAATAAATAGTGATATGATTAATATCGGTTTATAGGTGCAAAGTGTACTAAATCCAGACTTGACAAAATATGGAAAGACCTCGATATATGGTGTTTGGGACATATATTTATTTGTGAATTACTTATTTATTCTTGAACGAAAATAATGTACTGTGCCTTCCCCTCTCCTCGCCGCCACGCCGCCTCCCAGTCGAAAGGCGACCTTGAAGCAGTGCGGTAATGTGTGAATCGAAGAATATTATTCAATTGAGACGTCGCGTCTATACGGTTTATTCTAAAGGACCTTAGACGAAGATAGTAATAAATTTACAGTCCATCTTGGAGGTGTCTGAAGAACTGGATTGTGGTGAGTGCAAAACTCTTTCCGTATATACTGTTTTCTTCCGGCATCTATGCTTTTACGCAACATATGGACACAACTAAAACAAGTCGAATGGAAAACTGACCGACCCGCAATTCATCGAACGGATAGTTAACCGATTCTACGAGAGGAAGAGGGAGATGCTACATCCGTTGGACCGGGCAATAAAATAATACATCATGTTGAAAAACTACGACACGTCATTTGGTGAGCAGCGTCTTATCAACCGCCGTCATCCCAGTCCGCTTTAAAATGTGCGAAGCTCATTTCGTTTCCGAAGTTCGGCTCGTTTCGAAATTCGACCGAATGAATCTCCGGATCACCTGGCCGGGTGCCAATCCAGAAGCGGATATCCAAGATGAATAATTACGACTGTGAGACATGTAAAAGAAAAAAACAGCTTAAACCGCTTAATAAATAGATCAGTAGGCCACTACGCGTCCCACGAGTGTCCCGTTTCACAAAATTACATAATTAAAATCAAAACTTTTTAGTTTAACGAAGAACAATCTAGTAGATTCCCATAAAATAATTAGCAATATTTGAATATGTCAAAGAATAGACAATTACTGGACCTACAAAGGCACTGTTATTAAATAAATATTAGATATCTCATAGAGACGAAGCTATTATATTATATTCAATGGAAAGATATGGAAATATATCGATGTTAACATTTTTGCTAGTTTAGTTTTAAAATATAAAATAATTGTGCATTTTGTGTTTAGCGTCCCGGGACGGGTGCGAAAGAATATAGGACTATTATTAAACAAATATCAGATATCTCACAGAGACGAAGCTATTTTTTATTATACCTAATGGAAATATATATGGAAGTATGGGTAATTACAGGGGTTACGACCTGTCTCACCATTCTCGCCCATTAATCAATCTCCATATCAAATTTTTGAAAATTGTATATATGTACAACATACATACATACAACATATAGCCAGCCGAAGACAGGTCGTGAGCCCTGTAATTACCCATACTTCCATATATGTTTCCATTAAATATAATAAAAAATAGCTTCGTCTCTATGAGATATGTATTATTTGTTTAATAAAATAATTATTGATAATGCTCTTACAAGGCAACGAGTTTCAAGTAATGGCCACGTGGTGGCACCCGATCTGTCCTCACCCCGGTTGTGCATCATTTGCTCAAATAAGACTTTGATTCTGTAAGCATTTATTTATAGTAAAGACCGTTTCTATTTCTTAGAATGTAAAATTGTTGCGAAAATGAATCAGTGACTGCCGATCGTTTTTGCTAAACCCTGCGGATATTTTATTTTTGTACATTTATCATCTAACTTGTTGTTATTGGCACTGTCCGATTGTAACATCTCTAGCTTGCTAATGATTGACCGTGCGTCGCGCATATGTAATGGCGCAAATCGTAATCTTCGATAATGATAGAATGATATCTTATAAAAAGTCAGAAGAACGAAAAAAATTACAACCACCTATTCGCGACCTACATCTGACGCAGGAGACTGTTGTCTGTCTGAAAATTTTAGAAAAATAGAAATTGCTCTAATAGTCATTGGGAAAACCATAAAGAGTGACGCGACAGGAAATGAAGAAGTAAGAAAGATAAAAATCTATACGTGGTACACGTTTATCCATCACCAGAATTTTTCTAATTAAATATTGCACTTAAACTGACAGAAAAGTTTAAAAAACAAATGTGATAAAAACAAACCATTTTCCTGTAAAGAATGCAGTTGTTTGTGAATTAAAAGACGCATAAAAAATACATTATTTGTGTCATTCTGGACATATATAATCAAAATACTATTTAAATAAACTCACAGCCTACCCACTCCTCCATGCAGATTACCTTAACTAAATGTTATGTTCCAGTAAGGAAGATTTTGAATATGAAGACTTGGCGGTTTGAAGTAATTATGTTTTTTAAGTTTTAAGTGTATAAATAACCAATTCACGAAGATGTATTGAAAACAAGCAGACTTTTAGTACTCTCTTGCTGTAACGTCAAACATAATCTAAGTGAAAAGAGCTCTGTCTATCGCTTACATTCATAACGCGCCAAGTGCTAAAAATATGGAAATCCCACGCCATAAATTTTAGTGGCAAATGTCAAGTGAGGTTTCAATACAAGTCCGTTTACAAACGATAACAAGGTAGAATAATGATCAGTTGTGTGGTCTTAAAGAATAGCGTTGTATAACATAACATACATTACCAACAGATAACAATACAAGATCAGATTCGTGGAAGGAAGGCTCCAGCATGATGATGTTAAATAATTAACTTGTGGGATGGTATTGCAGGTGACACTTAATACTAACCTAACCTAATCTGTCGAATTTCTTTGAATAACTGGTATAAGCTGTACTTACTTGTATCGTTGCGTTTCTCTCTGGAGGGACATTAAACGGTGGGATAACAGACAAGTGAGTGGTGCTAGGAAAGGCAGAAACCCCGGTCGCCCGCCTTGTAAGGTGGTGAGTAAATACCTCCCCGGAACGAGTAAGTGGACACTGCGAAGCTGGGAAGGTAAACGACCCGGCTGAGGTCAGGGTACCGCTAACCACTACGACTGGACCCAACGTAAAGAGGGTCATTTTATATAAATGTAGCCATTGTTTTTATTTTTCACCTGCTACCGACTCCGGTAGCCCTTTCCCATAATGAAACAATCTGGTATATAATTGATACAATATATCGAAAATATTGTAAGGCGCTTTTTTGTAAAGACTTGTTTTTGTCAATTGGACTCATATGTTAGATTTAAGACTCAAGCACGTACGAGAATGGAATTAATATGATACCTCTCTATAAGAATTTTCCAACCCCGGTATCTAGCTCCCTAAGATGTTTTTCTACGTAGGGCAGTTATTTTATATTTACAAAAATTACTGAATCGAACATTATTCGAAAGATTATATACGAAAAGGATGAAAATATATACATATACTATTAAATAATTATTTGTACGATATGTTATAATCCTATTAGACATAAGTAATTAAATTATTATATTTAAAAAATATTAAGAGTGTTCTATTGTATATTACAATTGGTATTACCGAATATATCTAAACTATACTGTACGAAAAATGCTAGTAATACGATATTGTACACAGCTATGACACAAACCGCATTATTTAAAAGCAAGATCGTCAAGAAATATGATCAGTCACCGAGTGGCACATCGCTTGAACGGTAAATCACGGAGCTTATTTGCGTTAATTGGCTTAGTTAAGTTGTTTTTTACATTTAGGTATATTTAAGATTATATTTCACAAATTTTTCGTTTCGTAATTTTAAATGGTTAATATAACGTAAATGGTAACAATGTTCCCTGGCAAGGAAGAGTTCCGGGTTCGTATCTCGGTGGTAGCTGAATATTTTTCGATAGGTAGATTTTTTCTGTATGTCTTTCTAATCTATTCATCTATTGTAATTTGTTTTAAATATTTTAGAACTACTATGTTCTAAAATTGCACAATTTATAAAATTGTTTTCATTAATAAAATACATGTACGTAATTACTGCTCGGACCTGCGGGCGGCTATTGTAGAAACGTGAAAAATACAAATAAAACATTCATGTCACATTTGACAGCGACATAGATAAGGGAAAAAATCATACGATATGACCATGACACATAGATGAGATGACAGGAGGAAAGCATAATATTATTATGAATATTACTAACTAATAATGTATTTGTATAACTGAATGCCAGTTAGGAAGTATAAAAGAACAGTTTTAGCATCATCCGTATCTACCTACAATGCAACATCGTCGTTCAGTTTACTTGATTATGAAATTTTCAATTTAATGGCAAAATTCAAAACACAAGTGCGATGCTTTACACTTATCGCATTGATTCCAATCAGTAACATACATAAAATATTTGTGCTAATTTTTGTTAAGCTCTCACGTTAACGAATACACTACATCATAATAAACGTCAATCTAATAGAGTGGTGACGCTGCTAATCGTACTGTAAAATTCTTGGTAGATATTTAATAACTAAATTTGATAGATGTATTAAACGGGTATCGTTTATAGTCCAGACGGTGTTGAAAAATTGTCTCCGTCCGCGGATAATTCAAAGCGTGTCATAAACATGGAATTATGGGGCAAAGGAGGAATGACAGATATGTAAAAATGTATAGCCCATTATGAAGTAAATGTGTATCGTGTAAGTTAATGTAGATAAATCAGAAGGACCTATTTATTTATCTATTTAAGTATTGGTTCTCCAAGAAACACACATCACTCACACGTCCGTGGTTAATGATAGCTAAGTGTATGTGTGTGACCAGGGCAGGTTACTTCATTTAGAGTAATTGTTTAGCTGCACAATAAAATCTCTACACACGAAAATTTACATGGGCGGTACTTGGGGATGTTGAAGATAAGGTCTTCCAGATGGCTGCTGGTCGCATTCTTATTGTTGCTTGACGTCGGCATCAGGTGTGTTTATGGCTGTTAGGAGTTCTGTTTCACGCACCGGTATATGCAAGGTGCGTTCAGAGTCGTCGGTGGAGACGATAGACATCCAGAGAATTATGAAATAATCTATTTTATATGATTTAAATAAATGCAAAAAAATATATTTTTGTTTGAAGAATATATTCAATGTACATTTGTCACTTACTTGATATCAAATACGCTACCGGTTTCGATACATCCGTGTCATTTACAAGCGTTGTTTAAACTAATTTAAAATATAAAAGTACGGTAATAGGTGTTGTTAGGTGCGAATAGTGAGGATTTTTGGGGAGGGGTAAAAATGAGGGAACATCGATAGCAAAGGTGATTTACAGGTTGTTATTATTTTGTTGGGAATATTAATTTTCTATATACTACAATATTTCTAAAACGGATAATTTGTTAACATTAGTGTGTTTAAAAGAGGGATAATCTTTTTCGATACCTAAAAAATTAATAATGCACATTGAATAAAGTCCTCAAACATAATGTCTGGAAATTGTTAAATAGTTAAGAAATGCAAAAAAAAACTCAGCTACCAAAAATAAATAACATGAATATGATAAAGTTGTAAACGTTAATAACAAATTAAGATTGTTTTATCTGTCTTGTAACTCGTGCAAATTATACAGTTGCACGTAATTACGTAATATTATAAATTAATAACGCAAATCGGAGCTGTAGGCATTGACTGACGTTTCCTCATCTCGGAAATCTTACAAAATATATTTCACGAGAATATTGCAAATACAAACAATTATTATTGCAAAACGCAATATACTCAACTAGAAACATAAATGTAATATGTGGACGGCCGCCTAAAAAGGGCCTATTTGACAGGCACCTAACGTATTAAGGCCACATGTTGATTTTATAAAAAATGTATGTACATAACACCCAGCATATATATCTTTAAAAAACACGCGTGGTACCGACCCCCAACAGACAATAAATCCGAGTTGGGTCTAGCGCGTCACTTCTCTCCGACTAGTTCACCAACAAATGCTTTGTAGAACTTTTACTGCTTATACTTGTACCCGTGACCGTGTTTCAAGCATCAATAAACATCGATCTACTGTCAGTAATCCTTTATTGTTTATCCTGCTATGGCCACACACTCGCACACGCACACTCCGCGTTGTAATTCAAACGAACATGTGAGTAGATTGGTGAAATATAATGGGGCATTCATCTCACGCTAAAGCACATCCTTCTGATCCATCAATATTTTAACAAATACAGTGGAACCTCTATATTCCTCACTAATCCGTTCCTGGGGGCCTGACGAATATAGAAACAGTTTTTCGTTCATAGCCCCCAAAAATAGTACACAAATTTTATGTCAAAACTTTACCTTCATTGTACTGAGGCGACATAATGGTAGAAGCGGAAGAGGAGGAAAGTTACTAATATTTAGGAGACAATTTAAACCTCAGGCAACTCTAATTCTGGTGATGGTTTTCGTTTGCCGATGATTTAGTAGCACTCGATTTAACAAAGAACTTGCTCAACGTTGCCTGTTTCTGTCTGTTTTTTAAAACCTTTATGAAGTATTCAATCACATTACCATTGAATCCATTTATGTTTCGGTTGACTATGGCAACATTTGGGTGTCACTTTTCGACCATATTCTGCGTTTTGGCCCAGTCAAACAGCATTGCCGGGCGGTGGAAGTGACGAATATAGAGGTTCCACTGTACGCACATTAAACATTACATATTTTTACCCCAAAGTAGTGATGAGCTTATAATCACGAACCGTGAGTCAATCACTATTATCTTTGAGTCACACTCAATATCAGTGATTGAATATCTGGAAATATCGTGATTCGTGATTTTTTTTTTAAATTATTTATATTTGGCTGTGAACCGTAATTCGGCGCATGTGCATATGTAACAAAAATATTCATGAAGGAATGAATTCGTAATAAGCGCCATCTAGTAGATTCTGCCTAAAAATTTTACACATTTGACCCGAAAAATAAACTCACATTTTTTTAAGGGTTTTCATTCTCTCTGTGATAATATTAAATATATTAATTATATATGCTAGAATATATTTTTTACGCAAATGAAGTTTGAATAATACATGTAAATACGCTCAAAATTATGTTTATTAATTAATTTATTATTTCGCGTATTGTGATATAGTCACAGTTTTCAATCTCTGATACTATCGAATATCAATCACACCGGTGAGTCAAGAGTAGCATTTTTTCTCATCACTACCCCAAAGTATCATATAATTGGCCCACTTTAGTATACGATGACCAAATGCGGATTCTCACGGAGAGAATGATATCAAGAATGCAGGTGAGGAATTTGTTTCGGGTGACCAAATATTTTCTAGATGTATAGATTTTTTCTGTATATCTTTGTAATTGATTAATTTAATCTGTTTTCCTTAATTTCTTTCAAAATTATCCATTCCGTCCAACTAAATTTCTAACATTTCCAAAGCTTATTTTACCTGTCTCTTTTCGTATAATGATAGTATTATAAAACAAATAATAGATATCTCATAGAGACGAAGCTATTTTTTAATATATATTCATATATTGCTAATAATATATTGGTCAAAATAAGAAAATATATCAAATTAAAAAATATTGATTTTTCAGACGTATTCTAGTATAATGTGTTGAAAACATTTTACAGATAAATAATATTGCTTTAAATAATTTCAAAAAAATAATTATATTCTCATTGTGACACATGTGCTGTTTCAGGGAAATGAATATCAAATTTATTCCATAGATGGTGATAGTGTAGTGGTACTCGAAGTGTTTCCACATATTAATATATATACAACATCCAAAAATTTGATAGATGTGGAGATTGATTAATAAGTGAAAATGGTGAAGTTATATTTATACAAATTGATCACTTAAGCCAGCCGAAGACAGATCGTAAGCCCTATAATTACCCGTACTTCCATATTTTTCCATTAAACAAAAATAGCTTTGTCGCGTAAATGTTATATTATAAAAGAAATAATATATATATATCTCATAGAGACTAAGTTATTTTATTATATTATTAGATATCTCATAAGAGCTTATTAGTCTATGAGAAATCTATTATTTGTTTAATAACAATGCTTCTGTAGGTGAAAATCCAGTAATAGTGTGTTCTTGGATATATTTAAATATTGCTGATGGTATTATAATTTACATGCTTTTGGAAATAAAAACACTGGACCGACAAAGTGGGCTATTTTCTTTACTATTTTAAAATACCATTACATGCATACACCGTCAATATCGGACAGGAAATCTTCTGTTGTACAACAAAGTGTATCCGTTTCTGTAATAATCTGATATCGGTTAATCTTACAAAATTATCTGCGAATCTAGGATAGACAGAGTAGATTCTACCTTGGCAGATGTCCACATAAATATGTGCATGTAATACGTATAAATGTGTATCTAATGAATGATCAATTCAATCTATAGAATGATTATTTGCAACGCTTACGTTTACATGGTAAAAGAAAATGTTACAAAACTCAAAAGATTTGGATTGGAGAGAGAAAAGATGAATGAAAGGCGATATGCACAAACGAATTTCCAAATAATGACAATAGGCATTAGGAATAAATTAAAACTAACAGAATTATTGATAGGGTTATAAAATAGTTTTCTCTACGATCGTACTGTACATTTCTGGACTGAATCATCAAATAAGATATATCGTGATTGATAGGGAGGTGTAGTGCATAGTCTGAACTAGCAGATAAGCAATCGGCTATCGCTAGCTGCTAGGCTCTACGGGCGGCTGTTGTCGCTGCGATATAGTATCCATATTTCTATGCGGAATTATATTGCTTTAGATTAAATATAGAATCTTCGGTAACCCTAGCCGCGCAGCGTCACCTTGGGCCACTATCAGCTGCCCGCAAGTCCTAGCAGTAAAAAGTAATCGGCTATCATCGATTACTTTTCTGTTAGGGCATTCAGTATTGCTCTCCCTGTAATTGCACAAACGGTGTTCTCACAAACATACGAACAAAACATTCATATGTCACATTTGAGAGTGCTACCATAGATAAGGAAAGAAACCATAGAGTACGACGTGGTATGACTATGAGATGACAGAATGCTTTTCTTACCTATGACAAGACGACAGATGCTCAATTTACTGGCAAATGACACTACATCCAAGATGTCCAGAAAGTCACAGAAATAGATGGGGAAACGCAATATATAATAAGGATAATAAATACTATATTAATTACGACAAAAATATTATAAGACAAATATTTCATAAAATTATACAATAAACTTGTAAATAAAATATATATTTGGTTTATATATATAAAAACCAAACGCCCTCGCTAAAATCCATTTCCTTCATCACGGTGATAAAAACAAAATTTAAACATTAAAGTATTGTCTATTGTTTCAATAATTCAATTTTTAGATAAATATAATATTTAAAAAATAATCCTAGTACCCCGACATTGCGGAAAAAAACATGGATGTATGTCCAATGTGGTGTCCACCTATCCCTGCAAAGAATCTGCGCATTGGTAAGCAAATAAAATAACGTTCTGCGCACAATTTTACAGTGGTGGCTACGGGCGGAATTATCCAAACTCGACTCTCACGTCTGAGTAAAAAAGCCTTAGAATATTACAGAATAAATAAGTACCTATCGTTATGTCCAAATTACGAGACAAATGTATCAAGCAAGGTCACGCGAAGATTCTGAAAAATTATGTTATTCAATTGTCTGTTGCGGGACCCGTATTCCAGAATCACTTATTAATGTTGAAAATATCAAACGTTATAAATATTACAAAACATGTCTCCTTCTAGAAAGAGGGTTTACCCGCATGTCAATGCTTAGTATTTGACAATTTTAAACGAATACAGACTAATAAAAATCGCTAACCTTTGACATATACATACATGTACATGTAAACAGAAATATATAAATAATAAGACAAAATACCTTGTTTAAACCACTATATATTGATTATTCAACATGTTTCGATACCTATGGTATCTTCTTCAGGAAACAATGTATACTGAAATTAAAAATACAAGCATAGATAAAAACAAAGCTATAAAGAGGCGGGTAACTAAGTAAGAACTACTATGAAAACAAATTTAAAAGTTGACTATTTGCAAAGATGATTTGGTTAGTTATAATATTTAACTTTTTATCTATGCTTGTATTTTTAATTTTAGTATAGATTGTTTCCTGAAGAAGATACCATAGGTATTGAAACATGTTGAATAATCAATATACAGTGATTTAAACAAAGTATTTTGTCATATAAATTATATAATATGTGGCCACAAAGTAATTTTGCCAATTTTGAAGAAAAAATATATAAATTAAAAATAAGAAATTCGTGTTTTATAAAACTCTGTTAAAACATTTGCTTACAAAGATAATAGTCGATTCCGCTTAACATATCGGAACGAGAACATTTAGCCCATTTAAGCGGATGCCCCAAATAACCGAAGCGACCATAAAATTAAACAATGAATATTTTTCTTCAAATATACGTTATGTACATTAATAAATTCTAGTGGCTCAGATTTTTTACCTAACTCCTCTGACTTCATCTTCAATACTGTACCGTTGATATTAACACCTCGCCCACAGTGTATAGAAACCCATTAATCTGGTGCTTCTTTTACGTCTGGATCCTTTCCCTCACATTTTCTTTTGAATATTCCTTCCTGTAACGTTAGTATTTTCTTGTAAGAGACGATATAGTAGATTTTGGTACACCAGTTATCTAAGCGAGCCGACGTTGACTTGTATTAAATGGTTGGGTTTTTGTCCAGCAAAGCAATTGTACTTGAAAGTGTAAAATAGTTTATTGACGTTTTGGAAAGTGTCACAAATTTGAAACATTGAAGTTATGTGTATAGTATGTATTGTGATCTTAAATTTAGTGTCCCAATAAAGCGATGTAAATTACTGTTAGTCCCTTGGTTTGGTTTCTGTTCCTTCTTATTTGGCCCAAATATACTGTATATACATATTTTTTTTTTTATTATTATTTTGAAATATTTACAATTTAATATAATATACGAGTTACTTGAATCTGTTACAAAACTAAAGTTAAATATTTTTGTGAATCGCTTACCTCTTCAAAAAAGAGGTTGGAGAGGGAATATGTAAAAAGTATTCTCTGTAAAATCTTCGGAGCCCTTAAAGAAAATGGAGAGTGGCGTAGGCGTTATAATCAGGAACTTTACGACACGTATGAGCCGAAAGGCAAAAAAATTATAAAATTAAGGCTGCTTTGATGGCTAGGCCACACAGAGCCTACGAATAATGTGCAAACCTTGAAACGGTTGCTCAAAAAACAACATGAAGGAAGACGAAAATGAAGTGGCAGAACAATATAAGTAAAGACATATACATAACTGTTGTCATCAATTGGCGAGAAGCAGACTAGTGTAGGAACCGATAAAGGTAATTCTGGAAGAGGATGATAAAAGTGTAAATTATTTTTTTTAAATTTTACTCAACATTATTAGAAAATTATTTACCTGATTTAGGATAAACCTATACCCATAAATATATAGATAGACCCATAAATTATCTTCATTGCAATATAAATGGTGGTTTATATCGTTAAAATTATGCCTGAACTATAATATAACATTTACGCGACAAAGTTAATTTTTTTTAGTATAAGGTCCTATTATTGATTTGTTAACTTTACAGTATCAAAGGGCATGCCAAGACGTTGGATATTTTTTTATTCGTCAAAGGTTTATTAGTGCCCATTGTGACATTACAAAACTATTGTCACGTTCAAAATCGCCCCATCATTATTTTAATGCCAATCAATTTAGTAATCACAAATAACGCCCTCGTGTTGGTAATGCGAGCGGGCTTCAAGGTTATAAAAACGGTCGAAATTTTTCGCTCGGAGCTGTCGAATACGCGGCTATGTAAATACCTTGTGGATTATGTAAATACTTTGATCATAATTCGATCACCAGTGCACAATTTACTGTAATTTGTTTTAACTCGCATGGTAAACGATTTTTTCAGAGAACGAGATTGTTTCCCTTCGGTTTACATTCATTTTAATTACATTATTATTCTACAACTCTTTCTACCAATCCCATAGCGTCGGCTTGGGATGCCGAGATAACTAAGAGGATGGGTCACGGAGATGTTCTATTACGATGGAACGTACACGGACGAGAATAGATTTGGAGGTTATGCCATATTTTATAACATTTTGAATCTTGTTGTCACCAGCCTGCCCTGAAGAACGTCGAACTCACGCTCAACCTGACGAAATTTGGATTATTTAATTTTGATTGTAATTAGTTCTAATTAAACCAGTATTTTTTTTTATTAGATTCCATTAGTTAACGTAAAACATCTTTTCATTTATCTCTCCCAGGTATTATTAAAAAAAATTCCCAGTTTAGGATAAAAGCAGAATGTGACCAACCAAGGTGAAGAACCCGCCGTTCTCGTTGTGTTCTCCACTGACTAGCCGGTGAAGAGGATAGAACGCCGTTCTTTATCCTCACACCATTCATAAAGAAATAATATTTATAAAATAATTTTTCCAGGCGCATAATGTAACCTCTACCGAGAAGCTCTACCGTGGCCACTTCATTAGACCAAGAACGGACAAAACCAAACAGTAAAGGATTATTCTGGAACTCTTCACTGTTCAGCAAAAATCGTTCGAAAATTTTAGATTCTAACCCAGCACTCAAGATAGATAAAGTAGTTTTTTCAGATAAAATCCATTACCGAGAACCTCTTTTATCTGTTGTAAAGGATCATTATATAAAAAGGGTATTAAAGTAATTAAGCATTCACGGGTGCGATTCCCTCGTAATTCGGCCCTTAGATTTGAGAACACGTGGTAAACAATTTACAGGGCTGGGAAAAAATGTATAAAACATGAGTTTGAAATTAAGCAGATCTGTGCGCGTGCGCCGCCGAAGGGCTATTTTAGTTCTATAGACAACTCGGCATGTTTACCGGGGCGGCATTCTGTAAAGACGAGACACTGCGGCAGACGTCAATTTAAAATAAATATATACTAATTGGTGGAATCGGTATTTATATTGACGTGCTCCGGCATCTCGTGTCATGGATATTGATTGCTCAACTCAGGTTCAGATTTCAGAGACAATTAAATGTGTTGATTTGATCATTGCGAAAGTTTCCAACAATCAAAAGACATACTGCAAGTGTAAAGGAAATTATTAAGGAGTACACATTCTTATTGTGAAGTTGTAATTAATCAGAACATAGGTCTGTGATATTTGAAATACTAATTAAATGTATTAATTATAAAGATATACATATAAAATCAATTTTATCGAAAAATATTGTTGTCGCTACCGGGATTCGAAGCTGGATCTCTTCCAATCCGAGGAACGTGCATTAACGGATGATGCTATATCAACACAGTGTTTTGACGACAACTTTTCTAATCTATATGTTACACTTTTCAAATTAATACATCTATCGTTCCATTATTTCAAAGCCATCATTTTTATTTTTATTTTCAAATAATGGAACGACAGATGTATTAATTTGAAAAGTGTAACATACAGGTTAGAGAATTTGTCGTCAAAGCACTGTGTCGGTATAGCATAATCGGTTAATGCACGTTCCCCGGATTGGAAGAGATCCAAGTTCGAATCCCGGCAGCAACAACAATATGTTTCGATAACATTGATTTTATATGTATATCTTTATAATGAATACATTTAATTTGTATGTAAAGGAAATGTTTAGATTTCAAGTTCAGTTATTATAATTACGGTGACGATCAATGTAACATGAAACCTATAATTATGGTTTGCGCGTTCGCTAAACGATGTTGACAGTAGTTGAGTATTACCGGGCGGCACCGGGCGTAGACCGCATTTGAATAGGTTCCGCCTGTTATCAAGCCAATCTGTTGACCTGTCAAAAGACCATTCAATATGACGAGCATTCGTGTTTATCGAGAAGATCTGGTATGTTTATTATTATATATTCAATATTACACGATAGATTATAATATATATTCGGTCTTCCCGGAATTAATTGAAGTATTTTGTTGTCACGTCCTAACGTTTGGACACCACACTTCCACCGCTCTTCGTCCTGCGCTACGTCGATTGGTCGGGGCCACTGATAGCTCCACCTCGGGTCCTACAGGTTTTCTTCCCTATGGCACTTATGAGAAAATCTGTTTAGGCAGTCTTTCATTTCCCTTGCGGAGAAATATGATCATCCCAAGATCCTTTCGGATGATATCGTTCCTGATTCTATCGCTCAACGTCACTCCCGCTACTTCTCTTAGGTAGCTCATCTCTGCAGCCTGGATTCTCGACCGATTCCTCTCCGTCAGTATTCAAAGTTGATGATCATAGGTCTACTTTCCTTTCTTTGTGACTGAACTATATAGTGACAGCAGAACTTATTTTGTTAAACAATGCATTTGACGAAAAGACCGACTGAAGACTGAATCCTTCACAGCGCCTGAATAGAAATAGTTCGCGTCATCCGTCATTAGATATAAGATGGCGTTTCTTGAATTATTTTATATAAAAAATATAAATTATTTGATTTGAGAATACAGCAAGCGAAGTCGACGTATCATCATCAATCCATCCATACAGGGTGAATATTATGTTCCAGGCTATTTTTTTTGGCCGCCATTTTAATTTGGCAGACATTTGTCAGTTCGCAATTTGGTAGCCTTAGACAGAAATTAATTACAATTTATTATAGAAAATCTAACGCCTCAACAACGTGTTGAAGTCATTAAAACATTTTATCTAAATAATAATGGCAATACTGTAGTCATTAATGGTGATCGCTATCGTCACATGTTGGAAAATTTATTGGTGGCAGAATTGGGTCGATTGGGTCTGCAAGACATGTGGTTTCAACAGGACAGTGCCACCTCACACACAGTAGAAATTTTGCGAGATTTTTTTCGGCCGCACGTCAAAAAGTGGTGATATCGATTGGCCTCCTCGATCACCTGATTTGTCGGCTCCTGACTGTTTTCTATCGGGGCACTTGAAAGAAAGGACTACTCCAATAAGCCAACAACGATGCTACACGACAATATTCGAAATGAAATTGCTGAAATAACACGCGAAGAGTGAGCGAATGTTATGAAAAATATGGTTAACAGAGCACGCATTTGTGGCGCTGCCAGAGGCGGCCACTTGGCCGATATCATATTCCATAATTGTAATAAATCGATAAATAAATTTTATAGTTATTCAAAACCAACTCACCCTGTATATTTCATCCTCTAATATACGATAATTGGGAATATAATTATTGGCACAACCTTCAGGATTTTAAAAGCATTATTTAATGACAATAATGTGAACGCGAGCGACCGCTGTAAGGAAAAAAGATTTAAAAAAAATCCTTAATTTATTTGTACCTACTTTGTGAAGTAGGACTGCCTTGAATCTCTTTCACCTCATTCGTGTCATGTTAATTATTAGAAGACAATATTTACCTGAAAAGAAAGAAAAAAATGATTTAGACACAAATATATAGGAATACATATTGAATCGAATCAATTAGATGAAACATTAAAAAACCGATATTCTCTTTCCAAGAAAATAAACCCATTCTTAAATCGTATAAACGGAATTCAAAATACGGCCATCACCAAGCAAATGGGTCAGTCAAAACGAAGAAACCGGCTATGATAAGACAAACGGTTATTTTTTTAATTGGAACAAATACTGTATAATAAATATACCTACTGTATTTTAGTAGTTTTAGTTTGTCAACAATTATTAATATATTCATAAAAATTCAGATATGAAAAAAATCGATGACAAAACATGTTTTAACTAAAATCTAACCCATATTGACTAATGCGCCTCTGTAATACGAATAGCATTAATGATTAAATTAAACATTCAGTTTTTTGTATAAGTAACTAAAAAAAACATAAATAAATGTATGTAGTTAGGATGAGTTTTATCTATAATTTCTAATGGCTGTTATGTTAATATTTTACGGAGATTCAATAATTTACAAAAATACTAAAGAAAAGTGATTTATTTAAGATGAAACATTTTTTTTAATGCGATATTTTCCCTTTTCCGTACATTAGACCTTACATTACATAAAAATACACAAAATTTAATATGCATAGAAAGATTATTACGAAAATTTCATTTTAATAATTATAAATAAACTAGACATAATCGGTCAATAATTTGCTTTTTTTTAATTTCTGTCGAATCTTTATTAAATAACACCACAACAGCACGAAAAAAACTGGTTACTTTAACACAGACTTAAGTCTAGCAAAGTAGCCAGGACAACGCTGTATATATCAGAGGTGGAGTCTACTCCATTCCATACAATAAATAATAATAACGAGGGGAAAATAATTATGTTCCAGTGTTACAACGAAACGGAATAAAGACAATACAAATATTTCAATACACCATCGTTATTTAAATGTTTAAATTGAAAATCCGGTATATTTAAAAAATATAAACAAGCCGTTTACACCATGGACACAAACCAAAAATCAAGCAATGCACCATGTACCTTGTAAAATTGTAAAGTTGTCAGCTTGCATTAAACGCTCTTTAGAATAGAAAACCAATTCCGTATCAAAATAAATACAAGTAAACACTTGTTACGTTTTGTACAATGATTCAAATTAAAATGTCAACACATATTTTTTTTTTCCAAATTATGATAATACTCGGTGTATCAATAATTTATTTTAAGTTACACGTGTGACTGCCGTCGCGTAATGTGAACCCGAGCAGAGCCGAAAGCCGAGAGAACCTTGATCTTCGCAGAGTCGATGAACCCCCTATCGCACGAGATAGATATAAATGTATTTATGTGAATTATTATTGTTAAATTGCGGAAATGTTTACTGCTAGTGGCAATTGTCTGGTAACCAAACAACGGCCGTTGCGCGGCACAGTACAGACAAGTCAAGGAAAATGGATATGACACAGCCAAAGTATTCTTCATTTGGCATCGGCAATATTACATACGTATATATATATACGAGTAGGTACATAGAGGATGTCATATAGCTAGTTGTCCAAACACCAGGCGAGTCTTTTTGATTCAATTTAGAATCATCATTGAAGTAATTCTGAATAGAATTTTATGAAGACATTCGTTTTAATACAAGTTAAATAAAACTATTAAAACCTACTAAAATTTACTAGTTAGAACGGTGACCTTGCATACTATTTGTTCAATTATAGGTATGATTGTAAATTATCGTCGGTTAATTTCCATCTTGATTCATGGATAAGAAAGTTTGTGTGCATAAATAGGAAGTAGAGTCAAAGATTCTGAGAATGGCAAATGATAGTTTTTCTATTGTATCATGTGTTGCAGGAAAACTATTACATGTATCAGATATGATTGTAGACGAAGATATGAGTTAGAGTTCAAGAGTTGCAAATGTCTATGAAAAGAGCCGCGGTCTGCCGACCCCTGGCCTATCCCGCCAGTGATGTAGATATATTGCGTAAATCTTAATTCTAATGGCAGATGCCAAAATTGAAATAATTAATGAAGTAACTAGGCAACCGAAGAAAAATTAAAATATGTCAAAAACACGTAGTGTTCAAGATTAATAGATTTATTAAAATTAAAATATATTTAACGATGCTCTAAATAGGGTGGCTTCACACGGAAAAAATACAAGATGTGTAGCTAATTTGAATTTAACAATTCCCAAAATCACCAATAAGTATGGATCTAGGACATTAGAATTTGTTGTTCCTACACTAAAAAATAAACTACCTGGGTCCTTACAAAATAGTACGCTTTCTGCCAATTTGAAAAAAATGATAAAATACTTGTAAGCTTGAAATGAGTTGATTAAATTGTGACACTGATTAGTTGTTATGTTTTGATTATATTAAATGTAATAAAATTGATATAAATGTACCTGAAGACAAACGTATATCAAGATGTTTTGTGGGTTTAGTTTTAATAACAAAAATTAATAAAAAAGTAGGTAAATAAAAAAATCTAACCCTGCAGTGTGGACCAACTAACTAGCTACGTGACACCCGGTGTTTGCAGCTATTATAGACGCTACAACAATCATCGCAACGAGATGAAGGGTTTTGATATTATCGAAGCAATTTTTCAATAAGGGATAATTTTTGATGGATTACTTCCTTAATCTAATTAATCTTCCCACGGGAGGGCAACGACGGGCAACCAGACTAGATAAATTTATTACTGGAATCTGGTGCTGAACGGGCAAATAAGAACAAAAGCACTAATTAAGTAGGCCTTTGAGATCGCTTTCCGCACAATAAATTCCATCCAGAATCGAGAAGAAACGGACGGAGATCGAATGCAAATTTAAAGCGGCATTATTGATCTCATTCAGAAAGGGTTTTGATGTAGATGGTTTATACATACCTACGAATGAGGATACCGATCAAAGATAAAAGGTTTAATTTAGTATGACGTACGAGAAATACACGATAAATACAGTCAACGAATATATATAGTATAATTGTTAAGGTTCGTATAGACGGAAGGAGACAATCTCAGAAATTTAGTCGTCTCATGTGCTAGCTAGAGCAAGAGAGATTTGATGATTGAAACAATGTTTATTAAAAACACAATATCGACGATTGCCATAAACTTCAAAGCGATTTAAACCGCCTCGATGTATAATGCAATCAATATAACCTACAAATCAACACTTGCAAGTGCTTCATGATACTGTTTACCAGGAACAAGAATCCGTTTAACTTCCCTTACTCTTGACCAATAAATCTGAAACTAAATATCTTGGGATTCTAAATTACTCTTCGATTTGCACATTAACCATATTACATCCAGAGCAACCAATATGTTAGGTTTCATATTTCGGGTATGTAAACAATTCAATAACATAAACACCATGAAAACTGTATACTTGTCATATGTCCGAAGTATCATCGAATATGCCTACCAAGTCTGGAATCCAAGATATACCACATGCATCAATAGAATCGAAAAAATACAGAATAGCTTCCTGAAATATCTTCACTTTCCTCGATATCGAAACTTAACCTATCTATCATTTTCAAAGTTCCATCACTACAAATTCGAAGAGACATGGCCGATGTCATTTTACTACACAAAATAATCAACTTTAAAGTAGACTGTCCTGATTTACTCAGACGCGTATCCATTCGAGTGCCAGCCAGGTCAACCAGAACTGATCTTACATTTAACCTTCCACATTGCAACACCAATGCCAAACAGAATACTCACTTTATAAAGTATACTGTATCTTCTGAGAAGACATGTAACTCGCTATATTATTATTTCACTTTTATTATGATTTTTGTATTTTTTCCTAATAAAATAAAATAAACAAGTGCACAGATTAACGTTTCACGGAGACGTATTGAAAACAAACAGACTTTGAGTTCTATCTCGTTATTACTTCAAATACGATCTCAAATGTAATAGCGTCCCCCAATCGCTTATATGGATGACTTAAAGGAATGCCTAGGGTTTCTGTGGATGAGAATACTCCTAAATCTGAATTCCTCGGCAATATATATTGACTTAAAAAAAATACACGACCGTTCACAACAAATAACATAGTAATATAATGGCAATTTGATAAGCTAACATAAATTGTACATACATGTGTATATGTATATATATTCATATATTACATATTCAGTGTAAAAACACTATTTTGTATATCAGTTTTTTTAATATATATCTACTAGTTTTTCGTTTGTATGATACTCTTCATTGTTTAATTTCGAAGAAACAGTTATTATTATTGTACTATCATTTCTATCAAAAATAAAAAAATTAATTAAATTAACGCACTAAGATTAATTTGACTTTTTGGAGAAAGGTCCCCCCGAACGATGGCTAACCAATATCGGTTTGTTCTTGCAGATTAACACAATAATTTATTAATTACTAAACGGGAGAAAGGATCCCGCTAAACGACATTAATTATTTAAATGCATAAACACACAAATTTATTGTTCAGCATTATTACTAGTTTTTACGATACAGCTTTTTAAAAATGAATATAACACCAACGGCTTTGATCCCGTAAAATAATTGATTAACACGATCGCTTTTCGTGGAACCTTGTGCAAGCGATAGGTGCTCAATAGTTGAGATACATCTCAATACCGTGTACATGTGATGAGATTTTGTTCAGGAGATAAACTCAGAGATCAGCTTGAGATTGTTGGAGAGAGAAAAACACACAAAAACGACACCTAAAATTACATTAGATCCCTACAACTATCTATTCTGAAAGTTAGATAAGCCATTAAACATTAACATAAGGCGTTAAATTACAAACATTTATTGCATTTTATCTACTACTTGGGAGATTCTTCTTCTTTTAAATAGGCAAGGGTGATTTGTACCATTAATCAAGTTAAAACTTTATTTTATAGAAAAAAGTACAATAATATTATAGAATAGAAAATATTATATTACAAGTCAATACCATTATCGTTCAAAAAATTTGTTATTATATAGATTAAATGTGGCGAGTTAAATGAAAGAAGATGACAAGTTAACCGGTAGTTGAAAATTACCATTGACGAGATTACTGTAAAAAAAACCTATGATCCGCAATGGACAGCCAAAAAAGATACGGTGAAGGGTTTCCTCCTCGGCACCACACTCACACATCGGGGAATCTATCAAAATCAATCTGAATAAATGTGAGGCTACCTGGCAATGTCCAAATTTCATTCTACATATATTTGATATTGTTCTTTTGGAGACTTTCCTTTTGGAGAACCAGGGAGTGCGGGGAATAGATCTTTGAATTATTTTAAACCGATTACCCTTGTGACCATTTGGATCCATCCTTTATGCAGTCCAAATAGAATTCGTACGTTTTTTTACCATATTAAGCCTGTCATACATCGGGATATGGAATTGATGAGTACTTGGGAGATTCAAAATCACGAGCATGACGATGTGAATACGCTATTATAGTTTATCAACCTCTCACAGAATACGTAGGCAAAGAAAAAATTAACCCAACGGATGACCGACACTAACCGCAAAGTTTCATAGAAAAAACATAATAAAAAATATATATATTTAGGTTGTCAAATAATGGTTTAACACGCTAGCAAAAACTGACATAATTTTTTCATTTACATTTGGGCTTGCCAATGGTGTGGATGGCCCAGACTGCCTAGGATTTTAATACCTGTTCCAGTATTTTGTCCGTGATGTGAGATTACAAATTTCTTTCGCCAATGGATCTCAACGTTATCGAAATAAACAGAGCATTGGCAACAAGAAGAAATATAAATCAGTATCTCATTGCCTTTAAATAATTTAAAAGTATGTCATTAAGGAGAACACATTATCATTGTGAAGTTGTAATTATTCAGAATATCTGTCTGTGATATTTTAAATACTAATTAAATGTATTAATTAGAAAGATATATATATAAAATCAATTTTATCGAAAAATATTGTTGTCGCTACCGGGATTCGAACCTGGATCTCTTTTCAATCCTTCAAACACAGTTTAATTGTGAAATATTTTGTTAACAATTGATACAAATGCAATTTGGACTCTATTTCAAAATTGCAACGTTGTCCATTATTCTGAGTGTTTTGGAAAAAAAATATATATATATAAAATATATATACTTACTATCCGAAACATTAATTATGAGCTTTTAGCAGATGGACTAATGGATAATGGATAATGTAGAGTATTATAGCACCCAGCGGTTACAAACCGTTTTGAAGTCAATAGCTATGTAAATGTTGCTAAAATAATGAAACTTTCCATATAAATCGCACTAAATTTCATTCGGGAAAAAACAACAAAAAATTTATCACCGCTACATAGTCAACGACATTAACCTAGAAAAAAAATCCGTTGGTGACCTGGGAGACACAGTCAGATTAGCAAATGTAAAAGAAAGCATCGCGAATTCGTTGATTTATCAAAAAAAACTCAAATAATTTTAAACAAAATAACGACACTATATCTGATATAAAAAATAAGATAGCATCATGTTATGAAAATGTTATACAGCAAAAAAAAAATTTTAGAAAATTTCACCTCTTGAAAAATATCCTGTAAAAATAATTGATTTTGTATGCAATGTACAGAAAATTACAAACAAATTGAAGGATTAAAAAAAACAATATATCTGTAATACAACTACAACATTATATTTTGTAGTAAAAGCCGACATATATAAAAAGGAATATCTCTTCTTAAATATCTGAACAGTCATCATCCACGTTGGTCCCTCAAGACAGAGGATCGTGATCTCCGTGACCTCTTGACAGTGCTCCTCGACGTTTCTCGTCATCTTGCAGATCTCAGGGCTGTCACCGGAGAAGTGCATGTTGTCTTTTCCACTCGGTCGGTCCAATGGGTGGGGCATCTTCCCCTACGTCCTTCGACGTGACCCACCATAACTTCAAACTATCTTCCCTTCACGCAAGATGCCCAAAAAATTCAAGAATTCGTCTCAGATCGAATCTGTCCTTGATGTTCAGTTGCTGCAGATTGAAGACAGTATACTTCAATTCACTGAACTAAAATGATCGAAAAACCTGATGAATCTTGGTAAAAAATTATCCAAATCATAAACCTTGTTTTAAGATAAGTTTTGATTATTCATCGTGTATTTAATTTATTTTTTATTATTGCTTGCTTTCATGTTTCATGAATCAATATTATTAGGTGTGTCTTCTGTTCTCCCATCTCATCCTCTCATTTATCATCCCTTCTAAAATAAATATAGATTCTTAGATAGATAGAGTACACTTGCTAAAATTACTATAATAATCTATTATATGATCAAGGACTTGTGATTAAAATAAGGAGAGAAAATATTACATGTTGTTTTTCCTAAGAGGTAGGTGCAGTAAACTCAGAAATGGCGCACACGTGTGGCCGGCGGAGGTAGCATCGACCACATTGATACTGAACAGTTGCGGTCGAAGGACGTGATTGCCCAACGCAGCCGCAACGAAACGTTAGTACGAAAAGCCGCTAGTAAAGGATGTATAGAACTTTAAAATGAAATAAAACACATCAATATTGTTGTACAGGCCATGGTATTGGTTTTATTGGAAAGATAATTTTATACCATTAATGCTTAAATATGATTTCGCGCATATGGGCGCCGCGGCTGGCTTGAATAAAGCGCAATCTGCAAGTCCACTTTTCGACCAATTTTTAGAGCAGCTGGGGACGTATATCGGCAATAACGCGACGAATGTTGGCTTCCAAATCATCTCTGGTTTATCGGCGTAGGCTAGCGATTTCACATATAGTTTACTTCAGTTTGGTTTGTCATTTCACCATGAACAGACATACGCCAGAACAACGCTTGCAAATTGTGCAAATTTATTTCGAAAATCTTGGTTCAATTCGTGAAACTTACCATGCGCTACGACATTTTACGGTCGACATAATCGTCCATCCGAGCAAGTAATTCGAATAACCATGGATCGTTTTCGCATCACGCATACTCAAATTAATAATACGCATCCGTCGATGATGTCGTACAGTGCATATCGATAAAGCTGTTGCAAATTTTACCTATATAAAAATGATTGCAATCATTGCGAATTAATTTGTAGACCCCACCAATAATTGATAGTGGGAAGCAGTGGAAAAAAATCGTGTTTTTAAATAATCATAATTCAAATTCAATTATAAAAAATATCCCAAATTTTATACAACCTTCATTTTACACTAATAACAAATTAAAGAATTATATATTAAATAACGAGGACATGGATGATATTTAAAAAAAAATCGGGCGTCTACAGAAATTTTGATATTAGAATTAAGAAACACTTGAGATGCCTAAATAGCAACTACTATTCTGAATTCTACAATCACCTTTTGGAAACAAACCATTATTTTGACATAAACGAGTGTTTAGAAATTATACATAGAAATACTAGGGGTTTACAGTTAGATAAATTTGAAATTTTAGAAATAAGAAAAAATGTTAATAGAAAGTTAAATATTATAAATAACTAAATCCTTTATGCAAATAGTCACCTTTTAAATTTGTTTTCATAGTAGTTCCTACTCAGTTACCCACCACTTTATAGTTTTGTTTTTATCTATGCTTGTATTTTTAGTTTTAGTCTACATTGTTTCCTGAAAAAGTTACAATAGGTATCGAAACATGTTGATTTATCAATAAAGAAAGTGTATTGTCTAATAATTTATTGAAGAAAATATATTAAAAGTTATTTCTTATGTAATGCGTGGATGGACAAATGATACGTGACTAAAGTGGCATTCAATTTGGAATGCAGTCATTAAATTTTATCATTTAGTATGCACATATTATAAAAGTTTTTCAGTGTAATTTTGTGCGAGAAGACATATAATTGGTGAAATGAACGAAAGACTCCACAACATGCTTTAGATTTAGATCGCGAAGAGTGGACGCAAGCAGTTCGCGAATATGAATAGAGGACAGCGATGCTCAGTCATGGCCCAAGATTTAAGTACAAAGATTGATTTTATACACATTATGGTACTTTTATTTGTTTGAGAGGTATTACGCGATGTGTTTTTAAAAAATATTAAATATAAAACGAAATTCTACAATATTCAACGCAATTTTTTGTATTGAAAATCTGAAAACTATTTGTAGGTACATAGTCGTTAGAATTCATTACGTATCATTTTAGAAACAATTAACACTCGATTCATTAATTGTATGAAACTTCTTAAAACAGTGCCCGGATTGTTGAAACGGTATTTTTTTAAAATAAATGTAGCTACAATCCAGACGTCATACACTAGAACTGCGATCCGTCCACGATTGTCCGACAGTTGTATGATAATGGATGACCTGTGGAGACATTGTTCCTGAACATCTCGGACCTCGTAAAAGAGACGAGATATAAATAGTACAACAAATAAAATTGATTCCTCCTACGTTATATATTGTAACTAACAAATAGGTCACTTTTAGTTGTCCTAGTATTTCGCATGTTTGATACATTTTTAAATAACAGTAATTTTTCTATAGGATGTAACACACGTAGTACACAGTTTTTTTTACATAGTGTGTAAAACACCTATTTTAGGAGTAGAGTAGATATGTGTCGAAAATTTTTAAGTTGCATGTCGATGCCTAAGTCCACACACAAAGCAGCTAATTCACATCAATAATAAATAGGTACTATGTGCTGAAAAACCTTAAATTGATTCTTGATAAAACTTTAAATGTTTACCTGTTGATGGCACCAGAAATAGAGGACGTCCGCGGAAATCATAATGGTTGCACCACATTATCATGGAAAATCAGCTAACTGCCAATATTTTACAATTTTAGTAAAGAAATTCAGAAAAATATTAATTCAAAATATTAATAAAAATTTTCAGCTACCCTATTTCTGCATTAACAATCTACCAAAGAGTGTTTAAGAATTTTCGTAATCCGTTAATTAGAAAATTAAACAGTTTTTTGTTGCTCCTGAACATTCTAGAAAAATGGAGTTAACTGCTTTGCATATTAAGATATCGATGTGTTTAATCTCAACCATGTCAGAGATATAACCATTTTAAAAGTCCTAATGTTAAGCAATTATTTCGATTAATTGAAATAGTTTATTGATTATATATAAATATGAATTAAACATATTAATTAGAAAGATATACATATAAAATCAACTTTATCGAAAAATATTGTTTTTGCGCCACCGAGATTCAAACCTGGATCTCTTTCCAAACCGGAAAAGGTGCATTATTCAACTATGCTACAGCGACGATATTTTT
Organism: Eubasilissa splendida; assembly: GCA_031772225.1. Taxonomy (NCBI): domain Eukaryota; kingdom Metazoa; phylum Arthropoda; class Insecta; order Trichoptera; family Phryganeidae; genus Eubasilissa; species Eubasilissa splendida. Next base: position 15,098,038 of record CM062862.1, on the reverse strand, counting down.
AGCGACAAATTTTCGAACAATATGTTACATTTTTTGATATTAATACATTGAATCGTTCCATTATTTGAAACTCTCTCTCTATTTGAATCTCAAATACATTTGAGTAATCTTATAGCAGACGCCAGAATTATCAATTCATTTTTATTAAATTTTGGACACATTGATACAACTTTATTATTAGGAGAACACATTATTAATTACAACTTCATAATAATAATGTGTTCCCCTAATGATTATATATAGAATAAAAAATCAAAGATCATCGAACTTCGAGCGGCCAGACTATTTTTTGTTAGATATTTCAAGGACCTGAATGTTAATAGGCCAATTTCACAAATATGTTATTATTTCAAAGAACGTAGACTTTAAAGCTTAACATAATTTTGTAAAAATCTCATACATTCATATTTTCCGTAATGGTAAGAAATTTGTATATACTCCTTGAACATTTACGACTCATAATTCAGTCAGGTATCCACCCACAAAAAAATATGTGGACTAGGTGTGTTATATACAAGATAATAATAAAAATACTGTCACTTGAAATATGTAACAAATGTAAGCGAAATCTATAATAATCAGGTCTATTCTCAAAATTGCAATATTGAAATGAAGGTGATTGTTACACCAACCCTCAAAAATAGACAGTATGTAAATTAAAGTCCGTGTTATATTTGAATGAGAGAGAGGGAGAGAGAGTGAGGGAGATAAAAGTACCATAATCTGTCAAAACATAAAAATGGCAATAGGATTGGCCGTGATTCTTCACTACGACGCTGCGGATGAGGAAATCAATAGGTAATTTATGAACAAACCTTTTTCTGTGAACTTTGAATACTGTATTAGTACTTATTTTAACCAAAAACTTATATTTTTAGTCGAAACTCTAGAATGGAAAGACGTCGTTTGCGTGATTTGTGCGGTATAGTTGTACCTTATCAAGGCGGTATAGTTGTAAAAATTGCCCATTTGGAATTTCCATCGGGTTGCATGATATTGACCTAGTTATTAAATACTGTCACTTGAAATATGTATCAAATGTAAGCGAAATCTATGATATTGGCCTAGTTATTAGTAACGATGTATTATGTGGGTAGGGTACTTCCCATGTAGCGAAATTAATTATTACGCCCCATTAAAAAACCGTGCCTTTATGAAAAGGGTATTTTGGTAGCGTGTTAGCAATACACCATAAGTGGCTTTCGGAAATCAATTGAGTCAGCGTGTGCTCGATTATTTTACAAATATAGCCCCAGACAGACAAGACTTGAAACATCCACTTGTTTAAGTGGTAAAGTGTTATTTGTGACGTGGCGCACCGAGTGTACAATACGGTTGCAGCTAATAATAAAATAACTGCGGATGAGGAATTTAAGAGACGGCGTAAATCTGTTCGAGGACGAAGCGTGGGAATGTCCAGTAAATGTAAGTGTAAAAGGGATGATCGCCATACAAACAGGAGCCCGTAATGCTGGAAGGATCTCAAATGAATCAGAGTTAAACGTATTTTGCATAATTTTTTTCTGAATAATTTTATTATTTTATTATGTGGGAGAATAAATTTAAAAAAAATGGTACCATAACACAATATTCGACATGAAATGGTAAAGCAAATATTTGAAGCAGTAATTTTATCGTTAGACATTATTCACAATCAAACAAATATATAGTTATTAAAGAAATAATAGATAGATATCTCATAGAGATGAAGCTATTTTTTTTATTAATGGAAAAATATGGAAGTATGGGGCTTACGACCTGTATTCGGCTGGCTTATATGATCACTTTACACACATTGTAACGTTCGCCATTCCACTCAATAAACCTTCATATCTATTAAATTTTTGAAAGTTATATATATATGTTAATACGTGGAATCACTTTGAATACCACTACACTATCGCCATCTATGGACAAATTTTATATTAATTTTCTTTATAAAGTAGTGAGGCGACCATATGACCGAATTATATTCTACCTGACTAGTGATGTGTAGAGGACTTTATAAGTTTATTTATTTATCATTAATACAAATTAAATTTTCCAACTAGAACCGGGATTCAAACCTGGACCTCTTCCTATACGGGGAAGCGCGTTCTCCACTTTCGCTATAGTACTCGAATACATTTTCAACAAATTTTGATCATATATTATGCAGTATTTCGAATTGATACATCTACTATTCCAATTTTAGATAGATTTCCTTTGTTTGATTCATTTAATTTGTATTAAATACCACAAAACTATGTCCTGAAAATGTATCTTAACAACAACAAAAATATGTTTTCCTTAACTTATTGTCAATAGTTGTTTTTCAAACTATTATTTAATTAAGGAACACTTGAAATGCTAAAATAGCAACAATTATTCAGAATTTTGTAATCACCTTTTGGAAACAAACCATTATTTTGATATTAAGAAGGATTTAGAAATTATACATATAATTACTGTTAGATAAATCTGAAATTTTAGAAATAAGAAAAAGTGTTAATAGCAAGCTAAATATTATACATAATCAAATCCTTTTTGCAAATAGTCACAATTTAAATTTGTTTTCATATTAGTTATAACTTATTCACCGCTTTATAGTTTTGTTTTTATCTATGCTTGTATTTTTAACTTCAGTATACATTGCTTCCTGAAGAAGATACCATAGGTATCGAAATATAATTAATAGTGGTTTAAACAAAGTATTTTGTCTAATTATTTATATTATTTAATTTACTAATTATTAATTATCATATTACAATATTGACACTAAATATAATAAAAAAGGGATTCGTGTCCACTTCGCATACCAACACATTAATCATAAAATCTATAAAAATAAAGTATTAAACACTCGACAACGAGCCATGATAAAAATGTCGCTCAGTGAAATCTCCGGTCGTGAGACGATAAATCATTGTTGCATTCCCCCAGCAAAAACACGCGTGAATGTCAATAGTTACAATGGAATTGTGAAAAGAATTAAAAATATTATTTACGTAAATGAAAGATCATACAGTGTCAACTTCTCACTGACATCTAGTACATACTTTAATCATTTATATAGGGGTACCAAAAAAGAATGTCGTGTTTTAAATAAAAGATTTGAATGCTAATAAAAAAAAATTTCCGCCGATAAACGGTCCAGTTGTTCAAAATACAATTGTGTATTTATCGTTTGTCCAGGTCTGAGAGCTTCAACGTGAATAATGCCCTTGCAGTACCACCAAAAGACAAAATGATTTTTTTCGTTGTGAGGCCGGGCTTAGCGGTTAGTTTCGCTACCTGACCTTTCGAAAGTCATTTCTTTTGCATTCTTGGTTATCAGATTTCCAAAAGTTGTTCACGTGCGTCTATTCGATCGTCGAGGTGCTTTTCGCTTAGTTCGTGCGGTATCCATTTCCCTTGTCTCCACACCTTGCCGATTTTTTAAAGATGCAGTTGAACGCTTAACCATGAGTGTCCGAATTTGTCCGCGATTTTTACAATAGATAATGATGGATTGTTTTGAATTTGGGCAGCCAGTATGACGTCATCCACTTTAATAGGTCTTCATCACGGAACCATGGAAACAAAAATAAAATATTTAATGATTGTGCTGCGCGTATTGTGAGTTATTTTATTAACGTCCAAACAACATGTCTAAGGTGCCTGCGGTTCTTCAGACATTCCATATTTTATTGTAGTGATGTGATAGGACACTATTAAAATATTCATTAATGTGTCGGAATTGATGAAACGGTATGCCGCTACTGTTTCCAGTCAGAGTAAGACGAAAACAAATTGCTTTGGAACCTTTTCATACTCGAATCTCTAAATCCATAATAACGTTACGCTTCCCCGTCTACATCTGCGACTGTGTCATTATGGCTGTAAAGTGCTCGATTAAACGGTCAGGTCTGTGAGACGAGATCATGGCTTGTTGGAAAAAACGTGTTTTTAAAAAATCTAGGTTCAGATTACTTAAATGTTTTCTATTTTATATATTCAAAAACATTCAATTTGAAATGAAGTGTACATTGTCATTATTTTTTTATCAATTTATGGGACCGTGTATGTGTTTATTATTGTTTAACCGCAAACACAGATGGAATAAGGTTTGTTTTGGGGAAAGCTTCATCACGAAAATATAAATTCTATTGAGACTTTGACCGCGCAGCGGTCACCAAAGACCGCGAAGCGGACACAATAACCGCCCGCTATTATGTAAAAGTAATCCCCAAAAAGCACTTGATATCAATACGGTACCCACGTACTTTGAAGACTCGGTCGTATTGTGTATCTGTGAAGAAGGTAAGCGAGACAAGGGATAAGAAGTAACGAATTGAAAATGCCTTCCAAATAAATGAAAATCGTCACATTCATTCAACCCGTCTGCATACGTCTCCGAAAGAACGTATTCAGTTCAGCCGTCGGTAGTTTGAATGACAAAGAAGCAGGCTCGCGTCATAAAAGGCTTCATACCTCCCCGCGCACCCTCCGCCGGAGCTCGGCGAGATGAAAAGCGGGCGACAATGAGAGGTGGCTGCGCTCTCTCGTCTCGGACAGGCGGCGTGCACCGCGCCGGCACTCGAGTCGCGCTAAGAAATGCACGATGAAGAAGCGGAGCCGCCAGATGGAACGGGGAATAAAAGAAACCGACCGACGCAAACACGCGCGGAGTTTTCTCGTGAAAACCTACAACGGAGATTGAGGATTGCAATGCTGACAAAGTGGGAGCGTGATGTAGCGTCGTATTCACAACTCGGCATTTCACGATAAGTTGCAAGATATTTACTCTTATACGCTAAAAGACCGATAAAAAAGAATAAAAAAATATACACTCAAGTCAAATCAAGAAATTTAAATGTTGAAAGAAAAAAGTTTGTCTCTTTAGAAACAAATCTCGATTTATTTAAAATACGTGGGGATGAAAAAAAACCAATCGTAATGTAGAGTATAACGAGATTTAATGATAAATTATAAAACTCTTAAATCTTCTATAATATGTCGAAAATGCGAGATGATAAAATTGCATTTTTGGCTATAAAACTAATTAGTACGCGTTAACGAATAACACAGCAATTCAGTTTCACAAAATTTGATGTCATTTTAATATTAAAAATAATAAATAATTTCTTTACAATTTTTCATATTATTAATAATTAACATTAAAAATTAAACACGTTTTGTAATATTCATCGTACGTGCAACAATTCTATCTTATATTTACAATATAGTGCATTTAAATTTTAAGAAAAGTTATTTTGAAAATGCTCAAATTATATATATGTTTCGTTTCTTGTAAAGGTTGTTTTTTTAAGAGGTTTGTTTTTCGAATTGGCAGTACGACAATAGCGACAACCAATTTGACAGCTGATTTCTGCTCAGTTTGGTTTGCCATTTCACCATGAACAGACTTATGCCAGAACAACGCTTACAAATTGTGAAAAATTATTTAGAAAATCGTGGTTCAGTTCGTGAAAGTTACCGTGCGCTACATCCATTTTACGGTCGACATATTCATCCATCCAAGCAAGTAATTCGAATAACCATGGTCGTTTTCGCACCACGCATACTTTAATTGATAATACGCATCCGCAAAAACGTCGTACAGTGCGCACCGAAGAAGCTGTTGCTGCAGTGGAGTATAGTATTGAGGAGGACCCGAATGAGTCGATTCGCCATCGTGCACAGCAATGGGGATCCATGATTACTGACTTTGTCGTTCCCCATTTGAATGCCATTAATGTGGAGGGGCTGGTTTCAACAAGACAGCGCAACACGCCACACAGTGCGCGCCACAATCAATTCATTAAAGGAAACATTAGAAAAGCACATAATGGACCTGTGAATTGGCCTCCAAGATCGTGTGATTTAACACCTTTGAATTGTTTTCTGTGAGTATATGTGAAGTTGCATGTCTACGCCAATAAACCAGTGACCATAGACGACTAGGAAGCCAATATTCGTCGCGTTATTACCGATATAAGCCCCCAGATGCTCCAAAATTGGACTTCCAGATTGTGCTTTATTCGAGCCAGCCGCGGCGCCTATATGCGCGAAATCATATTTAAACATTAATGGTATAAAACTATATTTCCCATAAAGCCAATACCATAGCCATTATCGCAATTTTTATGTGTTTTATTTCATTGTAAAGTTCTATACCTCTGAAAAAAGGAAGTTCTATGGGTTTAGTGATTAACCATGTTTAAAAAAATACTGTTACGCAATAATTTACGTGAGCCTTTTTTAAACATAACAATACATCACCGAGGTACCCTTGGCTTGCATTCTTGTATTCCGCAGTTGCAGTTTTTTAATTTGCATCTGTTGAGATCGACCCCATGACCCTTAGCTTAGATAGACAGCCATTAATTTATCTTTTAACTATATTGCATACGTATAACATAAAAAAATATACATATCCATTATTGTCAACATGCTAAACATTGCCCGGGTGGTGATTAGACGTACAATAAATAATATTGTACCGCAACAATTAATGCACAACATCTAATATAGGTCTGAAAAAAGTTTTGGTAGCATTTGGACACACACATTGTACTGTTCAACACAAAGTTCTAAATAATTTTTCTGTTTTATTTTTAAGAAGAACACATTATTATTGTGATTTTGCAAAACAATTTATCGCAAAAAATATTTTACTTGCTACCGGTATTCGAACCTTTAGAGGTCTTTTTATTATAGAGAGTTATATTTTTTAAGAGATTTAATGTTACAAGAACTTCGCATTTTGATAGACGTAACGGCAGATTCCTGAAACTAAAGGGAAGCATTCGGGAAATACTGGGGCGTAAAAAAGTTAATTGGAAATAAATAACCAGAGAGCTTTAGAGCCCTTATATACCGCGATTCGCCTCAACTAATCGCATTTGAATGGCTGATTAGGGGAAGATTCGGGAAGGGATTAATTAGTATTGCAAGCGTCTATAAATTAGTCAGAATAAATCCTTTTGTTCGCCTCGTGATTAGTCTCAGTATGTCTGGATCTTTACGTGTTTAGGCGGAATTATTAAACGATTATCCCATTTCAAAATTTACTCAAAATTATCCCTTTTAATATTTATTGAATCCTGGGATTACATATAGAAGACAAAATAAGTTTTAACAACTTATTCATGTTAAATATGAATTAAATATATTAATTAGAAAGATATACATATAAAATTAATTCTATCGAAAAATATTGTTGTTGCGCCACCGGCATTCGAACCTGGATCTCTTTCCTATCCGGGGAAGGTGCATTATCCAACTATGCTACAGCGACAATACTTTTAGCGACAATTTTCGAACCTATATGTTACCTTTTTGATATTAATACATTTTAATCGTTCCATTATTTGACAGAGGCATCTACCTTATTTTTACAGAATCTCAAATACCTTTGAGTAAACTGATAGCAGACGCCAGAATTATCAATTCATTTTTATTAAATTTAAATTTAAGTATTAAATTTATTGTTAAATTGTTTATTAAATTTAAAAAAAAAAAACTTATTCATGTGCTTTCTAAGAAGTTGTGAAAAGTGTATGTATTTGTAGTGTTAAATTATTATTTAAATGTATTATTCTATACTATCATGCATGCTGAGCAGAAAGGTGATAAATACATCCTCTAGCCTGATATATATATTTTATGTATATTATTCTGCCCGAAATCTCTAACGTGATCCATTTTCCCACCGGAATTCTCTACCAATCTGAGTTAATTCTCTCGACTACCATTCTCCCGCCCAAAGTACACTTCGGTTGACCAACTCAGATTGGCCATTTTCGTATAGAATCTAATACCACATGCATGCAATAGATACCAATGGGTTGGTATGATCATAAAATTTACTACACACACTATTTTACCTCTGAAATCAATGGGGATATTTAGTTATTTAAAGTGTCAAAAATACATGCTGTTAAAAGTTACCGATTCATTAAAACATTCATAAAAAAAGAAATTCATGTCTAGGATAATTAATACATCGGTAATGAAAGAAAACTCTTTATTTTATATTTTTACACTAATAATACACATTATTTAAATTACAAATCAACATATACGTGAATGTTCTAATCTAAACACCGTCAACGAAGAAATCGTTTAAAAAATGCCGGAGGATTAAGGGATTGATACCGACCTAATCTAAGATACCTCACCATTGAAATTATGCGGGCACAGCTTCCCAAGATACAAATATACTATACCATATTTTCTGATTTCTATTTCTTAAAATATAAAAATAATATATACATCTTTGTTTCTATGGTTCTCGCATACTTTTAATGAGAGCTGCCGTATTGAGAATTAAAACTATACAACGAAAGCTTCATTTCTGTTGGTGGGTAGCACCATAGAAGTCCCTTGTTATATTCTCCCAACACAAATAAATTTTCTTTCGTCATACGTTTTCTGACCCAAATCTCTCACAGCCTGAATGAATTCTCTCGCATTAGTCTACGACCCAGATTCATCCATTCTGCCCAAATACAGCGTAATTTATCAAATTTTATATTTAATAATCTAACTTCAATAATATTCCTTCAATATTAGCAAAATTACTTTGTGGCCACATATTATATAAACAATAAAACAAAATACTTTCTTTAAACCACTATTTATTGGTTATTCAACATGTTTCGATACCTATGGTGTCTTCTTCAGGAAACAATGTATACTAAAGGTAAAAATGCAAGCATAGATTATAAACAAAACTATAAAGTGGTGAATAAGTAAGAACTAATATAAAAACAAATTTAAAAGGTGACTATTTGCAAAGAGGATTTGGTTATTTATAATATTTAGCTTGCTATGTCAAAAGAATGGTTTGTTTCCAAAAGGTGATTGGCGAATTCAGAATTGTTTTTAAATAATCATACTTCAAACTCAATTATAAAAAATATCCCAAATTCTATACAATCAGATTTTACACTAATAACAAATTAAAGAATTACATATTAAATAACTAGGATAAGGACGATATTTAAAAAAAAAATCGGGGGTCTACAAATTAATTTGCAATGGGTGCAATTATTGCAATTTTGTAAAAATTTTGATATTACAATTAAGGAGAACTTGAGATGTCTAAATAGCAACAATTATTCTAACTAACCATTCTTTTGTTATACGGTATGTTATATATACAGTTAGATAAATTTGAAATTTTATAAATAAAAAAAGTGTTAATGGCAACCTAAATATTATAAATAAACAAATCCTCTTTGCAAATAGTCACCTTTTAAAGTTGTTTTCATAATAATTCCTACATGGTTACCCACCACTTTATAGTTTTGTTTTTATTTATGCTTGTACATATTTTTAATTTTGGTATACATTGTTTACTGAAGAAGATACCATATGTATTGAAACATATTGAATAATCAATAAATAGTGATTTAAACAAAGTATTTTGTCTTATTATTTATAAATAAAATTTGGTTACTAAAAATAAAAAAAAGCACACCAGAATGAGATTATTCAAAATAAATTCCATCATCAATAATAAATACTAAATTTATTTATTTATACACAAATATATTTATTAATGTTCAATTAAATCTTGATTAGGTTACGATAGGTTAACCTAATCTATAAATTTATACTCAAAATTTGGTTCTTAACTATTTTTTTTGGTAGAATATTGTTGCATAACTTTTGGTGCTAAAATATTATTTTTTGTGGCATATATATTTGGGGGATCGAATAATTATTAATTTGGTGCTCGGCTAAATACAAGTCGAATAAAATGTATCAATTTCTTTACGAGCTACATTTCGACATTGAGATTTCATACACAAGATAAGATATAATATAAGTATTCATTATTAAGGAGAACACATTCTTATTGTGAAGTTGTAATTATTCAGAACATAGGTCTGTGATATTCGTAATACTAATTAAATCTATTAATTAGAAATATATACATATATATAATCAATATTATCGAAAAATATTGTTGTTGCTACCGGGATTCGAACCTGGATCTCTTCCTGTCCGGGGATTTTATACGTATATTTTTCTAATTAATACATTTAATTTGTATTTTAAGTATTCATATTTTAATAACTTTTATTCGCGAGCTTTGGTCGCCAGCCTTCGTATAGGTCGTAATGAAGGTGCGATATATGTACATAAATCATAATAATACTAAAGAATTCTCTTCAAATTTACGAAGCTTGTTATGAACGCCCGTTCGGGAGGCCCGAGTAAGCAAAGTTGCATAAAAGAGTGATACCATCCAGCGGCGGAGTCATGCCGTCACGCCGAACGGTGAAATATATATGTACGGGGGTGCTTACGGCCGAGGTATCGGAGATCTCTTCATAAGCAGACGTAAATTTTTAATTGGATTCACGGTAACGACGTAACAGCGACGAGGCTCTTTCGAGAAATTCATAATACTAAACGGTTTTACTTCTGCAAAATTAAAGAATACATTTTAATATCACGTGGCTTACCCTTTTTCCTTTTTTGTGTATTGAAAAGTGTTTCGAAGCATTAAGGTTTTAGAAAGTTTCCAATCACGAGTCACCGCCGGTCAAACACAAAATATCAAATGAACCTTTAATATTTTCCTCTTTAGGAAGGATGCTGGATAATACGTTTATACTTATTATCAAATATACAAATCTATATATTATCCCACGAAAACTCATACACTTAAATAAATATCAGATATCTCATAGAGTTGAAGCTTTTTTTATTATATTTAAGAGAAAATTTATAGAAATAAGGGGTAATTACAGGGCTTACGACCCAGCATAAATATATCGTTCACCATTCTCACCCCATCAATCTCCACATCTAACAAATTTTGGAAAGTTGTATAATGTTAATATGTGGACTCGCTTCGAGTACCACTACACCATCGCCATCTATGGACCATGTTTGATCATTCATTTTTCCTTGAAACAACATATATGTCAACTTAATGAGAATCTGATGTTTTGAAAATTATTTAAAGCAATATTATTTATCTGTAAAATGTTTTTAACACATTATACAATAATATGCCTGATAAATCAACCAGCATATTATTTTAGCAATATTTGAATATGATCAAGAACACACTGTAATAATAGATATGAGATATTTGATATTTATTTAATAACAGTTCCTTTGTAGGTAAAAATCCAGTAATTGTGTGTTCTTGGACTTATTAAAATATTGCTTAAACTCGTACAATTTACTATTTTCCGGGAAATATGCCAGGGGCGAGACTTTTTGAACAGCACTCGTGCAAGAATAGTAGCGTGGAAACATATCGAGCGTCAGGGGAAATTAAGTCTAAACGAATGGTTTAATTGAAACCGTAATATTAAGATTCATAATACACATACATAATTTTGCATTAATGGATTTGAAAATAATGACTGGCTATTTTATCAATCGCCATCAGATCATGCACACAATAACAGTAGACGGTCTTTATTGACAGTAAAACAAGAAGTTTTGTGCGTAGAATTTTCTAAAAAACATTATTTTTGCGATATGATAATACCGTATATATTATTATTATTTTAATTTAAAGTCTTATGATACTTTTGAATTTAGAATTTTCTAATCATTTCATAGAAAATGGTCATGGTTTTGATAAAAAATTGGGATTGTCAATTTTGCATATAAACGGTGTTAGTCACAAATTAAATAATTTGGAATCGTTGGAGACAAATAAAGCGTGTAAAACTAATCAAAAAAATTATAAACAACCAACTAAATTTAACTATGAGTCCCATTCTAAATTTTTTTCCTAAAAATTATTCGAGTAAATATGTATAATTTGAGTTAGGTACTAAATTTATTTTTTAAATAATTGTTAATAGATTCTGATAAAGAAACAATAATATATGTTTTTACTTAGTTTTGACATCCTGAAGAAGAAAATGGTATTTTTCGAAACCGGTAGATGTATTTAAACTCAATTAAGTGGTTAATAAAACAACGTTAACAAATAAAAATATAAAGTCTTGTGATTTGTTAACTTCATATTATAAATGTACCCTCTGCAAACACTTCACTCATTAAACTATAAAATAGTAAATGTACTAACTTTTTCTAATAGCGGGATTCTGATACACATGGTTTTCTTAAACAAGAGTATTAAATTATAAATTGACAGCCTGCAGAGTAGAAGTGAGACACAGGAGAGGCTCATACACTCGTGTGAGGTGCGCGCGCCGGTGGCGCTCGGTGGCACCACGGGTTCCGTCGGTAGGGATGAAAATTACAGCGCGAGACCTTCCCATAGAGACCTAGTTAGGTTGCCCGTTTGTGGCGTTGTTTTGTAATAAAATCTTGTCGAACCTAAAGATTGTGTTATTTATGTGAAGATCCCCGCACCACTAAATAATACATTTAACACAGCCCTATTCCACTTGCAGAAATACGACTCAAGGATCCCTATGTCAACATGTTCAAAAGATATATTTTATTACGACAACGTTAGAACAAACTACTACATTCACTCACCTTTACCTATGCTGCACAGGCTTGGTAATAAATAGGGTGAATCTGGTTTGTATTGTCACGCCAAGACTTTCGCTGTCCTCTAATGTGATGCCATCAGTACATACTTGATATTTTTCTTGTTCATTCGCCTTACGCGACAAAACCATCTAAACGACACTTTTATAATTCACTGTGCTAATATCAAATTTACATTCACTCGTAATTTGTTAATAGATTTACCATATAATATATACTTGAATGACCTCATTTCCACTTTTAAATATAAATAAATAAATATTCATAATCAACAATTAACTCCCATAACGATTTAAGTATTTTAAATTTATTATTATTTATTCTTAATACTGTGCATATAAAAGTATTAAGTATAAACAAAATCAAAATCGTTTCTTTTTACTAGAACTTTTCTTTCACATATCTGTATAGTTTCACATTGAATCCATGCAGTTTCTCCTCTTTTCTTATGTCGTCTGGCTTTTCATTACAAATCTCCATCGCACTGTACATCATCGATTTCTGACATTTAGCCTTCTTCCTTAATGGCATTCTCAATCTATCTTTTCCTCTTGTGTGATTGTTCATGTTGATTTGCATCAATTTTTTATTTTGCCGATATTTTCCTAGTGAGGATTTTATAAATACCATTACATTGAAATATATTTTCTCCTTAAAGGTCGTCATATTCAGATCTTTCGGTATCTATATTTTGTGAGTATTAATCTCAAAGCTTTATTTTGCAACACTGACAATAATTGTTGAATTTCTTGTTCATTAGCCAAAAAAAAAAATGCTGCTGCAGTAGTTAATGATGATGATGATGAGGAATAATAACAGAGTTGTATACTATTTTACAAGACTCGGTACTAATGAATCTTATGATCCTTTTTAACTCAATTATTATAATTATTTTCTTACTTGTAATGGTCTTTAAGTAAAGGTGTTATATGTATTAATATGAGCGGAAAAATAAAATGCACATTCTCAAAAATACTTTTACGTAAAACAAACCGAAAACTATTTAAGCAACATCTAACGTGCCCGGAAAAATATCTTCAGTCACCGACGACAGACAAACTTGAAAGTGTCGCCCGCGCGAACAGAAAAGTGCCACGAAAATTTTGTTGCAAACTGAAATTGTAGTCTCAGATTTATGTTCGTGTTTGCGCATTTCCAACCGAGTTTTCAACGGCCATTATTTTTCTTCCCCACAAAGCGGAGCGCCACGAGCATTATTAATTCGGCCCGAGTTGCGCGATGCGCGGCAGCGGAGACCACTCGGCACTAGGCACCGTTTGTGAGACGCGGACCAGACCACGCCGGGTTGCATGAATATGGTCGATTAATTCGGAAACTAACTCGTATTCTTCAGGTACTGAAGATGCTGCTATCGCATGTTCGATATGACATATTATGTAATATAAATTTAAACTCGACCGCTGCGCAGTGCCGGATTTATAAAGTCGTGCAAGTCCGCATTCACGAGGGGCTTCGTTTTCCAGAGAACGCAACAGAAAAAGACAAAAGACCTAGAACCACATTTTTTGAGTACAGGGAAATCAGGGAAATATTGCAGTAATTTACGGAGTATCTCAAGGAAGTGTTTTGGGTCCTGCGCTCTTTTTAATACATACGTGTCAAGGAAAAAACTTTTGCAGATGATACAGTAAAGTTTTTTTATGATAAATCCTTAGTGTGTAGATAATATTGAGAAAAATACATTACGCGAATGTTGGAAATACAGGACGTCCGTAGAAACACGCATTTTAACGACGCGATCGGTATGAAGAATTTATTTGTGAATGCAGCACTTACACGGTACCAACCTAGTAATTTTAATTTTAAAAATGTACACATATATCTACACAATTCTAAACGACAATTTTTTAACACATGCAATAGTAAAAATAAAATTACAATCCTTCCCAGCGAACTGTCCACAACACACACACACACACAAGTGCGCTCACGCGCGATATTTCCACATAACCAAGAACGTAATGATTGTACCTACTCTCATTATTAGTTGCTACTACAACACTTGCATGTGCGATTTATCGACCAATTGAACATTTTAACAATAATAATAAATAATTAATTATTAATAAATTAAGAAATCAGAGGCACTGGCGGTCGTACTGCGCCAATTGAAAATGACGAATAAGATCCCTAATAAAGTATATATTGACTTTCTACACATCAGTCTTTTTATGGTTGTGCAGGTAATGCTCTATATCACTTTTTTTTTAGGATACGTCATTTGAAAATTTCATTTAAATACTTAATACGGTAGTTTCGCTTTATTAACAATTTATTGAATTTTTTTTTTATTACCATCAAATGTAGGTTGTAGGTTTTTACATAAATAATAATAATATAAGTAAACTCTAAGTACAAATATTTTTTTAATTCAGGTATACTCCCTGCAACGAAAAATGTTAACAAAATTCAACTTGTTACCAAGACGATGAATCCGTGTTATTAACGAGTTTACGGCATAGTTATTTATATGTGTACCTACAGAGAACACCTCATGGTGTCTCGTTTCAGTTGGTACTTTATACGAAACCATTTGTATCAACTCAGGGCAGTCCAACATGCTATTGATAATTTTATATAGATATACTATATCGCTAACTTCTTTTCTCAAATGAAATAGACTCATTAAATAATCGTAACTTATATTTTCTATTGGAATATGCAATTTAAAATTGATAAATGTTAGAAATTTATGTTGAATTCATTCGATTTATATATTATGTGAGCCATAGTAGGAATACCACAAAGTACAGTTTCCAGCGAACTTCTTACAATAGATGTATATAATGTTGTTGAAGTTTTTAACTGTCCTTAATACTGTAGAGGCCCTGCTCACGCCTCACAGACCTGGCCGTTTAACCAGCACTTTACAGTCATTCCATGTCGCCTAGTACCGATCGAAATACTCTTCTCTCATAGCTGCATTCTCGGGCGCATCTCCAGGGTGCACTTCTAATCATCAACTTTATCTGTAATTTAACTTCTATCTTTGTACTTTCATTTGATGATTTTATTTAATACTAACGAAGTGTCCCGTACTGGAAACAAGAAATGTAGACAATGGTAGTTCGCCGATCCCCGCTTCTCTCAACTGGCCATGATGATATGAAGATGATTATGAGGTCGGAAGAAATGAAACACAAAGATGTTCAATCTAGGTACTATACGGCAACAGAATTGAGAATGCGATTTGCCCCCAGAATACCTCATTTCATTTTAGTTACAAACAGTACTTTAATTTATTCATATTTTTCCCACCGTATTAGCAAGGCGCATTTTATAAGAAAATGACAGTCATTGTTTCCCGAAATCAATCGCACGTCTCTCCGGCGCCCCGCCGATGATTATACCTCTAAATGACTGCCTCATGTCCTATCATATCAATTGGCGTCATCTCGGCGATATTTCAATCCTGTGCGATACACGAAGCATACATTTTTTATATATTTATCATGTTTTAATTTTTAATATTTGCCAAACTGCAGAACAGTGTACCATCTGCATATGTTAGTGAAATATCTACACCGCCATTAGTCGCTATTTGCTGCTTCCTCATCGCAAACTTCAGAAATCGATAAAAGACCAGTGGTGAAAATGGATCCCCCTTATCGAAGGGCACTATTAATTAGCTAGTGTACATATAAAGACAGTTTAAATGCTAAATTATCATCAACCATGAAACGTTCTAAAATATATATCTAAAATTGGGACAGAAAGATTTCTGGAAAAAAACATCTCAAATTAAGTCTCCGTTTAAATCTGCCACACGCTTGTAGGCGTTACAAAGAGAGTTTCAAAGCCGTTCTCAGTAAGCAAAATGCCAAAAAATATGACGAAAGTCTCACAAATAATCCACCAACAGAATAGGTGATGATCACAAAAAGGGTTGATAAAATTGAACCATGTTAGAAAATAAAGGTAGTGAATGCTCAATTCCTTTACAGTCGTTCTCTTCATTTCAAGTGAAATTTTAAAAAAGATTTGTAAATTCATCATGCGTCGAAGGAAGGCTTTGTTACTATTCTGTCGCAATGAAAGGCAGTAAAAGTTAAATTCTTCAAATATTCACAAGTGAATCGGAGGTTCAACAAAAAAGTTCGGATCTCACGTACTTGGAAACGAGAATTAAGAACAGCGAAATTCAAAACTTTTTACTTTAATCCCCTTTTTGCTGGAAAGTATAATATATTCTGTATTCAAGAATAGATTGTGCATCTCAAGGGAGAAGGTACATAGTACACCGTAGTCTAGTGGTATAAAGTACCGCAATGTTACGTAACCTAATCCATAATACGGGTTTATTTCGTACCTTTGAATGTAGATAAAAACAAAAGTACTCGCTAACATGGGTTTGAAAGGCATTATTACCGCAATACAAAAATTAATGGTAGAGTATTTTTTACAGTATAATATACCAATTATCTTTTCTGACTAATGTACACTCTGGCAGGTTTAATTGGTACTATTAAAATAATAGGTTACAAGAAAATAAAACATTAGAAAATAAATTAGAAACGATTAATAATTTTTAACAATATTTGAATATATCCAAGAACACACAATTACTGGATTTTCACCTACAAAGCCACTGTTATTAAACAAATAATAGATATCTCATAGAGACGAAGCTTTTTTTTTAAAAATTATATTTAATGGAAATATATGGATGTATGTATAATTACAGGGCTTACGACTAAAATTTAAAAATATTAAATTTTCAGGTGTATTAAAAACATAATACATAAAAATCCAGTAATTGTGTGTTCTTGGACATATTCAAATATTGGTAATATATTTAGTGACCGCGTAGTTAACTTTATGTTTTCATGTTTTAATAAAGAAGAAAAGCTGTTGTTGAATAATGATCTAAAATACAATATTAAAAACAACACTGAGAAGCCTATTGTACAACTAGTAGCAGACACGGATGCGGGCTCGACCAAGGTATCACCAACTGTAAAACACACGTGTGCGGACCTTTTAAAACAAGTGACCTTTGAAGAGGCTAAAAAACACCAACCGGGATTTATATACAGTTGCTGTTTCTCTCGAAATTCGAGTAGTGCTAATAAACTCAAGTAGAGTAATAACATTGTTTCATTTATATCCATCCATTATGATGAAACTCGACGAAGTTAACGTCTATTCTATCAATAATACCTATCCCTGACCATTATTCCTCATTTCCCGTAACCTCCCATCTTATTCCAGTTCGCTTCCACACAGTCGGCTCACCTCTTCCTTGATCTGTTTCTAGGTCGCTTCCACTGGGGTATCCACATGGTCATGATCTTTGGCGTCCTGGCATTCATTCAACATGGCCAGCCCATCTGCAATCTTTGAGACCTAGACAGAATCTTACGAATATTTCTTGCTCAATTAGATCAATAAATTCGCGACCTCGTGGTTCATATTTATTCTGTAAGTTCCCAAATTTTCATAGTATGTTTCGTTTAAACGTAAGATTCGGATATTTAAAGCAAATTTGTGTTGAAACATTTGTGTAGCCTGTTATGTGTAATAAAAATATCTAGCCTGCAGTGCTGATACGATAACGGTTAATTTTAATGATCGGAAACGAATAGTCGAACCGTGAGAATCTGTATCAAGTACAGCCGATATGCACCTAACTAGGTACACTGATTTTTAATGATAAGCAAAACGTTGTACGTGTGAATTATAATACTTAATCGTTTAATTAGATTAATTGATAATGCACTTAGATCTCAATTTATAACTGTGTAGTATCACATATAAAAACGAGTCATAAAACATACATTTCTAATTACTAAAAAAAAAATTTTTTTTAGTAAAATCAAAATTTCTGCCACTGCTAGATTGATTATTAATCGTCAGCGGTTCCTTCTTCATGACAAAATATGTCTCGAGCAACTAAACCGACATCATTCCAAGAAGAGTGTCAGAACATCGGTACATCAGTACAAGGCACTCACTTTTTATTACAGGTGTATCCAGACACCCAAATTCCTTTACGAATGAATTTGAATGGATTCTGAAAAAAAAATGCCCCTAATCGCACAGATAGTGAAGACCAGGTGATTCTATAAGCTGAGCCAAGTTGTGAAAAGCGACCAGCAGCTACATAAATATCGCCGCAGGAGTGTGTTATCATCATAATTTTCGTCCCATTATCCTAGGAGGGTCGGGGGCCCAACGTCTCGACAAGAGAGAAGCATTTTCCCTTGTCTCGCACCGCATCAGTTCTTGCTAACCAATCAAATCTCAATCTGTCTTCATACAGTCTTTGTTGCTGTTTATCCCAGCGTAGCCTGGGGAAAACTTCTCTCCGGAGTTGCCTTACAAAACATCTTCAGTATCCGAAAGACGCGTCCAAGCCACCTTAATTAAGATCTTTCTAAATGTGTTCCCTTCTTCATCTTCAACGGCACTACATCACTACGGCACCAGGGTGGAATTCGGCCTCCTCCACAAGTGCTCTCCACCGACTCCAATCCATAGCTATTCTTGTCCAGTTGCCGGATCCTCTCATCCTACTCTTTCACGCAGTCAGCCCAATTCTTCCTTGGCCTGCCTCTAGTCCGCTTCCACTGGGGTGTTCACTTGATCATGATCTCTGGTGTCCTGTTATCTGGCATTCTTTCGACATGGCCAGCCCATCGCAATCTCTGAGACCTACAGAATGTTATAATTGTTTATTACTCAATCGAATTTTCGAGCTCACGATTCATTTTTATTCTGTAAGTTATTTAGATAGATAGATTTTTCTTAAAATTTTACACTTATTAAGACTGCCAATTTGTTTTCTTCGGTTTGGGTTAGGCACCACGTTTCACAACCATAAGTGACCACTGGTCTTAGATCAACAGTTTGCTACGACGACTCAGTATTTTCGACCTCAGCAGTTTTTTACGCGTAGAAGTTTCCAGAAGTCGGATCTTCAATTCATCAGTTGTTCTATTTACCGTGTTCAAGTTAGAATCTAAATGTGTCAGTTTGGTTATAAAACGATACCGATAATGGCATTGCATTTGAATAATTAATTGTGATATATCGGTATATAAGGTGTTATGAAATAATAATACTGTAATAAGAATTAAGTTATAATACAAAAAACACCATGTATTTAAATCGTTTGAAATTTCACAACAAAAATTTCGAACATTTGTTTTTCCGTCCGCAGCCTCCTTGACTACAATCTTCTAATAATTATGACGAAACAAAACACAAATGGCAGAGAATGGTGTTCCGATAAATCGAAGCACAGTGTGCTTCCATTGTGCGAGGTCGTAAACAAAGAATTGCCGGCTGCGATAAGCGAACCGGCGGTAAAACCGACCGATTGGATATCGAATGACAGGAAACGAGCGAACAAGGTGTGCGGAGAACTAGGTATAAACAATTTCAGTTATATACGTGCTTGTGTTATCTAATCAATGTTGTTGTCTACCTCTGTTGTAAACGACGGACTGTCTAGACGATTTGAAGAGAAATATTACATGGTTCCAATTTGAAAAGATTCTTGCATAAGTTTTCCGATATTGTCGTCCGCAAGAGCTTTATCCTATTTGGTCATACTACGTTCTCTTGAGGAAGAAACAGAAAATAATAAGAGTAAACGAAATCCAATGGAATCGTGGCAGATCAAAACTAAGGGAATTTTTTTGTCTTCATGTATCTTCATGAATCTTCATGTCACATCAAATAAGTGAAGGGCTTGGTACTTTCACTTACATATGATATGTAAGGTATAAAATCAAAATCAGACATATCTAATTTGTATGATTTTTAAGTTAAGTATGTTCAAATATATAGCAAATAAATGTCTACAAGACTATCAAAATTAGACAAAATTAACTTTATGGTTAAAATACATTATTTTTAGCTTTGTTTTATTAACCACTTATTGAGTTAAAATGCATCTACCGGTTACGAAAAATATCATTTTCTTCTTCAGTATGTCAATAACTAATCAAAAAGATATGTTATTGTTTCTTAACAGAATCTATTTTTAAAAAACAATAATTATTTAAAAATTAAATTTAGTACCTAACTCAAATTGTTACTTGATGATACAAAATTACTAGAATAATTTTTAGGAAAATTTTTTAACAAAATAACAATAATAATAATAATCAAAATGATTATTTTTACACGCTTTATTTACCTCCAACGATTTCAAATAATTTAATTTATGACCAACACCGTTTACATGCAATATTGACAATCCCAATTTTTTATCAAAACCATGACCATTTTCTATTAAATGATTAGAAAATTCTTAAAACCCACTATTGATCAAACATCTCAAATGCTCCCTTACTATTATATTAAAATTTCTACCCGTTTTACCAATATAAAATGCAGCACAATCTGTCCAGTAGATAATTAATTTAAACCCAGACAAATATGTTTTTAGCCAATGAGACGACAGTATTTGGTCATATGACCTGTGGTAACTGGTAATTTTCAATATGATTCCAAATGTGACAGGTGTGGTACAATGGCTTATTGCATTTTACTCGAAAACAGATAAAGTGGACATGTCTGATTTTGATCGTGGACCTTACATTACTTCCACTTTAGAAATTGCATTTTCTTATACCGTCCACACATACATTGATATATCCGTCCGATTATCCATACATTAGGCATTCATGAATTATTAAGAATACGAAACAGATCGACGATCTGCCCTGACGTTGAGGCGCGTCCCAGCGCATTCTCCAACTTTGCGGACATGATGAAGAGGGCGATCTCTAACTCAATGAACCGACCAGATCAATGGCGCCACTAGTTTTCCTATTGCAGCGGTTTTCCAAACTGCGGGCTGCATATATAAATGGAGGAGAATCGTTGAGGACATTGACAGGTTCAAATCTGGATGTTACGATCCTGATTCATGAAGAAAGCGACTGGAGTAGAACTCCGCATCATGTCACGTAAATCTCTCTTCATTTAATTAATATGTACACTTACCTTTTCCTTACTAGATCACATTATGTGAATGTCTTTTCAATAAGCGAATTTTCATTGCTTTTTTTAAAAAATAGAGATACAAGATACGTGCTCATGGTCTAGTGGAAAAAAGGGTGGGGAGGTTTCAACTATTGTTGTGGTAAAGGGATAGCAAGATGTGTGATGATGTGAGAGCAAAATTGAAATTATGGTGGTTCATAAAAAGAACTCTTTAAACGTAGTAAGGCTAATATTGAAAAAGTCAATTTTTGTTAATTTCTCATTATGGTATTTGCATGACCAGCGAATGAATGAATTTTGTATGTAAGATGATCTACTTCTAGGATGGAGGTATGTGGAGAGATATTAGTTCTAATCGGCTGGTACAATCAATATGGCCTTGCAGTAGTTTGAAGAGAAGTATTTGGTCAGCACGTGTTCTTCGATATTCTAGGGGCTTTCATTTTGTGTAAATAATCTCGAGTAATCTCCGCGTTAGCGCTATCATCACTATTCCGATTGTAAAATGAATTGCGTACGACAAATCGCAAAGCATTCTTGAAATTCGTTCACTGACCTAACTCGCATTTCACGGAATAGTTTTCCGCATTCTAAATTCAAAGCGCCTCGACCATTATAACTCGCGCGGTCTTGTTCCCGCAACAGTGGCTAACCATGCATGCGTGTCCACGTTATATCGGCTACCACTTCTCACTCGGCTGCACGAACAACGATTAGGTCGTCATTTTTAACAATAAATAAAAGGCGCTTTTGTTCGAATCGATTCCAAAATATTAACAATGTATTTTTAAAACTCACCATTTGTCTAGCGGCCCAAAGTCTGCTTCCGTTTTCCCAGTAGAGGATTTAATGTCGCGGATGTCGCAATGAGGTAAAGGATGGAGCATGTCAGAAATAAGCTTTAGAAGTATATTAAAAAAAAAAATTGATTACTATGCTTTTTGAATTTTTCAAAATGTGCAATACTTTCGGAGATATGGCGTTCAAAGTGAGCTTGTTGAAAAACGCTGGGATTACCGTGTGACGTCACTACGTCAACACTCACCCGCCAGAGTGTCGATTACCGACTTATCGACTCGGAAGATGTGACGTCACACGATAAAACAGCATAAACCGATCGCTTTTAGAACACGCAACTTTGAACATCTGTAATTCTGCCATATTTCAAGATATCGAAAAAATTATTTCAGTTTTGTAAATAAGATTTTTCGAAGAATTAAAAAAATTACTACATTACTTTACTGCGAAGGGCCCCCCCGCTTTCATAATAAACCAAGGAAGAAGGAGAACATTTTGGCTGAAGAACCTTTGAGGTAATTAAGAGGTCATGAATTATGATTTATGTTTGTGTGAGCATATATCGTTATGTGAATCAGAAGGTTCTGCTTGTGTGTGAGTGGTAGGTGCCCCAATAATCATCCATCACTCACGTGTTCGTGCTCGATGATCGCAGAATGTATTGTCTTTGTGTGTGCGAGCAGGTTAAGAAACGAAAACTACTTACATTTATCACAGTTAAGCGCAGTTTACAAATTTAGAAAACTGGTCAAGCTGTATAGTAAAATCTCTATATGCAAAGAGTTACAGTCGCGGTTCTTGGAGATGTTGGCTAGAAGGCGGCGTAGAGCGTGAGACATGAGAGCCAGCCTTCTAGACGGTTGCAGGTGCATTCGTATTGGCACTCAGCGTCGATACTGGCTGCGTTTTACGGCTGTTAGCTCTGTTTTACGCACCGGTATAATCAAGGTTCGTCGGCGGTAATGATGACAGTGGAGGCGATAGACCAAGCCCCAGTCTGTTCTGTATAAAGTGTTCATTGCTGTTAGTTCCAATTTAGTTTGGGGCGACCGCCAGCCGCCTTCACTGCAAAACTTTCCAAAAAGATATGTCTCGGTAAACATTCGCATGACGTATCTAAACCACCTCAACTGAGATCTTTAAAAGTAGGGGCTTCATGCCGAGGGTACCTCATGCAACTCCCCGCAAGATAATTCATTTCGGCAGTCTGGATTGTTGACCTCACTCTCTCCATGAGAATCCATAAGTAAAGAGGCTAACTATAAACAATGCCACAAATAATATTTAATTCCCAATTGTTTCTAAGAAGTGCGTTCATCGTTTTGAGCACGAGTCCTTGACTGTTCTCCGTCATGGCCACTGAAAGCTATTCATGATCGATAGTCAAGTATAACGCTTTCACGTTCTATTTTAATACTGCGTAGGCAATGTCGGGATGAGTGAACTTTTTAACGCAGTTAGTCAGGTAGCTACCTAAGGGTACATTCATGAGTAATGGGGTCTGAAAGATGATGCCCGATGGACCCTCTAAAGACTCTACATGATATTAGGGCTAAAACGATTGAATCCTTAATTATTAAAATATTTTTATCGACAAAAAATTTATACATAGTATACTATGCATTTATTCAATGCATAATACAATATGACATCATTAGTTGGGGATCAGCTTATAATACTAGCCTGATTCCAGTAAAAAATGTACAAAAACTTATCATAAAAGTAATATTAAAAAAAACAAAAGATTATTCGACAAAATTACTTTGTGAAGAAGTACAAACATTTTGTGATTTATTTAAAATGAATTATATTCTTCAAATATTAAAAAAAATATATATCATTTCATTATTGAAATTTTTTTTAATTAAACATTCAACAAAACATTTTTAATTAAATTACTACATTCAGTCACATTATTTCTTAACAAAATTCAAAATACTGCTCCGTTTTAAAGTTTAAAACTTACTACTGCTTACTACGCACACAAAATAAACACGCATTGCTTTTTTCAAAGAATTCACAAACCTGAAAGGAATCGTAAACAATAAGGAACCTCGTCTGCAGAAGCTGCTTACAATTTTATGACTTTTCAAGAATTAGGGTTTTTAGACAGTGTACTTTGTTCACTCGTTAACAATATTTTTGTACGTTATATCAGTGAAGCAAGCTCACTATAACAGTAAGAGTTGTATGAAATTAATCAAATCAAATATTAAAAGAAAAAGAAAAATATCATTTTATTACTGAAAATCGTACTAGGTTTAAATTTGTATTTTCATGCTCAAAAATCAACACATCATTTGCATAACACCACTATATGCACATAAGAAAAAAATATGAAACAGCTTACCCGAAAACATCACGAAGAATAATGATAATAAAGAAATAATCAACGCTATCAAAAAACACTTTAAAAATAAACTTGTACCCCGAAAATTATAATATTTTTATATCATTATTGCAATCAATTTATTACATTTTATTTTATTATAAGCTAGTTATTCTAAACAATAATTATTAATATGTAATCCTCTTCTCTGCACAAGTATATGCTTTTTAGAGAAGTCTAGAACAAAAAAAAAATTATTGTATTGTATCATTGTAGGTAACAGATTAATTAATAAATATTAAAAAAAATAAAAATAATAGTATCTTAGAAAACGTGCCAGCATACGATATACAGCCAGCAATCTAATAAAATCGTACTCGTATATCTTTTAAGTACGTAGATTATTCTCCCAAATACAGCATAATATTTTATATTTTTTGACATTATTATCCACTAACAGTTTCATAAATTATATTTTCAAATTTTCCTACTCGCAAGTATAATATCATATTTTTATTTATTATCTTAACTTAATTGAGTTTAAATACATCTACCGGTTTCGAAAAATACAATTTTCTTCTAAAAGTTAGTTATGACATCCTGAAGAAGAAAATGATATTTTTCAAAACCGGTAGATGTATTTAAACTCAATTTAGTAGTTAATAAAACAAAGATAATAAATAAAAATATGATTTTTAACCACAGAGTTAATATTGCTAATTTTAAAAATATAAGTATAATATCTGTCATTAATCTGTTAGAAAACTAGGTTAAAATTACTCAAAGTTTTTCATGTATCATTATTTATCGTTACCTGTCATTTTATGTTATGTTCAAACTAAGTTATAAATAAAATCATTTTACTGACACTACTCATCATACTGACACTAATACTGATGTGGCAATACCGACACTAATACTATTATTTATTATATTGATCTTCTGTCGCAATTTATAAAAATCTAACTATCATTATCTCGAAAAGAAATTTGTACATAATAATTGTGAACAAGAGCAGTAGCGCGTATTATAATTTTTTTTTTTTTTTTTAATAAACATATCTGTACACAATTATGATAATAATGTTAACAAATACATAGATTACCTTATAAATAAAAATAAAAACAACAGCACTGGCCCTTTCAACGTGTAATCTAAAGAACTACTAGTCCGAAAACTTCTCGGAAAAAATGATGTAGAACGAATACCGGTAAAGTCGTGCGATTATACGTATCGCTTTATTTATGTTTACATACACAATATTTCCTGTAAACTGACATCAAACATAAAATGCGGACGAGATCTGCATTTCAAACTAGGCATTTCATCAAATGCACGCCCCCCAGATGGCCGCCACGAGTCGAATAAAAAAAATAATCATTTTCTTTTTTAACTTGAATAATAATGCAACATAAAACGAACGCTGGCGACGCTGCCTACAAAACCAAAATGTTTCATTCCGCGATCGTATTCAAATATTTTACAATAAACACATTTATTAAAAAAACAATATATCATGTTACAGCTCTTAATCATAGTAAATATTTTATTTTAATAACATGATGTAGTTCTAAAAGAGAAATTTCTCGTGTTTAGATTTGGGAGGACATATTATACACAACAAGATTTTTGGTTTATACTTTATAACCATGTTTCAAAATAAACACAAAATATATTATTTTAAATAAATCTCTCATGTTCATTTACATTCGCATTGCATAAACTCTTTTTGAGAAATAAATAAAAAATACATCTTATATGTATTTATTTTAGAATGTTCGTACCTCTGTCTATATACATACAGGCGATGCTTGGGGAGACGAAAAGTTCTAAGGGCATAGTGAAGGACTCACTAGATGATACTCAAAACCGAAATATAAATTATATTTTAAGGTTAAATTTTCTTACCAGTGCAACGCCGGGTAAATATAGACAGCTTATCTTATAAAGACCATCAATACAAGAAACACTGAAAACAATCAAACCAATCGCATGTAGTCAGATATATAAATTTATTTACTTTTAAATCAAGTACATTTTCAAATTGTTAAACTGCTCATCACGACACGGGTCAAACCTAGTAAGATCAAATTAATTTAATTCACTCTTTATGTGAAATAATTAAACAAAATATCGATACGAGGATATTGGACAGTGTTCGTCGTGCATAGGTATTTACCTGATTTGCGTATACCTACGTATGGATATTTATTATGAGGCGAAAGGGAGATTCTTCTTCTTTTTTTAAATAGGCAATCCACCCTTCAAGAGTGATGTGTGCCATTAATCAAGTTAAAACTTTATTAAAGTACAATAATATTATAGAATAAGAAATATTATATTACAAGTCAATAACATTGTCGTTCAAAAAATTTGCTATTGTATAGATTAAATGTGGCGAGTTAAGGGAAAGAAGGTGATACAGGTTAACCGGGAGTTAAAAATTACCATTGAAGAGATTACTGTAAAAAAAACTAGCGATCCGCAATGGACAGGCCAAAAAGGGTTTCCTCCTCGGCACCACACTCACACATTGGGGAATCTATTAAGCCCAATTCTCATTCTAGAGATATTTGATATTGTTCTCATGGAGACTTTCCTTTTGTAGAAACAGCGAGTGCGGGGAATAGATCTTTGAAGAGAGGGACATTCATTCGTATTCATTCAAATATTTCCTTTCATCGATCAAAGTCACTGAAAATATTTGGTTTGTATAATTCTACGTCATGGATTGAATGTTTACTTACGTCTTAATGCTTATTTTTCTGATATTTAATTTAATATATAATTATAAGGCAGAAAAATACCTTTATGTAATGTATTATGGAAGTAGTTAGGGGGTGTACAATATATGCCCTGAATGGACTCAAATAAAGTGTATCCAATAAATGAATAAAGTCAGAAACGAAGATACGATAAGGGCAAGCAAATTAGCGGGTTTTTCTGATACGTTTATTATGTCGCTCTCTAATCGTGTAGTGAGTGAAAGCAAGTAAACAATTGTGAAAATAAATTGAACATTTTTATTTATTATCTTTGTTTTATTAACCACTAAAATGAGTTTAAATACATCTACCGGTTTCGAAAAATACCATTTTCTTCTTAACTAACTAAAACATATATTGTTTCTTTGACAGAATCTATTTTTAAAAATCGATTTTAAAAAAAAAAAATTTTTTTTTTTTAGTACCTAACTCAAGTCATTACTTAATACAAATTTACTCGAATAATTTTTAGGAAAAAATTTTAGAATGGGACTCGTAGTTAAATTTAGTTGGTTGTTTATAATTTTTTGATTAGTTTTACACGCTTTATTTATCTCCAACGATTCCAAATTATTTAATTTATGACCAACACTGTTTATATGCAAAATTGACAATCCCAATTTTTTATCAAAATCATGACCATTTTCTATCAAATGATTAGATTCTGTCAAAGAAACAATATATGTTTTAGTTAGTTATGACATCCTGAAGAAGAAAATGATATTTTTCGAAACCGGTAGATGTATTTAAACTCATTTTAGTGGTTAATAAAACAAAGATAATAAATAAAAATATGAATCTTAACCACAAAGATAACATTGCTGATATTAAAAGTATAAATTGAGTAGATACGTTATCGTGGATTTTACTACACTTATATTACACTGTAATATTATATGTAATCTTATTATCTTTAAATGTTTGTATTTAATCTTTTTTTTTTTTGCTCTTAATATTTAAACTCTTCTCATAAAATATAATTCTGATATATAGAAAACCTGCCTGTTTATGATAAATCATAAACATCGCCTGAACATTGTGTCATCACCAGGAGACAACAATGACGTAATTTTGTTTTAAATATGCAAAGATTTTTACACGAATCAGGCTATCATCAATCATATTTGAATGTCAAATAAAAGAAAAACAGGTTTTCAAAACATCATTATCCAAAATAAGAAATCAAAAATATTCTACTGAATGTGAAATCGAGTGGAGGGTATTCTTTAGATTACGATTCATGTTTTATTGATCTTTCTACATCAATACGCATTCCTAGTGAAAAACATCAGGCCTAGCGCGCATTGCGAAAATCGCGCACCAACACGCACTGCTTTTTTAAACCGCGTATTTTCAGTTCAGTATCATAATGGACTTCTAGATGACAGCTTGTGTTGCATATCTAGTTATCAGAAACAGAAAAAATAATTGCCGCTGCCATCATAAATACTGGGTTCATATCCGTTAACTGACTACATACCTAAAAGCTTATTTTTATAAACTGTACCATAGTATGCGAGAACATTCCGATAAGTTAATTAATTACTATTGAATGTCAATAAAAAGTAGTTTTGAGAAACTTTTAATAAAAGTGGGTGGGTCTCAATATTACGTCCCAGAATATGATATTTCGCAAATCAATATCACCAGAAGAACGTCTCTATGTTACTTTGAGGTTAGAAAACAACTTTATAGCAAATTATTCAATTATAGTAATGATAATACTTAATAATAATTGTTTCAACTTTAAACGTTTGATTTTTATTATGTTCTTCCATATTTGGTAATTCTTCTTTTTGGGATTGCTAAAAAAAAAAGTTGGCAGTAGACATTAATGTTTTATCGGGTCGTTTTTTGATTTCGCATATAATTTTGTATGATAGATTCTCATGCGATGTCGCCACAAATGTAGGCTCGGAGTCAGTTGACGACATTGTGACGATGCATCCCACCAATGGGGTGAAATGTTTGCTTAAGGGGCGGGCGAAAACGGCAATAAAAATACTTTTTAATACGATTTTTCGAATGTGTAGATTGTATTATATTATGATTAGACATATTCTCAAATTCATAATCTCCCCATGCAAGCTTATCGCTTGTTTGAGCTTTCAACAGGCCCGTCATGCAATAACAGTTTTATCTGATCGCGTCGGATCTTTCAAGGACGTTTTCGACGTTAGTTGGATTCACGCGGAAGAAATAAGAAATTAGTAAAAAAAAAAAAACAGTTCGAAATTTTAATATAAGAGTAAAGGAGCATTTGAGATGTATGAATAATAGTGGGTTTTCAGAATTTTCTAATCATTTGTTAGAAAATGGTCATGGTTTTGATAAAAATTTGGGATAGTCCATTTTACATGTAAACGGTGTTGGTCATAAATTAAATTATTTGGAATCGTTGGAGGTAAATAAAGCGTGTAAAAATAATCAAAACATTATAAACTAAATTTAATTATAAGTCCCATTGTAAAAATTATTCTAGTAATTTTGTATTATCAAGTAACAATTTAGGTTACGTACTAAATGTATTTTTAAAATATTATTTTTTTGTTTTAAGAAAAGTTTTTAGTTAAAGAAACAATAACATATGTTTGTGATTAGTTAATGACACTCTGAAGAAGAAAACGATATTTTTTAAAACCGGTAGATGTATTTTAATTCATTAAGTGGTTAATAAAACAAAGTTAAAAATTTAAAATGATGAATTTTAACCACAAAGTTGATTTTACTTATCTTAAAAATAGTATTTTATTGTACCCAAAAATAAATGAACGGCTTGTAAATATTAAATTGAACATTGAATTATGACACGGATTAAGTTTGATCATTTTGGTTATTTAAATAACTGTATATTTGTAATATTCTTTAAAAAAAAAAAAAAGTAATTTAATGTATATGAAGTGAAAATAAGCAGCAGAATTTTTTTTTTAAAAACGGTCACACGTTGCACATATCAAAACCATTTGCGCATACGATTGTAATACCACAGTGGTCTAAAACCTTTTTATCGCAGTTGCCAAAATCCTTTCCATCTTATAAAGACTATTAGAATATTTTTATCTCGCTTCTCTCATTTTTTTACTGTTACTATTATTTTTTGTATTTCTGCAATAGAGGAGAAAGTTCTCATTCCTTTTTCATATTTTTACAGCGTAAAATTCGTTTCCTATTAAAGTGTTGATAAGCCATTTATATATTAAACAAGTCCCTTTCAAATTATTATCTTCACTATATGAAGTATATTGTTATTTCAGAGAAAACATGTAATGGGTTCAATTTTATTACACTTTTATTATGATTTTTGTTAATATTGATTAACTATTTGAAGCAAGTCAAATATAAAAAATCTATAATTGTATGAACAAAAACATTTTAAAGTAAATTACTACATTCAATCACATTATTTCTAAACAAAATTCAAAATAGTGCTCTGTTTTGAGTTTAAAACCTACTACTACTTACTACGCACACAAAATAAACACGCATTGTTTTTTCTAAGAATTCATAAACCTGAAAGGAATCGTAAACAATAAAGAACCTCGTTTGCAGACGCTGCTTTCGATTTTATGACTTCTCAAGAATTAGGGTTTTTAGAGAGTGTAGTGTATTTTATTCACTTGTTAACAATATTTTTGTACGTTATATCAGTGAAGCGAGCTTACTATAACAGTGAACAGTTGTATGTAAACAGACCTGATTCAAAATAATAAGTATTATAACCGAGATTGACTGTATGTACAAAAATTATAGGAAAATTCAAATACATCTTTTACTGCTGTTTATTGGAACAGAATGTATAGAACTTAATAACTGATTGTGTATTATTTTTATTTAGATATTACTACATTAATTATTTATACAATAAATATATTATTATGGAGAACACATTTTTATTGTGAAGTTGTAATTATTCAGAACATAGGTATAATGGAACGATAGATGAATTCATTTGAAAAAGTGTAACATATAGGTTCGAAAATTTGTCATGAAAAATACTGGCGCTATAACACATTTGGTAGTGTACTTCCCCGGATTGGAAATAGAGATCCGGGTTCGAATCCCGGTAGCGCAAAAACAATATTTTTCAACAAAATTGATTTTATATGTGTATATTTATAATTAATACATAAAATTAGTATTTAATAAATATATTTTTTAAATCTCTATTTCGGATATTCTGACAAATACATCGATAGAACCTAGTGACAATGGTCGACTTCGGCTGACGTCAAACGTCATAAGGTCGAGATTCGTCGGCCCCAAACTGCACGGGGGGGGGGGGTTTACGCGAGCTGTGCACGCTTTGTGTGGAAGCAAGTCGACGGGCGTGAACGCAGCGCCAGAGGAGCGTCGCGCGTCATGCCGGGGGTGACGACCCCTCGGAGGATATCGATTGGCCCACTGTGCCACCGGGTTGGGAAAGGCCGCCGCCGCGCGTGCGAGACGTAGCGACCAAATTTGGATACGAATAATAATACTATTAAACCAGTATTTTTTACCACTATAAACAATATACAGCCGTATTCGGATTATTACATATGTTCATATACAGGCGCTTACCGGCGTCGGTTTGCGTTCGCCGTATTTATTATATTCGCTTTTGCGAAGCATTCCATTTTAAATATTTCAAAAATCTAAATTACGATATGGCAAATCTTTCAATTGATTGGAAGTATATATCATTTTTATAAAGAGCCGCACAAACTTAGTACCACAGCTGATTTGAAATCGCTTCACTATTACTTTTAAGTACTTAATTTATTTTTATTTTTTGTAAAGTTATCAATTGTTTTATTTAATACAAATTAAATGCATCAATTATAAAGATATACATATATAAACTAAATTTACAGATAAATATTTTAGCTGCCACCGAGATTTGAACCAGGATCTCTTCCTATTTGGGGAAGTGCATTATCCAATTACACTACGTCAGCTTTGTAAATTTTCGAACTTATATGTTACAGTTATTTCATATTGATACATCAAACGTTCCATTTATTTGAAAGCTATCTATCACTTTTTTGTTATTGCGAATATCTATCTACTTTGAGAAAGAATCGCTAGGAGACCCAGAGATTTTTCAAATTCATTTTATTAAATTGAGTTGATCTGTATTTTTCATCATCATCTTTATAATTGATGCATTTAATTTGTATTAAATATCACAGAACTATGTTCTGAAAAAAATATAATTTCACAAATAATAATGTGTTCTCTTAAAAGTTGTTTGATTTATGTAAGAATTGTGTATTTATATTTTTGTTTAATATAAATCATTTTCAAATATTATTAGTTTAAAATATAAATACTAAAAAATGTCCGCTTCTCCGACGGGGCGATTGATGATTTTAGAAAACAGATTAACGTAAAGGGCTGAAGGTAGAAAGAATTGACTATCTTTGGGTGCCCTATCTCCAGTAGAGGAGAAATGCAGGCTGATATGAAGATGATTATGATAACAATAAATAAATATTGTATATAAACCTTGTTTAATAAAATATTCTAAATATATGCACATAGGTGTACACAAATCTTATAAAGAAATAAAATTGAAAAAAAACGGCACCGTTAATTAGTCACGGATACGGCAGAATCTAACAAAATTTCAAGATAACCTACATAGATACTTTAAAAATACACGAGCACCGTTCACTTTTTTGAAAATAGCGCACATTTAAAAAAAAAAAAAGATTTATGGAAATCAAATGGAACATTCAGAAGAAAAAAAATGAGATAAGTCAATTTTAAAAGATACACACTTCCTGTTAGAGAA
Source organism: Eubasilissa splendida (assembly GCA_031772225.1). NCBI lineage: Eukaryota > Metazoa > Arthropoda > Insecta > Trichoptera > Phryganeidae > Eubasilissa > Eubasilissa splendida. Next base: position 15,064,923 of record CM062862.1, on the reverse strand, counting down.
CGTCGTAAAAATCATTTCAAACAAGATTCACTATATTTTTCGAGTATAACACCGATTTTGGATTCCTCGGCATCCGCTGACATTGCGACGCTAAACCTCGCGATAATGCATAAGCGAGCGAATATGTCGACTACTCTATCTCGTCATACTCGAAAAAGGTTTGCAACACGTATTTTTAATAAATTAAATATTAAACATTTTACGCTTTTGAATTTTACTAGTCGTAAAACTATTCTACCGATAAATAATATAATTGCTGTGGCATTTTCACACACGCGCACACCGCGTCATTATTTATTTATTATTAATAAAAACACAGGAATGGTAAATGGTAAGCACCATAGGTATAATACTTAAATCAAATTTTCAATGCATAACCTATTATAGAAATCACAGTAAAAAATATATAAAACAACAACAAAAAAAAGTGTTTACATACGAGTGATGTGGCGGGAATATATTTCGATAAATGATTATTACTCGCAAACTATAAATATGCCGATTGAGTCAACCATTTATAAGATAAATACTAATTAAATGTATTAATTAGAAATATATATATATAACATCAATTTTATCGAAAAACTTTATTGTTACTACCGGGAATCGAACCTGGATCTCTTTAACAAATGCATTAAATTAGTATATAAAATATCACAGACCTACGTTCTGAATAATTACAACTTCACAATAAGAATGTGTTCACCTTAATAATATATAAGTTGTATCAATGTGTCCAAAATTTAATAAAAATGAATTGTTAATTCTGGCGTCTCCTATCGGACTACTCAAAGGTATTTGAAATTCCGTAAAAATAAAGTAGATGGATTTCAAATAATGGAACGATAGATGTATTAATTTGAAAAGTGTAACATAAGGGTTCGAAAATTTGTCGTCAAAAGTACTGTCTGCTGTAGCGTTGTTGGTTAATGCACCTTGGTTGGAAAAAGATCCAGGTTCGAATTCCGGTAGCAACAACAATATTTTTCGATTAATATATCTTTATAATTAATACATTTAATTTGTGTTTAAAATATCACAGACCTATGTTCTGAATAATTACAATTTCACAATAAGAATATGTTCTCCTTAATAATTAATAATTTTACTTATTTTTGTACAAAATATTAACACTTTGATGACACAACTGACTGAATTTATGAAATGTGATAATAAAAATGTAGCCATCAAACTGCTTACAGATACAATACATAGTTTCATAAAAACTATGTCGTGTAAAAGTTTTTTGTGCTCACATAAATAACCTATTGTTTAGAATGTGTCTAATTCATTTGTCACGCTATTGATATTATATAACTTACACATGAAAATGTAAAATGGGATTATAGTATGCAATATTATTGCTATGCTAGGTATCAAGTCTGAAATTATAATTGGCTAAAATATTACTTTCTTACTCTAAGAAATGTGTACTGAAAATATGGATTTATTTTTTCCACAATAAAATTTACAAAACAATAAAGCCGTAATTCTTCCGAGTAGCGATTAGCGGTTCGCTTCACGATTGAGATGATTTATTAGACCCCATATCGGTGTGGCGCGTGATATCGCTACAAATTTGTTCGTACAAATAAATACGAAAGTACGTGCGGCAGAAAACAAATAATACGAAACTACTTCAATAAAACATTATTAATTTATTATTATTATTATTATTATTACTTCAACTCTCAATATCAAGATCAATAGCCGAGTTGAAAAGAGAAAAGGGGCTGTGTGCCAAAAACTTCATATTTTTCAAGACACTCGAACAATACACTTTTACCCTAGACGCTTGGAAAAACGCCATATTTCTGTCGCATATAAATACAAATCCAGCGTTGTGTCTCAACGTTTTCTTTTCGTGGGAAATCTTAAACTCGGACAATACAGGGTCACATATATTAATTCGTACATATCAAAGGTAATTGAGATTTTAATCAAATGCGATACATCAATTTCAGTTTTTCAGTGAATATGTACTACCCAGTGAAGTTATATTTTCACTGGCGTTTCAGTGAAATCATATCCGAAAACATTCTCACCGGAAGATATATATATTTCTACTAGCGCATATATAATTTAATTAGGTAATAGGCGCAGGTGAAATTATATACCGCTCTAAACTGTCGTTGAAATTCATAACAGTTTATGATACGTCCACTTGCGCATCTTTGTTTTCGCTTAAAATACGTGCTTAGGTCGGTTAAAATACGAAAAAAGTATTCAATCAGAGATATTTTGTCGTTTAGTTATCAAAATAATGATTATTTTAGATAAAAATAAATAATACAATTTTATCGACATGCTTTAAAACGAAAATTCTAAACTAACATAACTGACCAACATAACGATACTTGTTAAATCCTATTTTGTTTCAAAACACAGTTGTAAGGCATATCACCACCTAAAATCAAAATGTTTCGACGTCAGGTGGCATCAATGACACAAACACACGCACGGCGTACACCTAAGTACGTGTACCCAATCATCCGTTTGTGAACAGATACTACGGATCAATGAAATTGTAAATCAATTGTTTGATGAATTTTAGCTTCTAGCCGAGTTAGTGAAAATATATCATCATTGATAATGAACATTCACTGTAACATATTATATAAGATGAATAATACCTGACTGATCCGACTACGAACATATCTCTTTGATGCGTGTAGACAAACAGTGCTAAGTTAATACGCTTCAAAATTTAAAATCGCCACCAACGTGCAAAGGTTGATTTATTACTAGAGGTACCACACCTGTGTATAAGTGACCACATTATTTAATAAAATACGCCAGTAACTAATTACAATGAAGTCACAATTTAAGGCCAATGCCATCCGACTTCTTTACAAATTTCTTACTGAAAAAATTGCCCCGCTAATTTTAAAACTAACCTATCGCGTGTTAATGAGCATAACTAAAATAATAAATGCACGACATAGCACCATTATAAAATCTGGCAAGGAACGAGGTTGGTCGTATTCGAAAATAAAAACAAAATGAAAACTAGACGAATGAAAAAAAATTAAAGACAGTTTTAAAAACCGCCAATATCGATCCGGACGCTAGTACATATTTATATGTTTGTAAAACTTGTATTTGAAAAAAATACAAGTTTTTAATCTGAGGACTTTTAAGGCATTACTGAATATGAAAAAAATAATTCACTGTACCGCTCGGTAATTACGTACGTTTTTAAACCGGTTACAAACCACTTTAAAAATTGCTATCTAGCCACACACGCAATATAAAATATCGACACGTGCTTTACGTAAAAAGGGCGGCAATTTAATAAAATTGAATTTATTGCATCATCTACAGACAATAATATTAAATTAATTAACTAGCTATCTCACCATCACACCGTTTCCCCGCAAGGTCAAGCAGAGAATAGAACACCGCACTTTATCGCCTCGTTCACTTACATAAATATTCTCATGCACGCTCTTAGGTTTGTAGAAACTTCGAAAAAGACCGTTCTCCAGTACTTTATCTATCTGGTCTTTCGAGATCGCCCTTTCTTCGTATATCCAATAATACCAACTCTCGCTTCGTTTATCTTCTTTACTAACTTCTCATTAATACATTCAACATGACCAAATCATTTCAGCGACCCTTTCTATATTATATATATATTATCATAATTTGTTTATTCCTCACTCTTATCCACGAACGAATTATCCACGCAAGCATAATTCGTTCAATTCAAAAAATATATTCAATTAATTATGTCACTTAATAATTCGTAAGCAGATTGTTCTTATCGTATGTATTTTAACTTACCGATATAGATATAAATGTTGCCGTTTGTACGTCACACATTTTTAATGACGGCCTGCGAGCGCAAGCCATATATGAGCCGCATATTTTGAATAAAATAATCCTATAATCGTCAGGTATTTTGTTACTTGACTGGATATGAAAAAAAAAAAATTGCTATATGAACGTTGAAATAAATGAATTCATACTAACTTATCGTATTCAATTTAGGTAGGTAGTAAGTATATGTTTTCAAGAATAATTTAATTCAATATGAAACGGTACTTCCCGTATGTTCAATAATAATTTATTATAATTTACACATATATGATATGTGTAAATGTGATTTTATCCCGGCATTATTACGTACAAGACGTTAGCTAGTTAGCACTGGTCTTAAGCGCAGTTCAGTTAGCTACATTGAAGAATGATTATTTTAATTTTTTTTAATTTTAGAAGCTTTAATGTAGTGAAAAAAAAAATCACGATGTATTGTTCCATTTTCTATTAAGTTCATGTGTAGTCGCCGTAGTTGCCGTATAAATCATTTGATGAATTAAATAATTTTATGTGATATTAAATTAAATTTTAAAAGAACCCTCATAGAAAGAAGTCGTGCATTTTAGGGTCAAAAATGTTGGTTTCGGCTCGAACCTACCAATAATCATTACCTAATCAAAATTAACCAAAATATTATAAATAACCAACTAAACTTAACCACAAGTCAATTTACACAACTTTTATCATCCATCCACTCTCATCCAGAATTTATTTTATGATGTACAAACATACACATATGACACAGACAACTAGTCACGCCAAATCTTTCGGAGTTCTCCCTTCCGACTCGTATCACTCTTATACAAATCTTACATCATTACACATCCTTTTGTAAACTTTGCGATAATCTCGACATTGCGTTATTTCTTTTTCGGAACTTATATTTTCGTTTCAGTTTGATTTCATAACTTTTAACTTGCTGGCACTTATATCTGTACCGAGATCCCATTACAGATCGTTAGAAATTTATGCCGGCGCTCGACACGCCAGTCACATTTTGAATGACGTCATTCGCAATCGATACCAGGTGGAATAAATAATTATAAAATATCCTAAATTTAAAACGTTCAGCTTACCCTCCCTTCTAAATGGACAACATATGTTTAAACTATGTTGCGCGCGCAGCAAAGCGGTGGAGGGTGATGAGAAATATTTGGGAAACAAAGAATTTGCTAGAACAAAAGCTATGCACTCGGAAAGATGGGTTGTTGAAAACAAAGGAAATATTTTAGAAAAAACGACTTATTTTGTACTACTAACTATAATATTGCTAGTTACGCTTATTTGAAATTATAATTGTAAAAAAAGTGACATATCGTAAACTCAAAGTAAGAGCTCATTAAGAATTTAAATAAAATTCTCTACAACATAAATAATAATTCAATTTATTACACATCCTTAATTATACTACGGCGGTAGTACTGGTGTGTACACTCTGTCGGTGCGCTCGTCACTCTCAGCAGACTCGGCAGTTGCCCAGTTGGTCATGGAAGGTTGCGCACGCGTGTGGCATCATCGCCGGAACCGTACATTACGTACTTGTATACGAATTTCCTAATCAGTATAAGAAGTCATTATTAAAATATAATATATAATGAGTATATGAATTTCTTTTTAAGTATACGAAGCCCAAGTTGTTAACGTAAATCTGACCCACAGTTTCAAAAATATTATATTATATATGCATAAATATAATATAATATTAAAAAAAAAAAACACAATAATAGAGAATAGTAAAAAATATAATGTGAATGACACAACCATCAGCCCATCAAACGTCCGACTTGCCGATCAGCCAACCAAACGTCCGACAATCACTTAATTTCCGATAGTTAAAATGAAACCGGCCTATAAATTATTCGACCGTTAACGTTCACAGTTGATCCCAGTTTAGAAGTCGTAACCCTTTGACATTAACTGCATGTTGAATTTAAACTTTCAACTTTATACGTACAAACGTAGGGCCGGAAAGGGACTGCACCTCTCTCCCCCTTCCCCAATTGAAGCTCAAATTATAAAACGATACCCAAAACATATTTTTGCAGAATAGCTCAGAGATCGTGTAACTGTGAAATGTATATAGCCGATGGATCCCGTTTCTGACGGTATAAACATCGATAGAATTGAAACACAGAATGGTGAATTTTTAAATACCATATATTTTTGCTAATAATATTTCCGGATGCAAGGTATCGATGTTTTATTTTCAATTCTTTTAATGCATGTGGTGAGCGAAATTCTGTAAAATCAGGAAGAATTTGACAATAAATTCATATATTGTTATTATCCTGTTTGACCTACAACAGGCCTCATCCATATGTTCGAAGTAGTCCAGCGAGCCATCGAATGAACTATGCTAAGAGTCTCCTCGTGAGATTCGCAGGAGGACCAAAGTAGAAGACGTACTTCACCGATTAACATAGTTAGGCACCTAAAAAGTGCTAAAACGTGAAGCTGAAACGTCGAAGCAACTGATTGCAGAGGACAGAGAATCGAGAGGAATGGCGATCATTATCTAACAGTAGATGAACGTGGGCCGGACTACAGACTGAGATGAAATATTTTAAAATTTCAACTACTAAACTGCAATGTTTCTAATGGTTCGTACACACAGATGATCCAAAATCGCGTAAAGAATAGTAGTGTCGAGCGTGGAGAGAGCCATTACTTACTTATCAATTGTAGTTTTTACACAGAATAGGAAAACCAACTAATACATACCGTCCTTTACCGCAAAATCTCATGACACAAGAGATCTTAGTCCCATCTGTGCACACGTGCCATAATAGTTTGTTCTAAGAAAATTAAATGGCATATGTTTTTTTTTACATACATTTTTTTTTAACACTAGACCCACAAAACGTCTGCATGTACGAGTATATTTATATCCATTTGTTAAATTTAATAAATTCAAAATCTTAACAATTAAGCAGTCGCCGTTCAAACAATTTATATCAGTCTTACAGGTAAGGCCAGGTTATTATCGATAAGCCATTTTTTAATAATTTCTTCAAAATTGGGAGAAAGCGTGTTCTTTTGTAAAGACCCAGGTAGTTTATTTTTTATTGTAGGAAAAACCAATTCTATGGTCCTCGATCCATACTTATTGGTGATATTGGGAATCGTTAGATTCAGATTTGCCACACCTCTTGTATTTTTTCCGTGTGAAGCCACCTGATTTAGAGCATCGCTGTTATAATTGTATTTTATTAAAAGGAACAAGCCCGTGTACAAGAAGAATGTTTACAGAAGAATATTACAATTTAAATATAAATATTTTTGAACTATAATTTGTCGAGACAGTAATAAGTAATTAAATAAAATTTAAGTAACAAAAAATAATTTTCTAACTGTGATGAGGTGTTGTGGATAGCACTTTCGCAGAATTGACATTAATTAAGTCATTAAGTCACGTAAAAGCTAGTCGTTGAAGAGTCTAGGAGGCTTCGAGTTGGGGGTTTTAATGGAACTTTTGAATATGGTTCTTTAGTTTGTCCCTCAATCTATTTCCGGAATGTAGGTACTAGAAAAACATGCTCCCGCGCTGGGAGCGATTTCCCGTCCGGGCCGAGCAAATAAATATTTAAAGGAATGAAAACAAACAGGTATTTCCAAAGTGTACTAATGAGAAAAGTAACGGAAAGGAAATAAGTGTTTGTATATTACTTGGAAGGACCGACACCGCCGTGGAGATTTTCATACAAACGACTATGAGAGCTCTTCTAAACAATTCAAAGTTGAACCGAAAAAGAATTCAACAGGTCGAAATAATACAAAACCGTGAGGGCTTCAGAATTTTTATTTTACATTTGAAATATATTTTTTTAAATTCAATCATTTTTTAGTTTACGTTTCGTTGTCTTATTTTTTAAAAACATTTTTTACTTTGTGTGATAATAAATCTTACATATTTTTTAAATAATAATTTTTAAAATATTTATATTAATATGGGAAATTAGAGAATGTTATTAGGTTGTGAATTATGATTGATGTTTATGTGGGTGTGTTGTATATATTGAGTATGGATCTGAATGATTTGGCAAGTTGTGTGAATAATGAAACTGTTTAATATGCGAGTGGTGAATGTCCCAATATTCACCCATCACTCACGCGTCCGTTTAATAGTCACGGAATGTACTGTGCAAGTGTGGCCAGAGAAGGTTATGTGAAGAAAAAAAACATTACCGAATATGATTAATCAATCTTATGTAGCTTAGATGAATTTGGTTTTGTAACTTTTTAGCTTTTCTAATGTATTATAATGGTTTTATAATTTTTTGCCATTTACAATGTAATAATTTTTATTTCATTTATTTTTTGTATTATATAATTAATTATAGTAATATAAAATATAATCTTTCGTTATCTAGTGATGCGGTAGGTAGAATTAGTCATGAGCTAAACCGTTATTTTAAGTGTGATTGTGTGATTCGTACTCGATTGTAGCGATGATTAGTAACCGATTATTAACATCCAATAGTTGTATCTCAGTTTACAACCGAATAACAATCACACAATCACTGTCACAATAACAATTTAGCTCGTCACTAGATGATCTATATTATAATATCATGCACGCGTCGGCAACGTGGACGATTAAGTGATCCTGCACATCTTTGACGAAAAAATTCTTCGTAGAATTTATGGCTTCATAAATAACAATGGTGTCTGGAGATAAAGATATAAAGCGGAAGTGGATATATAAATCAATTAAAATGAGAAGACTACGCCTGGCACTTGCATCGCATGGAAGATCTCACTCACTCACAAAGAAAGCTTCGTTCAAACCCTATCCCGGAATCGTTTTGAGAGTTGATTACTCTCGGTTTCGATTCGTCAATATTACATTTTTTATTTTTCTATTACATTCAGTTATTAACATCCTACTACCATCATAGGTTGGGTCCGGCATCATCGTACCAGAGCTGTACGTTTATGTGTTGCAGTCGCAGAACTCGGTCACAGTCCGGCAGAAATTCACCCTGTCCAGGTCGCAAGAGGTGCGAGGGAGAGCCAGTAGAATGCTCCGTTAGGTCTCTCTTCCCGGCATCGTCCATCCCAGCAACCCCCAGCGGGAGACCCTCCCCCTAATAAATCCGGAAATGTCTGAGATTCCTTAAATTTTTTAATATGTCAACGCTCCAGATAGAAAGAAAGACGCTACAGATATTAAAAAAATGCGAAAAATGGTGCATACAGCCAAGACTCATACCGAGTTGTAGACGCTGCTAATGATAAAATTATAAAAATGAAAAAAATAACTAGTATCAGTATCGCGCGATATTGCATATTTAAATATATTTATCTATAGACTAAGCCTATTTCCTCTAAGAACTCCTCGAGTAATAGAGTAGTTTTGCAACAACCCGTACATAAGCTTATTAACCGATTGTAACACTTCAGATACTCACAACACATCCGCAAGAACAAAAACCAGTAATAAACGAGTGGACTATTTTCGGATTTGCCATATTTTAGCATAAATATCAAGTCGGCTCTTGTTCCTCTAGCGCCGCGTGAACTCTAGAAATAAGTCATTGACCACCGATCAGCTCTGCCGACAGAAATAAAGATCCATCACGATCACCGAAGGAAAATCGTTCGCTGGTTGTTTTTAGATGGTTTTCATCTCACGAATGATGGCACGCAAACATGCCATCGTGCCGAATCAGATGGTGGAAATTTCCGAGCAATCTTTCCAGCGCACAGTGACACAGTGACACAGTGACGGGACAAAATAGTCCGCTGACAAAATCTCGACTAGGTAAGGATTTCGATGTATTCAAAATAAGTCATGATAAAATATTTTTGTATGCTAATATTATATTAATAACAGTGTGATCCCTATATTGATATCGTTAATTGACATGGCGGTTACTTTGTATAACACACATGAAAATATGGACAGTAAAGGTGAAGTGTTAGGAAATGTTATGTTTAAATTTTTTTTTGTATTTCAACGGTTTCCAAATTCCCCTCTTCTCAAGTCCCGCCCCATTACCAGAATAAACAATACTGTATTTAGTTTAGTTATCACCTGATGATGAGAGGACTGCACTTCTCGAATCTAGTAGTGAAAATAACCCAACGTGCTATACAAAATTTTGTTGTAAAAATTAAAATGGCCCCTATATTACAGAAGGAACAAAAATATATAATACTCCATATTAAAAATATGAGTCGAAAATGTTTACTCATAACCATGTCCGAGATATAACCAATTTTAAAAAGTCGTAATTATGCGATTATTTCGATTAATTTAAATATTTCATTGATTCCAAATTATATATTTATTAGAAATAATAAAAGGTCATCAAACTTCAGGTGGCCAGACTATTTTATGTTGGATGATTTAGGGCCTGAAGCAAAGGTATAGAATAATAATGGATCACTTTAGCAAAAATTCATTTCCACAATATAATATAAAAATACAACATTTTACGTAAAAAAAAAAAACCGAATTTGTACATACCTCTTGAACATTTTCGACTAGTAATTTAGTTAGGTATCTATCCATAAAATATTTTGGACTAGGGCCGTTACACCTGCATCATGGTGTATCCGTAATATGATTTAAAATGTTAATATTGTTAAATTGTTATTATGCATCAATATGAACATGAACGCATGACATACATTAATTTCTACATACAATCATCAAATATACACAAATACTAATTACTACATAATCAAAATAATAATTATTTACACTAGTGTTTCAATATAGCATTAAAAGCAATTACACTTATATTTAAGCATTGAGCTAAAGATTAATCTATGTTAGTACGCCCATAACTACATTGATGGATAACCACAGAAACATACCTAATTAAGTCAGTAGTAGGATCCAAACAATCACAAGGGTAATCGTCTTAAAATAATCGAAAGATATATTCCCCGCTCCCCTTGGTTCTCCAACAGGAAAGTCTCAAAAAGAACAGTAGCAAATATCTCTAGAATGAGAATTGGGCATTGCCAGGTGGCCTCACATTTGTTCATAATGAACATAATAGACTCCCCAATGTGTGAATGTGGTGCCGAGGAGGAAACCCTTGACCATGTCTTTTTTGCCTGTCCATTGCGGATCACAGGTTTTTTTTACAATAATCTTGTCAATGGTAATTTTCAACTCCCGGTTAACTTGTGTCATCTTCTTTCCCTCAACTCGCCACATTTAAGCTATATAATAGCAAATTTCTTGAATGTCAATGGTATTAACTTGTAATGCAATATTCCCTATTCAATAACATTGTTGTACTGCTTTCTATGAAATAATGTTTGAACTTGTTTAATGGCACAAATCACTCTTGAAGGGTGGATTGCCTATTTGAAAGAAGAAGAAGTCAGTAGGACTCGATGACAGTCAGGATCACGCTATTATACCTGCGTGCAATTAGGGAGCACACTATGATACTAACGAAAAAAATTAACGATTGAAATGATTTTTGGATAATTTGAATCAAGAGTTCTAAAACCAAAATATACCAAAGATGTGTAGCCACACCGCAAGTGCTTTGTTCGTAGATTTACCTATACACATTGCAGGTCATCCGATACATATTGCAGGTCAGCCGATACATATTGCAGGTCGGCCGATAATCATACAATAATACGCAGGGCGTTCCGTTTGAAATAAAATAATATATAACATTTATTGACTCAAAATTGAATACATATTATATACAAAGATGAAAGATTACGATCTAAAATGCCTCCCGTGACAGGCGTCATCATTGAAGGGCAAATTTTCCCACGTGTTGTTCTAGATCTTCGGTGTGATTAGCTTGCGAAGCCTACGCTTTCTTTCGAGTCTTCATCTGATTATATTAATCTTGTTTGGTGATTAAAGTAAAAGATCCACTAGATCACACCAAGCTTTGAGGACTGCTTTCGAGAGATGCTGATTACTCTGACCTAATTTATTAGCCGCAAGGATTACGTTTAGGATTACGAAAGAAACAATCTATTAAATTTCTACTATATACGAAAGCAGGACGCAAGTACGGCGCGTCTCTCTGCTACACATTTTTTCCCAGTACCTGCCGTTGAAATACCGATAGAAAAGACACACCATACTCACTTTGCAACAGTATTTCAAAAAATTAAAAGAAAAAATGTAAATGTTAACTGTTTCTGAATGCTTGTTTAACAAATGTGTTTCGTATTCCTATGTAGGAAAACAGTATTAATTTACGGGTATCGATTACGGGATATGTAGGTATTCAAACAGACTTTCAATCCAATTTGACGAGCACTTGTGATTATTACACTTGGGAGAGATTAGATACATAGAGCCTTCTAACGATCGGTGCTTATTATTTAATATATTTATGTGATCAAAAAAAAATAGTATAATATAATAGGTAGAATCCTGCTGACGGGTATACAAAATATTATAAAACAACACAATCAAAAATTTGATGAATTGTATGTTGTAAAGTTCTTCGCTTTCTTCATGCACATCGTTCAAGGTGTAAGTATATGATTATTACCTACACATTGAACCACTTTCTGAGGTTACGCAGTCAAGATAACCTTTTTCTATCTATGCCTCTAGTACCTTCTCTCTCTCCCCCTGCACAATAAGTTGAGAAATATTATTGCTGAGAATGTGTCCGAAGTTTGCAGCTTTCCTTTCCAGTTTGATAATTTATATTAATTCATTTTTCATTTTTCAATATTAATGTAGTACCCGAGAATTCGAACATCAATACATCCATATCACTGATGCCTCTAATCTTTTAAATAGTGGCTCCTTTTAAACTCCAGACATCCTCGACTCATTTAATAAGATTTTGACCTAGAGCAAAAACAGCATCCTTGAGTATGACCTGTTGCAATACTTAGTAGAGCGGACAGCCACAAGAAAACATGGGTGTGTCGCCGATCTCCGCTTCTCTCAACTGGCAATGATGATGAAGACGAGGTCAGACGAAATAAAACACAGAAATATGTTTTTTATAGGCACACTGCGGCGAGAGAATCAAGAAAGAATTATTTTATTTGGCTACAAACAATACATTTATTCATTCATATTTTTCCTCACCATTTCAGCGATCTTGAGCAAGACGTATTTCATAAAAATGACAATATTTGTTTGTACAAATCTATCTCATGTTTATCTGGATCTCCGCTGATGATCAACCGTTTTCATATTTTTAAATTAGCGTAACAACTACCTCGTGTCCTTACCACGTCACTTTATTAGCGCACATCGGCGACCTCTCAATCCTGCGCGATATACTTTGTGCATGTTTATACCACGAGTTAGCAATGATTTTGACGGACAATTGATAAAAGAAGAGCTCTACGATGGCGGCTCGCATCCGTTTGAAATCTCACGATAAGAGGCGACACGAGATGGAACGAGGCACTTCAGGGACCGTTATTCGCCATAAACCGGCACAATTATTATCATTATCGACAAATAACCGTAACATGATTTAACGATACGTGGGTTTAGTCCACCGCTTCGATCAAACGTAGCCCCCCATCTCTTCGGGTCAGCCGTCGGAGTTTATCCACTTTAAATGGTTGGCAATTAAACTGATTCTGCCGCAATATTTTATTTTCCATTCTCAAATGCCCGCATTTATTTTTATCAGTCGAGCTTGAAATACATTTTTAGATAAGGTTTGATTAGACCACTGAGAGGAGAGATCGGGCAGATTAGAAATTTACGAATATTGTTTGATAAAATTTATTTTTTATCAACCAAATTAATCTAATTTTAATGGAGTTGAGAAATTGAAATGTTTATTCGATCCAATTATTAAAATGAGGGCGAAATAAATTGTATAGAATTAATGAAATATAATTTCCTCTCGACTAAACTGAGACTGCTGACGGATCAAAATACGTCACACTTTTGAAAAAAAAAAGCATCGAAACATTTATGAAACGTTAAATTACATATTATGATGAGTACATCTTAATTAAGTATAATTAAGAACCAAATAATGCAAGCGTACCAACAAATAAACCACAATCACATCACTACGCGCACTTCGGTCGAAATCCGGGAACAAACCGGCAAATAACAGAATATGTCCTACATTTACACTGCCGACTGAACCCAAAAAATACAAATAATACAAGAGAGAGAGAGAGAGAGACCATTTTAAGCATGTGTAATTTATGTATCTTCATGCATCATTTTACCGGATTAAACCGGATCAAACCGGATCAAACTGGATTAAACTGGTTCAAACCGGATCAAACTGGATTAAACCGGATCAAACTGGATTAAACCGGTTCAAACCGGATCAAACTGGATTAAACTGGTTCAAACTGGATTAAACCGGATTAAACCGGATCAAACTGGATTAAACCGGATCAAACTGGATTAAACCGGATCAAACTGGATTAAACCGGATTAAACTGGTTCAAACCGGATTAAACCGGATCAAACTGGATTAAACCGGATCAAACTGGATTAAACTGGTTCAAACCGGATCAAACTGGATTAAACCGGATCAAACTGGTTCAAACTGGATTAAACCGGTTCAAACCGGATCAAACTGGATTAAACCGGATCAAACTGGATCAAACTGGATTAAACCGGATCAAACTGGATTAAACCGGTTCAAACCGGATCAAACTGGATTAAACTGGTTCAAACCGGATTAAACCGGATCAAACTGGATTAAACTGGTTCAAACCGGATCAAACTGGATTAAACCGGATCAAACTGGATTAAACCGGATCAAACTGGATTAAACCGGATCAAACTGGATTAAACCGGATCAAACTGGATTAAACTGGTTCAAACCGGATCAAACTGGATTAAACCGGATCAAACTGGTTCAAACTGGATTAAACCGGATCAAACTGGATTAAACCGGATCAAACTGGATTAAACCGGTTCAAACCGGATCAAACTGGATTAAACTGGTTCAAACCGGATCAAACTGGATTAAACCGGTTCAAACCGGATCAAACTGGATTAAACCGGATCAAACTGGATTAAACCGGTTCAAACCGGATCAAACTGGATTAAACCGGTTCAAACCGGATCAAACTGGATTAAACCGGATCAAACCGGATCAAACTGGATTAAACCGGATCAAACTGGATTAAACTGGTTCAAACCGGTTCAAACCGGATCAAACTGGATTAAACTGGTTCAAACCGGATTAAACCGGATCAAACTGGATTAAACCGGTTCAAACCGGATTAAACCGGATCAAACTGGATTAAACCGGTTCAAACTGGAACACTTTGTTGACGGTTCTTAAGAACTTAAGATCTTAAGTTGTTGACGGTTTAAACCGTCAACAAATTTCACAAGGCTTCTGGGAATTCTAGTTTTTTGCCCTAGTATGTATGGACCTCAGTTGTAAACATATTATTAAAGAGAACACATTCTTATTGTGAAGTTGTAATTATTCAGAACAGACGCTCTGTGATATTTTAAATATTAATTAAATGTATTAATTAGAAAGATATACATATAAAATCAATTGTATCGAAAAATATTGTTGTTGCTACCGGAATTCGAACCTGGACCTCTTCCAATAGATAAATTTAATTTAATTTGTATTCAAAATATCACAGACCTATGTTGTGAATAATTACAACTTCACAATAAGAATGTGTTCCCCTTAATAATATATATAAGTTGTATCAATGTGTCCAAAATTTAATAAAAAATAATTATTAACTGTTAATTGTAATTACTGGCCAATAGGAGACCTATTGGATTACTCAAAGGTATTTGAGATTCCATAAAAAAAAAACCAAAGTAGATGGCTTTCATATAATAGAACGATAAATGTATTTTTTTGAAAACTGTAACATATAGGTTCGAAAATTTGTCGTTAATGCACTGTGTTGCCTAATATAATCGGATAATGCAATTTCCCCGGATAGGAAGAGATATAAAAAAGTAGAGCTGCACTCGTCATTCATCTGCTGGATAAATCCTCTCGACTACAGAGACAAGATGGAAAGGACGTGCAGGACGGAATTTAATTTCGTCATAGGATCAAATTAGAAGATGTAGTAGGTATTCCTACATAACCAAGCTAAAATGGCATTGGACTGGAAAATCATAACTGAAGTAGTTCGCATATACTGAAATCAAATAACATGAAATATCCCTCAGCTAGCTGACATGGCATCAAAAAGAGTCGAAGAAACAACAGCTTACCGAGGGTAAATAAGAGTGGCGGTCATCTTACTGTGAAGTGGTGTGGTTGGTCTGAAGCGTGTTAAATAGCAGAGGAAACAAAAAGACTTTAAAATAAGAAAGAAAGGAAATAAATATTGGGACGAAATTGTGAATTCGTCCGCTGTATGGTTAAATAAAGACTCAATGAAGAAACTTATCATCTAAATAAATGTTTCACGTGGTCACGGGGTAGATGCATCTGGCCATGGTCGCTGACAACAGCAGACTTAAAAACGGCTCCAGAAATGCAAGGTGAGTCAGTCACCAACGGGAATAATAATACCAGCAAAATTACTGCGGCCAATAAAATGCAAACACCATGCCAAGAATGGCGCTCACCGCTGTTTTTTGGGACATAAAAATACCGACCAGAACCCTCGATCTTTTGTACTCGACAAAACGGCCTACACGATGCCGAGTGCTGGACAATGAAGAAGGTGCGCGTACAACAAGTAAGAACCAACGATTGTGATAAGACTGGACAGAGTTCAGAATGAATACAAGATGGGAAAAGTCGGACTGAGATGATATGGCTATATTAAGAAGGACCTGATGATGATTAAAACTGCATAAAAAATAAATACTGGCAGAAGAACAAAGAGCAAAAATGTTCTTAGGTTTTCACGGCCGTTCAGAATCTTCTGTGTACAGTATTCTGGGCTAATTTTCCGTGTATATCTAACCCACGTTTCGTATCCCATTGCACAATCAATCATAATGGCTGGATGTGATGTGTGACTGTCGGTGTTGTGGTTAAGTACTGGCTTGCAATACCGTGTGGAAAACAGGTATGAAATGAGTAGTGTCGTATTATGTGTAAGTTCCATCTACAGTTGGATCACTATCTGTGCGGCCTCTTCGAGTCTCGTGGCATTGAAGGACCGGATACCATAAGATGTTTAATGTTTACCGAGTGTTATATATACTTTAATTGCCTCCTTAACCAGATGTGCGCGGTGATTCTGGCACTTTCCTAGGATTTTCGGCTCAAATGCAAAATAGTGGCTCGCATCGAAAACTAAGTCCAAAAAACTGTACACAGAAGAACAGAGAACAACGCGGCGATCAAATATCGAGATGTAGAAAGTCCACATGAGTCAGGAGGCCGTCCAGGACGGAACGTCCTTGAGCGATGGAACGAGTGGCCGGCCCCGAGTAAACGGGAAAAGGAAAACGTGCCGATCGTGAGCACAACTGCGACCACCGTGTTGTGTTGCAAACGAGAACGAGAATATCGCCCAATAATCTTGATCGCGAATTTGTAATGCCATCATCTTGGGTCTGAATCGACAAATCGACAAAATCCAACAACAAACGCGAGGCAGTCAATGGGTTAAGGTCGACAGAGCCGGTTTTTCGGCATCACAAGTAATTTCGGATGTCGATCGTGCCGCGTAAGATATGTGTGTGTGTGTGTGTGTATTTACACCGAACGCCAATACGTATAACGGGATTACGGAGCGGATGGAGGGTACGTAAGAGCGAGGCAATCGCCGCGCCGGGGTTCATTCACCCCTCGGGGCCGGAAATTGTAAACACGATTGGCAACCTGAGGAGTGTACGCCCGTGAATTTGATGAATTTCTGATGGGTTTTCTGTTTTATCAGCGAAGTGTTCGCAGAAACGACACCACTAATAATAGTAATAGGAGTATCGTCGTGTGGCGTGCGGCACAGGAAAATAATAAAAAGTCTAATCGCTTTTTGATAGGAATCCAAAATAAAATGAGAATGCCACAATCTTGCTACATATTTTGTAATCCTGTCAGTCGGGAATCTCGGACATTTCCGGGATTTATTAGGGTGTGGGTCTCCCGCTGGGGGTTGCTGGGATGGACGATGCCGAGAAGAGCAGTAGACCTAACGAAGTGAATTTCTGCCGGATTGTGACACATAAATGTGACGTCTATCCCCCCCTTGTGGGGGTATATGATTTCTATAGCTTCTTTCTGGCTGCCTTCTGAATTTAATGTGATAATAACGAGTCTCACGTCAAATTGTACAGGCATGACTCTGGTACGATGATACCGGAGCCAACCTATGATGGTATTATGATGATAATGTTAATAAGGACTGAATGTAATAAATATATATATATATATGTAATTATGACGAATCGAAACAAGAGTAAACAATCAGCTGTGACAATATTTTTAATTAACGAACGAACAACAAACGCATCGCAAATGTGAATATGCCCCGAAAATGTAAATAATAAGATAGAAGGATACAAACTTAAATTAATTCATAAAAGTTGTTCACCTTTTATGCACTCCTATAAAAAATATAAATAATGTATTGTATTAACAAAAATTTCAATACAAAAATATGAAAAGATACCAAGATTTTTTTAAATATCGTTCGAAAAATACGTATTGAAGAATATAAAAAATGAAAAATATAAATGAATTTTATTTTGCTGCAGCAATTCCTAAATGATTACCTTTTGTCACTACAGAGCGTCATCCGCCCCTTGATATCGCCGTCGTGGTCCAGTCTACTGACCACTCACCGATCTCTTGCAGGTCTTCCTTAATATTGATCGTAAGGACTTTGTGCGAGTTACGGGACTCGACTACATTAAATATTGGTTATCATGTATTGCGCCGCAAACCTTGGCGAGACTTTATTTTTTAAACCTGGTTCACGTTTAGCGTTGTCTATGTGTTCTGAAGCAGCATTTCAATATTTGGCCCAGCAACTTTGACCTTTCTTGATTTAAGGTAAGTTATTACTTGTAACCATTATTTTTAATAGTTTTGTTTACGTCTTCTAATCATTAATTATTTCTATGATTTAAAGTGCACCCAATTTTAACAATCTCGTTATTTACGTTCCCTGTAAACGGATATGCATTGAAACGCTTATTTGATACCATTGAAAGTATTAGTATATTTACCCGAATTTTAGATTATTTTCTATATGTATTATGTAATGGATGGAACCATTATCTCCAGAATTGTGTTCATAAACCATAACACGATCATTTAATGATCAGATCGTATCTGAAATTCAAACGAGAAAGTACTGAAAGTTTATTCGTTTCAATAAATATCCGTGGACACGCGCTACCTTATACATTTTTGCACCTTTATTGTATCAATAAACGAACTTTTCACAAGTATCGAGTCGTGATTTCAAAATCTCCCTTATGTGCTTAATTTTGAATTCTCGACAGAAATTTCCGTAAAGCAAGATAACAAGAATTTCCTGATTATTCCTGCTATTTATGTCTTGTTAGATTTCACTGATTCTTGTCACATTAAAATAATGTACGTGCTATAATAACTATTTTATAACATAACAGTTCATAAAACACTCGTGATGTGACATTTCAAATGCGCGGCATAAAGTGCGCTGCTTTACCGACCGGAGTATACGCATACGCAGTTGAGAGGAGAACTTCCGCACGGGTCGTGGTGACGGGAGCGAGGCCGTGCGGCTCTCGCCGTAATGGCGAAGGACGAAGATGGGAAACAAACGATAGCAGACGCGGTGGATTGGGAGATCTTGGCCCCCAATTTACCCGCGTAATCTTCTGTCTGGACCTGTGGGGAGATTGCCGGCTGGTAGCCGTGTAACGGGGCGAGGCCTTCCAAATTGTCTCGTGCAAGATGGCGTGCATTTGACAACAAAAGGATGATTTAATTTTCGTGGATAGAGTAATTATTTGTGTAACCGAAACCCTGCCATGTGTCTCCGCGTCGGTCTAAACAGCAGCGAAATGATTCGGAAGAACGTTGGATTGAAACAGAAGATTTGAACTATTTGTTCGTATAATTATGTCGGGCATTTCTTGTGTTTACTGTCAATATAGTGTGCATCATGTGTAAACTACTGTTCATATTTCTATCATTCGCATCCTTCCGAGACAGGCATAACGACACCACCCACCCCCTTACCCACAGACTGTGTCTAGCCGGTGGCGTGGTGCGCTGGCGTTCGATCCACTGGTGCCAGGGCACAACGTAACACACTTTATAAAAAACTTGCATGGGACATTTTAATTTCCTTGTATTCTAACACTACTTCATACGCAATAAGTTACGTCGCGAGGAGTAAAGGTAAAATAACTGAAAAACAAAAAACCATGAAATGAACAAAAAATACATTATCACAATGCGAAACTTGATCAGAAATGAAAACTGTGGTTTAGGAACACCGTGCGCCAAACGCGCGTCACCAGGGAGACAGGGTCGTCGCAGTCAGCGTGTACTTTGGACATCCGGTGCCTGAAGGACTGGGCAATCTCGGTATACCGTCGGACAGCATCGGGTTAGCCGGTCAATCCGTTAATAGTTGGAATTATCAAATGACCGCAAAACGCAACCATGCAATGACAGATTGTTCGTTTCCGATTGGCCAATACAGCGGATTGAGAGACAAGCAGGTACGCATTAGGCAAAAACCGCCACAATACCACAATTCCGTGGCAATTGGAAAAAGAGGGAAATACATGTATACAATGCGTGTTATTTTATTAAGTAGGTACTATTGATAACATACAACATAATCTACATATTTTACATACACACATAATTTTAATTTTCCCTTATTATAATTATTTATTTTTCTGTTGCCGCAGTATGTAGGGAATATTAATGTAAATTTTACCAAACTTTTTTTTTAATTTGGCGATTTTTCTAGAATCATTTCATCCTTAAATCCGTAGAATATTCGCGGTAGTCCTTTGACCACCTACCTTGCTCAAATTATCTTTAAACAACTTTCGCTTGACTGACAATTTGCAATCTCAGGAGCATTAAAGTAACGGAATGCAGGTAATTAAGTATCTTTTCTATGGTATATCGAAGGAAAGTGGTTTGCAGTGCTCGACAGCACAAGTCGAGCACCTGAGTCCATTAATGAATGATTCGACGTATCTGTGTTTCCTCCATTTCCATACATATCACATCAATATTCTTATTATTGTATTTTCAAACTAAGTTAAAACCCTTGTACTATGAAAAAAGGACTGACTTGCTGGTGTCCTGGAACGAGGCGCCAGCATCTTAACCACTACACCAACATGCTACTCAATTATATTGTATTTGAATGCATACATTCAATTCCGTTTCAAAAACACGCGTGCGGTGCTTGCGGCGTTTTGCAACACGTCTGTTCAAGCGAAGATGTGTAATTCAGAACACCACGCGACGCGAGAGTTGCGTTTAGTTCGTACACGTTCGGGACAGATTATTCCGTTAGCTATATGGTTCTAGTTAACACATCAACGTAAGAACTGAATTATTTTCGCGTGTATCTACATACGTACAAATAAATATTTAATTTATTTTGCAGAAGTATAGTCATGCACAGCTTTTTTGATTGTATAGAGTGCACGCCCCTGCCAATAACCAATACTAAAAAACACTTCATAACGACATTACTGTGTTTAGTAGTACCTATACTTAGATGTAAAAAAAAAATTATTAAAGATTCAAGCCAAAAACAGAAAAAACAAACTATTTTTTTATTTATAGCTATAAATAAATATGTATAAGATTTAATGAAATGAATTAATATAATCAAAGCCGCACATCTGAGTAGTCTCATCTCCGACACACTATCACAGTAGGGTTGGACGGGGATGAAAGTGCCGCGGGAAGAAAGTTCCATTGCAAATATCTCATAAACATTACATGTGAACGAGCATGTGAACACCGCGTGATGTGGTGATATCCCCTCTACCTCGCTTCGCACTTCGTCAGTCGAGTAAATGTGCTAGTCGGAGGTGCACGCGTCTATACTTTGTTTTTATGGTCGGCGAATTTAATTTCAAAATTACACAATTTTTGGTTTTGCGACTACATTTTCTTCTACTGTCTATGACAAGTAAATTATCCTATTCACTTATATATTTATTTATAAATGTAGAGTGCATTTTTAACAATATAGATTGTCTTTGTTTCGATATTGCGGTATGGGGTTAAAGCGGAGAAAGACTTCCATTAGCGTTATGAAACAATCTGCTGTTTGATGATGAAGGAAAATAAATCTTTGCGTGCTGTTTGTAAACAATTCCATATTTGTATCTGATTGATTTTTAAATAAAAAGAAAACTCAATGCTGTTCAATTGTTTTTGGTATATTAAATGAGTCTCAGATATATCTTCTTCAACACACATTAAGTATTGTATAACATAAAAGCTCTGTAATCACGTTATCCTGTCATTTGTAAAATATGGCACTTTCATCTCCACCCTACCCTACACGAAAAAATATAAATAATATATCCAAATGATCAAAAACCAAGTAGGCACTTTAGGCCTCTCAACGATGTAAAGATTTCATTAAAGCTTTTGTCATCTGGATTATATTATTTCTGGACACAACCTTCACGCAGGATACCTTCATAATGTCAAACTTTTAAATGTCAACAATATTGCATCGATTCCTGAGGCGGCCAGCCTGATATTATAAACAGCCCTTATCGATCCAAAAAGTGGGCTCAGACGTCAGAGATGACGTCACACTAAAATGTTAGACATTTGTAGGTCAAAAGCACAACCATTATATTGTTAGTACGGCCTTCAAACAGAGGTCGTAAGCTGAACCCGTTTTACATAACATGTCGTATTACATGAGGTTAGGTCAACTGGATGAAGATTACGAACTTTTGGAATAAATTGAAGACTCGAACGGAGATGAACGAGTACCAGTGATGTTGATGTTGAGCCGGTCAGTGGCTGAATGCGTAGGCAGATAACACGGATGGTCTCAATTTCAAATTTCATATCATTCCGCCAACAACAAAAATAATTATGGCGCTATAATTATTATTCACACAGCGAGAGATGTATTTTTTAGACTTTTTGAAACACATGGAAATAAAAATTATTTTTGTTATTTTTTGTCTAGTTTAAAAACTTAATACCGTATCAGCCCGAATATAACGCGTCCTCGAATATAACGCGACCTATATATTTGGAACCGGAATGAAAGGAAAAATTCAAATATAAAACAAAAATTAATTGGGTAAATTGTATTATAAAAAATATGATTTTTTATTCAGACATGCTTGAATTATTATCAGTGTGGCTTGAATGATTACTACTCGATGCATCATTTATGGCATCTTTTTCTCCCCATAAAATGTCATCCTCCCGGCCAGATTGTTGGAAGTGCAACATTTCTTTAAACCTTTTTCAATACGCGCGTCACTAATCTCCAGCCAGGCGGTCATGATCCGTTCCCCTAAGAATGGAATTGATGGTTTCTTTACTTTTCCTGTAGGGGTCAGAGAATGATTTCCAGCTGAATAGGCGATAGGCGAAAAGGCTTGGCTGTGTGCACCGCGCTCATGGCACTGGACACGGCCTAAACTTCGAATATAACGTGAATGTTTTTTTTTTAGAAAAATATTTTGAGAATTAAATATCGCTTTGTATTCGGGCTAATACGGTAATTATTTTCTTTCATATCACACTCCTACGTCTCTACACACCCTATTACGCCGGCAATGCGGTTCTTAACCCATGTCGTCACGCAGGCTCGAAGGTTAACAAAATGATAATTTTTTAAATACTAATTTAATGTATTAATCATAAATATATACATATAAAATCAATTTTGTCAAAAAATATTGTTTTCGCGCTACCGGTATATATTTATAATTAATACATTAAATTAGTATTTAAAACATCACAGACCTATGTTCTGAATAATTACAACTTCACAAGAAGAATGTGTTCTCCTTAATAAACTGATAATTGGATACATAAAAACAAAATATAATAGCAAAATTATGAACTCTATATTTTCACACAATTCGAGACAATGTCAACTCAGTTTACATCATCGGAGAGGAAGGGTTAAGGAATGCTCCCTCTATCGTCCTTCCACAAAACAACACCCATCCCACAAATGAAGTGGACCTCGCCCTAAACACAGGCGGTTATAAAAACAAACTAATGTGCACGAATTTTGAAAGCTGAATAACTCACCGAGTCACACGCAGATACAATGATAATAGAGTTGGATGAATTGTTTACGAGGTCAAATGACAACCGAGATGATCGTGAGGATGCAGATCTCAATCTAGTTAGACCATAATTATTAAAAAAACATCTTCACCTTCTCCATACAACTTCAGACAAGGTTTAGAAATGGATGCCAGGTTGGAAATAAAGCTTAAAGTTTCAACGAAATTTAGAGTAATCATTAAAGCCGTACAGAAAATCAAAAGTGAACTCAATAATAATAATAAAAAATATAACAAAAAATCTATGTCGTCTGTTAAACCATCGTATGAACCAAAATTATTTTCAATTTAATATCATGTATAATCAAACAGAAGGTCTTCCTACGGGAGCCCTCACGAGTCCATTAATTGCAGATATTTTTGTAGATAATTTAGAGAAAAATATTTTTATTAAGGAGATTCTCCTTTATTGTTTTGTTATGGAAAATATATGTAGATAATATATTATGTATTTGGTCAGGTTTGCAACGTCAACTAACAACATCTTTAAATATTAATAATTCATTTAATGATAAAATACCATTTACATTAGAAATATAAAATAATTCGACCCAAATATTTTTGGATCCAACACTAATTAAAAATAATAATAAAATTTTAAATTTTACGAAAATCAACTTTCACTGATACTATCATTAGATAGTAAATCTAATAGTCCTTTATCACATAAGCATTCCACTAAACATTAGACCGACATTTTATACAAATAACAACATAGGAAAATCACTGTGAATGATTAAAAATTACATTTTTTTTACTTACGATACTTTACGTACGACGGGTCGATATGTTGTGTTATACATTTTCTAATAAATTCATATGTAAATAGATTAGAAATAAAAAGACTATTTTTAAAAAAAGTACACATTTATCCAAAATGATTGTGAGGTAGCGATAATTGTGGACCGCAATGAATTACGATACCGCACATTACTAGCATCGACTAAGCTCCAGGGGGGGGGGGATATTTAGGAAATACTCGATACATATCTTACATTTGTACATAATACATCTACGCGTACCAACCGACCCCAGTCGTAAACTTGTTAGGTACCTACTCAAATTCTACACATTGTGCGGAGTTGAATTTCTTGGCAATCTGAATCCTCGTAATTTAATAGTACTTAAAGTACTTTAAAAGATTTCACTGAGATTGAAGTTACGCAACACATAAAAATGTATGGTAAGTATTCCAGAACGGTCCGACTAGCATATATATTTTTAATTACGCCAGGGCCAAGTTTTAGAAGCATAGTTTTTGCGTATATTTTTGGCCACCATTTAATTCTAAAAATATAATTGCGAACACATTACAATATTATTATTACGTAATAATCTTAATTCTCAATAAAATTATTTCAAATCAGTAGTTATCAAATTGTTTAACGATAAATGTGTCATATTTTCAGCGAGTACATTTCTCTTTATTTTTATAATATGTAAGAGCGATTTTTTTAATCATTTAGAAAGTTATTTCCAACTATTGATATTGATTAAGTTGACAAAATATAATGATAAAATTTCAACTAATTATATTTTATGGGAAATATGGAAGTATGGGTATTACAGGGCTTACGACCTGTCTTCGGCTTGCTTAAGTGATCACTTTATACAATGTAACCTTCACTATTTCACCCAATCAATCTCCATATCTATCAATTTTTTTTGGATGTTGTATATGTATTACCGCGTAGAAACACTTCGAGTAATTACTACAACTTCACTGTCGCTATCTGTGGACTGAAATTTGATATTCCCTCGAAACAGCATTGATGTCACTAATGAGAATCTAATTTTTATTGGAAATATTAAAAGCTATATTCTTTATCAGTATATAATATATGACAAATTATTAACACATTATACTAGAATACGCTAGTTATAACTAGAAATATTTCCATATGGTAGCATACATACAACTTCCAAAAAAATTTAATAGATATAGAGGTTGATTGGGTGGAATGGTGAACGTTACATTGTGTAAAGTGATCACTTAAGCCAGCCGAAGACAGGTCGTAAGCCTTGTAATACCCATACTTCCATATTTCCCATATTATATAATAGCTTTGTCTGTATGAGATATCTATAACTTGTCTTAATAACAGTGCCTTTGGAGTAAAAAATTCAGTAATTTTGCGTCCTTGAACATATTATTGTGTGAAATCAATTTTTTTTGCTGTGTAGTTACAATAAAATTGCAAATAAAAAGATGTCGGCTATAAATTTATTTGAATAATGTCTCACTAAAATAGAATGAACACATGTAAATTAGAATATTCGACGTGAAAGTAAATGGTTAACATAGTGTAATTTATAATTCGTTCGCCGAGCACGAGAAAGTTCCAGGTTCGAGTCCCGGTGATGACAATTTATTTTTCGATGGATACATTTTTATGCGTGCGTCTTTCTACGTGATTCATCTATATTTTCTTTTTATAACCAATACTAAATGATTACAGTTTAAATATTTTAAACGCGTAACCACAATGTTACCACTTCAAAAATTACACACGTAGGTACTATCCAATTAGCCAAACTAGATGAGTTTCAATTTTACCTTCTAAAAATAATAGAAATCGAATCGTGTCAACATATCTTTACAACCGAATACTTTCATCAACAACTTAATAAATTGTGGTTTGATACAGTTCTTATTATTGTTTTGCATTTAAAAACGAGATAATGTATTTTAATCATGTTTGTGCATGATCTAAACGGAACATGACCACAAATACATTTTATTTGCGTCGCGATATCAAAAACAAAACGGTCGGTCAACAAAAACCGTGTGCTTGAAAAAATATTTATCATTGTTTCAAAAATTCAAAAAAATACTTGTAGATTGAAATATTTAAACATAAGATATTAATTTTATGAAGGATGTTTCCGAAACCTGTTTATAATATAAAACTCGAGTGGTAAAATATCAGCAGCGCGCCGTGCATTCAGAACATTGAAATAATGCTATACGAGTACTTACCTAGAATTTCTGTGAAATAAATCGATATGAAATGTATATCTCGTAATATTCCCATCACAATTATTGTCATATTAATTCTCAAAGTATATATTTTTTTACGTATAAAGTAAATTGTATATATACAATTTAATAGTATAAATTAATTAGACACCATAATGCATGGCACTAGAGAGCTGTAAGGATCTATACAAATAGGTTGGTTCAATATTCCCTCCACTAGCAGATTGGTATTCTATTAGTGCATTCTGTATTACTCTCCCTGGAATTGTACAAACGGTGTTCTTACGTATCAACTTTGAAATATATATATATATATATCCACTTAGACATTCTTGAAAAATACGAACAAAACATTAATTTCTTCTTTATGGTCGCATTTGACAGTGCTACCATAGATAAGAGCGAGATGAGATGACAGTAACAGATGCTCAATATATTTGGCAGTCGTAATATGATTTCGCTAATGTTTGTTTTTTCTTACTCGTATAAAGACAGTGTATACTTCATTTCAAATTAAATACATATTTACGTTATCGAGTATATAAAAAAAGAAAACATTTAAGTAATCTTAACCTAGAGATATTAAAAACACGTTCGTTTTTATCCTGCTCGCGTCTCACAGACCTGGCGGTTTAACCAAATACTTTAGTCACAAATGACACTACGTCCGAATCCAATATATCCAGAAAGTCATAGATAATAGACGGGGAAGCGTAATATTGCTATAGATACAAAATACAAGAAACCACTTTTAAGTGAAAACTGACTGCATACTGAGCTTCTCCGAGAATCTCGGCCTATCTAGCGAGCGGCGAACACGCACCCAAAGACACTGTTTGTAACAAGAGCGACTATATTAATTGATTAATGAAATATGTGTAGACAATGTTTACACGAATGACTAAGCGGAGACTGTTTACTGACCTTTGGAGCAACTCTCGGGACCCAGAACCCTCGGAGCTAATCTCGAATTTCTATGTGGAAGTGTTCGTCAGGGCTACAACACATGAATAATCTGCATCGAGATCGGAAATTTTCACATTTGATAAAAATACCATTCGTCATAATAATTTAGCTAATCCTTACAAACACGCAGAGCGACATTATTTTGAACTGAGACCAAAATTAATGTTAATACCACATTTGGTTTCAATTGTATTTATGATATGAATTTAATTAAATTTAGATTAATTAAATAATTCAGTGAGATTAATCTCGAGAACGACATTTTTGACGAATTTATGTAGCTTTACTAGTTTAAAAAAAAAGTCAAAGAAAAAAGTCAAAACATATTGTCTACAGTTCATTCGCGTGTGGCATTAACAAAAACAATTGTATTTCAACTCGAGTATTTTGAAAATAAAAGCCATTTTTCAAATTAACTCGGTATGGTATGGAGTTGTAAGAAAATGATTTCAGTTGGACGTACTTTTTTCATAATATTATTAAAAATGTTACATATATTGATGTACATAATAATTAAATTAGAAAAGTCAAATTATAATAAATATTATTATTGAGTTCTGCCAGTTTGCGTAAGCTTTATTATGTTACAGCTGTTTCGGCGGTTAAGGCCATTTTCAAACAGCGGATAAACTACGTACAATCAACTTATTTAACTGATTTTCGTTACCCCTTCCTCTATCCATGGGTAATTAGGTGGTTTCGGTGGAACCTACCTTATCATTAAAAATTTCCCGTTAATATGTATAACATCTATGTTTGCTAATGGTTAAGCTTAATTGTCAATTGTCAAATGATTAGTTGAAACATTCTGTAAGTGAATCTATTTATTTTAACTACCGAAATTACCCCATTGTGATTGGTTATTTTGTCTTGATTTTAGGTTTTTTGAACATATTAAGAAGTGGGGAAAAGATAATTTTCTGTTATATTTGGGTCATTCGTAACATATATTATGTATACGCCCATATCTGTATATATCTGATCATCAACTGCTATTGTCAATCAACTGCTGGATGAAGCCTCCCCATTACTGCCAATCCCTAAACTTCGCCATGTTTCTCTCACTGCTCCGATAACTTCATCTACCCAATGAGATTTTGGGTGTCCTCTAGGTCTGTGTATAACTTCTTCCTGGTCGAAATGCGAAGAATATTCGTCTCCACGCTCCTCGGTCTTGGTCCATACTGAGTGCTGCACTAACTGAGGTCCCGCTCGTCTCCTTTATGCAGTCTGCTCATGATGGTAATACGCGTACATAAATAAATAAATAAGGAAATTATTCTATACAATATATGTACGTTAAATAATTTAACAAATATTATTATTGTGATGTCCTTGAGATCATATATATGTGTGTGTGTGTGTCAGAATGCCGCACCGCCGGGGCTGGATATATGTGTGTGTGTTATGGGATAAAATGAGCGCCAAGCGCGGACCACCAACAACCAACTACGAGGTGTACAAGTGAGACGTACTTATTACGCAAGTACGTAATATTCAAACGATAGAATAGTTAGTGGCGCACTGTCGTACGACTGTTTTGTCTTCAGTGTGCGCTCACTCTTAAGATAGCAAATACATTTTTATGTGTGTATTAACAATGAATCATTCGTATTAGAACGAGAACAAAAGATAACAGTGTAAACTGAGTCAGAAGACAGTGGCGGAGAGAAAACAATAAAGCGGTGGGATATAATAGATAACAGAAAAACTCAAAATATTTGTTGTTTTTATTACATTATTGATGAGTTATACCTATTAGTTATACTGAATGACTAATTAATTAATGAAATATGAGTAATTAGCTTAATTAAATTATGCATTATCTCGCGTGCTATCGGCGCCGATGTTGCCCTGGGGTCGCGCACCTGGGATCCTACTGTTCTGTAGTCTGCATAGACCTGCCCTGTGCATAAATCTGCAAAATAACGGAAAGTTCCAGTTGTCTCGGACCACCCTTGCCATTGAACCAAGCTTTCCATTATTCCAAGAGTGCGCGTGGGTGATACTGTGATAACAATCCCACGCATAAGGGTGGATTGCATGTTTAAAAGAAGAAGAAGAATCCCACGCATGGGCCTCTACCGTGGCCAACCCAAGAAACCATGGGAGACGTCATCCTAGTAACGAGGGACCGCCGAAGAAGATACCTAGTTGACCTTTTAACAGCCAACTCTATTTGAAATGGAAGACACCACATAGGATAAGACTAGGGCTTTAAAGGTCTTGACTTATCTATAAAAAGCTGGGACCTATCGTTCACAGATGACAGAGTGATTTTAAAATATTACTTTAATTACTGCATGTTTGCAAGGTCCAAAAGTGCGTGTTAACTAGTGATGAGAAAACATGTTACTCTTGACTCACTGGTGTGATTGTGATTGATATTCGATAATATCAGTGATTGAAAACTGTGATTGTGATCAGTTTCATTACTAATACGCATGCACCGCACGATATCACAATACACGAAATAAATGAATAAATAAAAAAAACATAATTTTTAGTGTATTTGCATATATTATTCAAACATCATTTACGTAAAAAACATATTCCAGAATATATAATTAGTATACATCTAATTGAATATCATCACAAATAAATTAAAACCCTTATTTAAAAAAAAGTTAGTTTATTTTGTGGGTCTAATTCTCAGCATTTCGGGTCAAATGCGTACAACGCTTTGGCAGAATCTACTAGATGGCGCTGATCACGAATTATAACGTCATTCCTTCATTAATATTTTCGTTTCATATGCACATGCTCCGAATTCATAACCAAATATAAATCAAATAAAAAAAATGAATCACGATATTTCCAGATATTCAATCACTGATACTCAAAGTGACTCAAAGATATCGGTGATTGATTCACAGTTCGTGATTTTGAGCTCATCACTAGTGTCAACACGCTTATAACTTGGCGTGTTAACGCGCTCATGGCATTTAAAAGGTTAATAAATAAGCAATGCGGGAGAGACCCAAGAAGCGAGAGGCTGAAGAACGGACCGCGGTTCTTACTTTCCACGCGGAGTGTCGTCATGTACGAGCGCCGGCCGCAAAATGAAAGGATCGCGCGCGGAATTGTGGCCATTGTCTCGCCATTGTTTTGGTCCGTGAAACAATGTCGGGGATTTGCATAATATCGGCCCGCGGCCCGCCTCTGGAGTGAATGAAGAAGTCGCGCCCGCCTGCCATCGGGGCCATCGCGATGCAGCGGAAGTAATTTAATGGTTTTAATGAAAAGCACGTAATCGGGTACAAATTTACAATTCCACTCGGCGTATTTTTAAGAATCTCCTTACGCAACGGAAAACGCGCAGGTTAATTTGTACGTTCATAGTGTTTAAAAGAAAATTCTCCATATTGAGCGCGATGAATGGCAATACTTTACATGTCACGCCAACCCGTAGTGAAATAATTTAAATAAATATATAGACTAACGCAAATTCTTTGTTTCAATATTTTTAATTTGGTGTCACCCATGTGATCACTTTGGTACCACTTACGCAAGCAAATAGCACCGCGACTTTTTTTTAAATATATTACTCGATTGGAACGAAAATTTAAACGCTGACAATATAATATGTGTGAGAACTGTCACTTTGTACATATGTGTGTCAGGAGAGTGAATAGATAAGTGGTGGGGGACAAGCATTATAAGAGGCCGTCTCTGGGGGAACGGGCCTCTTCCATCTCAGCTTCTCCAGTATAACTAGTCTATCTCTGATGTGTATAATTTATAATTACTGTAATACTTGCTGTAATAAACGTAATATTGTTACAAGGACATACTGAGTTTATATTACAAAGAACGGGACCCAATGCAATTAGTCAGAAAGCAGAGGGTAGAACCCTTAAGGAATCTGGCGATACTTGGAAAGTCATCTCAATATGCATTCATGTGAAAAATACGCCTTGTTTATACAAAGTTTTAATTTTCGAGGAGTAAATACTTTTACTGTTGCATAAATGTGTCATAAACCACCAAAAATGTGTGTAGAATTGCCCCTTTTCCATATGTACACTTTATTTCATGTATATTAATTTACTGGTCTGGGTTCATAACTCACTTTAATGGCCCGTGTCTACGATAATCTCTCAATGAGACTTTGATCTCTGAGAGTCGCTAATGGTACGCGTATACTGGATGTGTCATTCTAATCGGTGCGCAAAACGCGCGATTCATAAATCGCTCAGCGCTGAACTCTGCTGTTCTTTATTCCTTTATTTCATCTCGAGTCTCATCTGTGAACACGGGTCATAAGATCATCAAGATAGGTGAAAACAAGCTTTTCAATTATCACATAGTGTTTAAGAGCCATCCTAGACGTCGTTTAAGCGTTGCACATTCTGAATTCGGTCTTCTTCCGTATTAATTGAACTTCAAAAAATTGTTTTAATAAACTACGTCTTGAAACATTAAGAAAAGTAGTTTGACGTTATGAAATAAAAATTACCTACCTACTTACAGTACATAGCATTCGTAAGCTATACCAATTACTATCCATAATACTATTACGCTTTCCTATCTTATGCTATCAGACGTCATTGCCAGTAAAAAAAAAAATCTACACGTTTTTTATATCTCCAGGTTAAGATTACTTAAATGTTTTATCTTTTATGAAAGTATATATATATATATGATCGATTTGTCTAAAATTGTTGTTT
Source organism: Eubasilissa splendida (assembly GCA_031772225.1). Taxonomy (NCBI): domain Eukaryota; kingdom Metazoa; phylum Arthropoda; class Insecta; order Trichoptera; family Phryganeidae; genus Eubasilissa; species Eubasilissa splendida. The sequence continues at coordinate 15,032,330 of CM062862.1, read as the reverse complement.
TAAAAATACACGAACTAAATTACAACGAAACTTTCGGGCGGAATTAAGCGTATTGGATAGTTTAAAGTCTTATGTTGCTGTATAGGTTTGTAAAATTATAAAATACCGCTAGCGGAAATAAAAAATAAAATGAGCAATCTTTTAGAAACTAGTTAAACAATGGATCAAAGAATTATATCATGAATAGAAGAATAGACTAGACAAAAGGAACCAACGACGTGCACTGTGTAAAATAATAAAAAACAGTAAATTAATAAACCCATCAATTTTTTTACAAACTCAAATAAACATAACTACAAATTACTACAATGTTAAACAATACTTCACCTCGACACAGAATTATGCTAATGAGGTAACATTAACTGTTAAAATATACTGTAATATTATATAAAACCGTAATCCAATGAAATGTTTAAATGGCCAAATAAATAAATCAAAAATATATTTTATAAAAGTTTTCCTTCATTTTGTCGATCCCAAACGATTGAGCCCAATTATAAAAGGCTATACATACCCATAAGAATTTTATTCCAAAAAAAATAATTACACGCTGTAACAAAAATGCCTTACAAATCCGAGTAATTTGTGAACTCCATCAACTATTGAATTCAGATTTCCATGTTTCACGCGATAGGATCATCAACGGGCCAGGTTAGACGAAGCGAGGGTATTTTCCACGCAGTACTGAGCCCGCGTTGCGCCATTACTTCTCGAAACGCAATCTGACACGTCCGCCTGTTAGCTGACAATTATTAATTAACATAATTAATAATAACGAATTACGACAAATGTTGTAATTTTTAATTGCGCTTTAGTGTTTATTTTTATTTTTTATGCCTATTATTATGAAAGTGGTCTAAGTCGTGTTTCTTTCGTTTCGAGATATTTAAAGGTTTGCGTTTGAATTGATAAAATATATTTTTACATTACACAATACAGTCGTTCAAAATTTATTTAGTCTACCAGATTTATAATTTATTTCGACATATAAATATTGCATGTAGCTCATAAGGAAATAATAAATTTAAGGTTGTAATGATTTACTCTATTGTCAAAATAAACACTAGCGGAATACCGTTGAACGTCGTAACAATACACGGACTAAAACACTTCAAATTTTTCACAATTGTAGCAAATGGAATCATATTATATTAATTTAAAACAATGCGACGCGAAATAATTGATAGTCAGTTTTTTCAATATTTTGACTTAGACCACTTTCATAATAATGGGCACATTTATCATTATCAGTCGGTTTCTATGCACTGCCGGATGAAGGCCTGCCCAAGTGTCTATATGTGTCACCAGTGTAGGTGTTAGCGGTATGATAAAGCAATTATGTTGTTGTGAAATAAAGTGTAGATCATCAGAAGGATCGATGCCGAGATAGATGCCAGGGCCCCACAATCTCCCAGCTGTGCACTGTGTTCAGATGAGTGAGATATCACGGAGTGAGTGTGTATGTGTGAGTGTGGATGTGCCTGTGGCTAGAGATATTAAATGACTTACGGTTAAAAACGTAAAATATAAACAGTAGGTACGTGTGGCGCCTGCTGTTAGTCGAACCGTACATTACGGCCGAGAGAGGAGTGGTGCTAAAAGGTCGGTTTGCTGGGCAGCTTCCCGCGTATATTATTGTTGTCGATTTGCGGGGCGGTACCAGGAGACATTATATAGCCGTTGGGTGATTCAGGTTCGCACTTAGTTATGTACGTTTAGAGCCTGTCGGCGGCGTTGCTGCTTGTGGAGGCGGTAGGCCTACGCATGTCTCTCGTTTTTCAATGTTCACTGTTATTCGCTGCCACCTCGGCCTCTCGATTCACCTCGGATAGCACTGAACGACTGCGTTCGTCCAACGACTGTTCGTCCTGCGAGCGATGTGGCCTGTCCATTGCCATTTCATTTTCTAAGCACGTTTCATAGCCATACGGAGAACACCGGAAGTATGTATTGTAAAAGTGGAAAATCAATCGATATCACCTCACAACTAACACCACCTTATGCGAGCTCATCAGTTGAAGCTTTTTATACCAACATCTGGTTTACCAGATCACGATCATGATCACAAATCTAAATTAGCTCCTAATTAGTTCATAAATTTTCCACACATATTTTCATTCTTTTTTCAACACTTCCATTCAACAGTGATAGCACCGGAAATCTATTACGCAGCCAGTCAGTCTTGCTTCATAGTACAAATTCCTATGGGCGATGGGTGCCAATTATTGTGAAATCAAGGGCACATTATTATTTATTATTGATCATAACTGAGTAACGCTGGAGAAACAAAATGTTTTCCATAAAAATAACCATAAAATAAAACTAAAGGTGGCCACACATTATACGGCCGATTCTCACGAACCTAATTTCACATTTACATGCGCATTATTTGAACATTTACAGATTTACGGTAATTTTCCACGCCTATATTATTTTGTGGGTCCCCCTTATCACGATTTACTCGGTATAAAATTCGCCCGGTGAAAACATTCCGCATTAATAATATTTTCACAATAATAAATGCAGCAATCCCATGCCTCATGAACCGCGGCCCGGGGGCGGTGATGTGGCGCGGAAAAAAATGGAATGAGATGAAATATTTCAGTGCGCTAATCCCTTTGGGTGCCAATTATTTGTTTGGTCACATGAAAATAACAACATAATATTTCATTCGGAACTCATTTCCCTCGGAGTGGTGTATTTAATATTCGAGTCGTTTACTTCCAAACCCCTCTGTAATCAAAAATGAAAAAAAAAGTATTTTGAAACAAGGCAAACACGTTATTCGTTTTAAATTACTTAATTTGTTTACACTATAATAATAAAGTGGTTTAAAACTGTAAAAAAAAGTAAATTTTAATGCAGTTTTACAGGAAAAAATTATACTTGCGATTGGTTCAAATACTAACAACAAATAATATATTATTAAGGAGAACATTGTGAAGTTGTAATTATTCAGAACATAGGTCTGTGATATTTTAAATATTAATTAAATTAAAGATATACATATTTATAGAATCAATTTGATCAAAAAAATATTTTTGTTGCTACTGGGATTCGAACCTAAATCTCTTCCAATCCGAGAAACGCGCATCAACCGATTATGCTATACCAACACACTGCATTGACGACAAATTTTCGAACTTATATGTCACACTTTTCAAATTGATACATGTATCGGGTTCCAATATTTGAAAGCCATCTTCTTCTTTTTTATCGGTTAATGAACGTTCCCCGGATTGGATGAAATCCAGGTTCGAATCCCGGTAGAAACAACAATATTTTTCGATAAAATTGTATATCTTTCTGATTAATACATTTAATTTGTATTTAATAATAATATACATAATATAAAAATTGATTCGTTTTACATTAATTGTAGATTTATTAGCGTACTGTAAAAGCTACTTAGTGAGCTCCACTCGAAAAGCATTCTACAGACATAAAGCAGAACAGAACCATAAATGAGGGGTATGAAATCAGAAGCGGCGATATCCATTTTAAAAAAATTATATAAGTATTTAACCAATAGCAGTCTTCGCCACTCAAAAATTAAAACTCCCGCCTGTTTTTCAAGTTATTCTCAAAATATGGAGATTGCCGCTTTGCTTTTATACCCATGAATTATAATAAACAAGTAAATGTACAGTTGGAGGAAATATTAAAACAAGTTATTATAATTTAATGAATATTCCTTGTGTCGCGCTTACAATATCGACAAATGACAACAACAAAAAAAAGAGTGTAGGGTTATTCAAAGATCATCAAGTCTCTCAATTACCGCGCGCATGAAAATGATGATTAATGATGGCTCAACAATGGTGTGATGGACTTATAGAAATGTACTTTTCTCAGAACACAACGTCACGCCGAATCTTGACGAGGAGTATTAACAGGCGTAGAAAATTTGGGCATTCGCTTCGACAAAAAAAATATACTGGTGTCGGCAACCGTACAAGGTAAGGTATGCGAAACAATAAAATTAACAAAAACCGAAATTGCCATACATTTTAGGTGGATTCAAATGACTTGGTCGATTCTTTTTATTTTTATTTTTAGTAGACCGAGTCTCTTTTTGGATAGTTTTTATTTTTACACGGTTCAAAAAAAAACGGACTCTTTTCTTACACTGATGGTTTTTAACGCTGATATAAAAAACTCATAATTATCAAAAAAGATTTTTGTGTTGCACCAATCGCCATTTATCAATCCAGACAGAGAGCGCCACCAGAGCCTTTAACAATTATGACAATTTTAATATATAATCGTGTAAAATAAATATTCCAATTAAAATAAAATAATAATTTTAAAACATCTCACCACTGAATATTCACAGCGATGAGAGTGACTTTTCGTCAGTCCTTCGTAAATGAATTGCGTTTATTGTCAGCCAGTTGTCAGTGACACTGAATATATATATATTTATTTTAATTGAAATTTAAAACTGTTATTTAATTTGCGTGTAACTTAAGAAATTACACATTATACATAAATAAAATTAAAAAATGTTTTTTTAAATCATGAATCTATTTAAAGTAATGGAACATGTCCACTGTATCTTTTTTGATGGGGATAAGTGGGGATGCGGTTAAGATTAAATGTTATGTGTATGAGTGCCTGGTGCACCCATATATTATACCCAGCGCTCACATGTTCTTTTGAATATGATTGCGGTCTGTGTATGGGTGTGTTGTACAAGAAAGACTACTTACAGTTGACAAAAGTTTATTGATGCTTGAGCACAGTATTCTAGAGATCTTGTCGGGAAGGCGGCCGTGAGAGAAGTGACGCGCAAAGGGCGGCCTCTAGACGGCTGCGGGCGCATTGTATTGGCACATGTTGGGGTCGGTACCGTGGGTGTTTTTGCGGCTGACGAGAGCCTAGTTTTACACCCAGGTATCTGAAGTTTCATTTTGTGGCTGGATTATAGAGGCGATAGAACTCCACAGAATGATGATAGTATATGTGAGTGAAGACAGATTTATATATCTTCAAAGTGTTTAATCAATAAAAGTGAGAGGACTGTGTGTACGCAGATAAGAGTGCATGAAACGGCTAATGAATCATGGTTACTACCCCAGTATCCACCCGTTCTACAAAACCACCCCAACCCCTCGAGAAGGCCAATTAGAATGCAGCGTGCGCAGTCACGGCAGAGCCGGATTAGTTATTCGGTAAAAGGCGGCCTGGGGCGACCAAACCCCGTCGAGCCGAGAACCCCATTTGCATCCCCCAACTTAAATATTATCTAGATTATCTCTCGGAAGGGGGTAAGCAAGAAATGGCTCACAGCTGAACCAGAAAATGCTCAGCTTGAATATTTTACGAGAAATAAAGAACATCACAATTTAGGGGCTGTTTCTCCATCTCAAGTTAAGATATGATTAACTTTAACCGACGGATAACATTTATAGTATTTCACGACCGCTGGTCAGCGTTTAACGCAAATGATTATATTATCCCACGAACAAAATATTTAATTTTTAAATCTACTGATAAATGAAAAATAAAGACAATCAAGTAATAATAATAATGAATAATTCATATAGCGCCATTTTCGTAAAAACTTTCACCTCAAGGGCGCATTGAATTATCTTTGATTTTAAACTTTAAAATTGTTTTCACTTATAGAAATGACTATTTGAAAAGGTGCGTTTAATGTATGGAGCGTATAGATATTTAGCAATGTAGAATATTTAAATTGCTTTATACCACTACATAATACGTATTTATGATTTTTTTAATCATATCACTATTTTGACCTCCTTATTATTTATTATTTTGGCTCCTATGTTAATTCATTTTAGAAGACGGAATTGTTGGCTTAAAAGTATAAGATTGTTTCGGATGCAGTTCCGTTCAATTATTTCGCGTCACAACGTCCAAAGTGAAGATCAGTGGAGACGGCATGCAGAGAAGATGATTTGTGTTGTTTTATTTTATTTCACATATTTTAATAATAAGTTCAAAACATTCACACACAAATACACTCTTCTTCTAGTGCTTGTCCGCTTAAACGAACGTTAGCGATCATTATTTTATTTTTAATACAAATTATTTATAATTTTATAATATCATAATCATAGCCGCGCCGACAATACCGTGCAGAACAAAGCTAAAAAATTAAATGATATGAAAAAAAAAGTTATTTTGTTAGGTTAGTGAAATTAGAACTGTCTATTGAGTGGGTTTTAATTTTTTAGAATAAATTTTCGGTTTATATATTATACATGATTTATTCATATATACATGATTTATTCGTATTATAACTATGTTTTAGTTTTGATTGGATATAAAACACAATACATAGGAATAAATGGCCTCAACTTTTGCGTGGCTTTGTCGACACGGCATTGTCTCGCCCGGCTTTATCGGAGTGCCCATTATTTTATTTGCAGCACTTCAAAAAAAAAAAATCATTTATATTTCAACTCTCGTTGAATCGATTTGTTAGAATCTTTCGCTCGGCAAAACTAGAATTAGTCAGATAGGCAAATTAATAAAAATTTCAAAATATTATTTAATATAGTGTCTGTATACTGTGCAGCTGTATCGAAACCTCGACAAGGCGATCCACTAATTAGTGAAAAATTACGTTTATCGCGTGAAAGACATGAAAAAAATTGGCACGCATTCGGTTTACATACTATATACATTTTCGATTAATTTCTACATTCACCACTTGGCGGCGTACCGTGTCAATTATATGGAAACTCGAACAATCGCCGTAGACTAATGGCCCACGACATGCTCTTACATTTTGTGCGTACAATTATATTTGGAATCATTTTTTAAAATAATATAAAATGAATGAAACGTCAGCCGTAGAAGTTGGAAACACAGGCCAAAATAGCCCAGAAATCTCTACACAGAAGTTCTGAACACCCGTGAAAATATTTTTAATATTGTCACTGTGCGTGCTCTGGTATGGAATGTATGGATTTTATATTCAGGAAAAATTGTTTCATCACCATCGATAAAAACAAAAACAATACCTAGATAGCATTTTTATAATAAATTCAAAAATCTTCGTCCCGTTCGCCATCTTTCTCTATTATTTTTATTCCAAGCACACTCGGAAGATAAAAAAAATATATTTTCATTTTACGTTTCTTGCAAACTTCGCATTTTTGTTTTGTATTTATGCAAGGACATGCTCCGCTTTTACATGTAGCACCGGTAGCATATTCGTTGCTTTTATTATTTTATGAACTGTGTCGGTTTCCCAGATATATTACGTTTCTAGATCGTTTTTATATAATAAGCGAGCGTGTCAAAATATTACCAAAACAATAATTAACATTCCCAACGGGTCGATTCCGAAAATGGCGTTAATAATTAACAAAACCAAATCCAATTTCCGTGTGTGTTAATATGCTTCACTGGGTTTGAGCCGCAATACATGAGAGACGTTCGTGGTCGATATGGAGCACCACAGCTTGGAGCACATACTCGGAGCCAGACAATCGTCGGCCAATCGTCAAGTAGACGACAGTTCTGCTGTTGATGAGTCACTCACCAGACACATAAAATATAAGCATAGCACAGCTACAAAAAAAGACAGTTTGTTACATATATTTTACACATATTTTAAAATGCATTACCCAACTAGGTGTGCCTTTTTTAGGGCAAATTGGCAAACAAATTACATTTTACAAAATCAAATAACTCATTGAAAGCAAAACACAATCAAATAGATTACGAAACATACGAGGCAAGTAAACGTGAAAATATTTCAAATGTGCAATACAATATGTATAAGAATGTAAGCACATATAAGGTAAAGGAAAATATTCAAGATCAAAACACACAAAATCCAGTTAATTATATAAAATATTTTACTCTCAGCATCTGCTCTACCTAATTTCAACAACCAATTAGAAACACCCTTTTAAAATACTTAATATCACTTAAAGTTCTAATATTTCCAATTTGATTGTATATTCTGGGAGCTTGAAATGTGAATAATCGTTGACCAAAAGTGGTTTTCATTCTTGGAACTATTTTAAGATTATTTGCCCTTTTGGAATAATATCTTTCAGTCCTCGCAGATGATTTTTTTTTTATTATTACAATAATAAATAGCATTTGTTCTGTGGAGGGTTATCGCGTCCACAACCTGCACGCATTGAATATTATGTTCCAGGCCGATTTTGTTTGGTCGCCATTTTAGTTTGGCAGACATTTGTCAGTTCGCATTTGGTAGTCGTAGAGAGTAGTCGATTACAATTTATTATGGCGCATCTAACGTCTCAACAACGTGTTGTAAATCATTTCATCTAAATAATCGTTCAATCGTGAATACACGAAGAAAGTTGCGTGATTTTTTTGGTGTTCATCACGTGCCAAGCAAGTTAACCAACCAACGTGTAGATAACTGGCAGATAAACCGAAGACGGGACGCCAACGTAGCGTACGTACGCCAAAAAATATTGATGCGGTGAGAGGGAGTATTCGTGAAAGTGCTGGTACTTCTTCTCGACGCCGCGCAAAACAATTGGAAATGTTTCAAGAAACTTTGTTAAAAATACTCAACCACCATACCACCGACGCCGGACGTACCATACGTCGACGAAATTGGAGTGCACATATTTTGCAGCTCAATATTGATGACCCCAACTTTTGGAAAAAGTCATCGAATGTAAATGTCTGTGCCAATAAGCCAACAACAATTCCGATGCTACAGGACAATATTCGAAATGAAATTGCTGAAATAACACGCCAAGTGTGCAATAATATTATGAAAAATATGATTAAAAGAGTACGCATTTGTGCCGCTGCCAGAGGCGGCCACTTGGCCGATGTCATATTCCATACATAATTGTAATAAACCAAATAATCGATAAATAAAAACTAAATTTAACAATTGTGTTTTATTTCCTAGTAATTCAAAAATACCATCGGCCTGGAACATAATATTCACTTTTCTCTCATCCGGCTTCCCGAACAGTTCCCCAGCAGACGCCTCAAGTCTTCACTGTTCATATCTTACCTGTTATTGTGCAACCATTTGTCCGCAATAAACGCCTGTCAAGAGTAAGTAAATTTATTTCTCCACCTGTTATATACATACACTCCGTAATATCTTCCTCGTCCGAACACAGTGGAGAGCTGGTAAATATAGGACTTTTCATCCACGCATAGAACCTTCTAATCTACACACATGACACCATAACTCGTCACACACTCTTTACCTACACCTTTATACTGATGACACACACTTTTACACACTACAGTGTCTTTCTTATATAATGCTCATTATACAGGTGTAACAGACCTAGTCCACAATACTTTATGGATGGATACCTAACTAAATTACGAGTCGAAAATGTTCAACGGATTGTTGAACTCTGACATAGTTGAGATTAGGCATATAAGCATTTCAAAAAAAATCCTAAGTACGCGATTATTTCGATTAATTGAAATATTTTATTATTTCCAAATGATATATTGAATACAACCAATTAAAGGTCATCTAATTTCGAGCGGATAGACTATTTACTGTTAGATGATTTGGGCCTTGAAGCAAAGATATCGATTAATAATGGAACAATTTCGCAAATATTTATTTCGAAGTACGAAGACTTCAAGTTTAACACGATTTTGTAAAAATTTCAAACAATAATATTTTCCGTAACGGTGCAGAATTTGCACATATTCCTTGAACATTTCCGACTCATGTTGTAGTCAGGTGTCCACCCATAAAAAAATTGTGGACTAGGTCTGTTACACCCTGTATAATACTTATTTGATTGCGGTTGAACACGCATAAATGCAAAAATTATCGACATATTTCTCTTCGTCTTCTTCATCTTCTCTGCCATATCTGGTAACCGGACGTTAACTACAATTGCAAAACAAATCAGATGAATCAATTAGAAAGATATACAGAAAAAATATTTGGGACACAAACTCGGAACTTTTTCTTGCCGGGAATTGCTATACCAATTTCGCTGTGTTAACCATTCAATATTTCGAAAAATTTGACTTATAAATGCAGAATTATGTAAATTCATCTATATACCATTTTCAAATAGCTATCAACTTAATTATGCAAAAAATCGATATACTACGTTTACTATATATTTTTTATACAACAATATAACACACTCAATGTCCACGCGGTTAGAGCACATCGCATCTACAATGTTAAAATCAAAAGTAGTCATTTCCATCGACTCATATTTCTTCAGTCAGTCATAGAAAAGTGTAAAAGCTTTTATTTCATTTTTAATTGAAGTCGTGTGATAAAAATTGTGGATTATCGAAATATATGAGTATTTTAAAGAGAACACATTATTATTTGTGAAGTTGTAATTATTATTATTTGGTTCAAATCCCGGCGGCAGCTAAAATATTTTTTCGATAAATTGAGTATGATTGGTGCATTTAATTTGTATTGAAATATATGAGAGTTGATTATTATCTTTGAACATGTTTCTGGATGGTATATCATCTAAAACAGGGACCCGAACCGTTATGTTTTTCGTTCCGCTTCGGTTAAAAAAAAAAATATCGGTTCAGTTACGGTTTCCGGTTCAGCTATTTAAATAGTATTTAAATATTAGCAAGTTAATGTAAATATGTAAATACACCCACACCGTCCATACCTCTCTTTATACGGCTTTTCGCTATAACTTAAGGTGATCACATACATAATTAAAATGTGAAAGGAGAATATTTGGTAGCATACGCGGTGCACTGCGCAATAGAGGGAGGATTCTAATGTAGCTAAAATGCAGACAAAATACATTTTTTTATTCATACTTCATTGACTTTCTCTAGGCTTGCCAACTTTTCACCGGGCCCCGCTTTCAGGAACAAAAGTACGACAAGAGTATAGAAAGAATCGAGTAGTTTGTTTCATTCTACAAGTTATCTTTATAGATATGGGTGTATTTACTCTCGCTTTTCCGTTCGAAGTGTTTGGATCGCGAACTTTAGATAGCCAATCTATAATGTGTTAATTCATATTTTCATCATATTAAATCAACTTTATTTAAGATAGATAATAATCATTTAACTTACCACTATTGGCAATTTATTTAATTACTTTGGAAAAGGTTTACTAGATGACGTACGAAATTGAACCCGCCCAACTATTATACATATATTTATACTGCTGGGTGTTACGGACATAGGAACCCAACAATCATACCAGGGCAGCAAGCCCTTTGAATTATTTTAATACTTTTTATAATAATAATATTTATAACAATAAAGTTGCTGTATTGAAAGCATCTTATTTTTACAATAAAACTTAAATAACATAAAAGAAGAAGCCTCAATATGTCACGCGTACACATTGCGAATCGACTTTTGGACCTGAAATAAACTTTATCCCTTTCGACATTACGAGTCTATACGCAGATTGAGGTTAGGTTATTGGGTGCAGGGCAATAGTTTATAGGCCCCATAAAAAATAAAATACCAGTAACAGTGGTTATGAACGTCAACTGCAACTGCACACGAGATGCCTGCTACGCATCTAGTGGCCACTATACACACTACACATTATATAATCAGTACATACAACAAAATAGCTTTTATTAGCAAAAAAAATTCTCGTAAATCGAAAAAAAAAATCGGTTCGGTTTCGGTTTTCGTTCCGGCTAAAATAACGATTTTTTTCCGGTTTTCGGTTCCGGTTCTGATCTAAAAGTACGTATGCATAACGTATCACCCAAAGTATGGCGATTCGCTAGCGAAATTTTAAATATTAAGACGCAAGAACGAGTGTAATACAATGTATTATTATGTAATAAAAAAATTATATGAGAGTAGAAGTGATGATATTTGTACGTTTATTATTAGTATATAGAGTCGCTAGTCGCTAATATATTAATATAATACATACAATATATAATAATAAATGTTCTCGCCATGTGCAGCGCCACTGACATCATAAAACTTGAACAGGTTCTCTGTCACGCATACACAATGTGCGCCACATGCGCGCGTCAGATTCATGCGGGCTCTAAAATTCATATTTAATAATATAAAGAGATTTTTTACTGATGCTAATTTTTCAAAAAGTTTCCAGGTGGCCATCGGCCAGCCGTCCGTTTTTCAATCCATACAGAACGCATTAAAATGGCCGTTAAGACCGCGGGTGTTCAAGTGAGAAGCCACACAAAACGATGTCGTATATCGTATTTTTAATGGATTTAATTAATTCGGGCATCCAATTTAAAATAATTATGTGTAATCTCACCTTGACCTAGACATGTTATTAATATTTTACACTGGGAGTCTTTTTTCAAGGCTGCGAAGCTATCTCCGCTACCTTATGTATCTATCACAGAAACAGGTTCGCGATAAAACCGTTCGATGTCACGATAAAACCGTTCACGATAAAACCGCTCATCGCCAAAGCTGTGGCGAACCAATAGATTAGAACCGCGCAGATGCTGCTATCGACATCGACACATGGACCTACATATTATGCGGAAATAAAGCCGCGAACAGCAAAATAACGCACGCATATATTTGCATACGCGTCGAGAATTTATTACTATTTTAAAATTAATTTGCAACAAAGAATTCCAATCGAATTAATTAATATTCAAAGCGAGTCAAGAACGCGTGCGCAAGCTCAAGTGTGTTTATCAGTGTATGACTCGGGTGAAAATACAAAACAATATCGGAATACATTTCGACGCTCAATCTGCAAAACAACAATATTGAGAGCGATTGATTTTATTATTTATTTATTTATGTCAACTATCTTCATGTTTCAAATATTATCACTGCTGCATATTTTATAATCATTATTGAGCAGTTAACTTCGTATAATATTAATTAGTCATTTCTATTTTTATTATGTTTTTACATAATTTTAAAAGCTGGATCCGCAAAGCATCTTTCTAGACGCTTATTTGCGGTATCGTGTTATAACTGGACAGATATTAAATTAATTTTTTAAAACGATATTACAAATACGTCAATTCTTTATTTACGTCAATCACCGGTACAAGTCTGTCCAAGATTAACAAAAATGTTTTAAACATTTTTATGAATCATTTCTAAAAGTATTTTTTTAATACATGAAAACGCATGTAATGTCAATAGGTACTCTTGCTATTTAAAAACTAAGCTAACCAAGCTGTCGGTTCTATCAAAATAGTACTAACGCGGTTAGGGTTACCATACGGTATATAAAAGGAGGACACATTCTACATATTAAGCTGAAATATAATGTCCCCCTCTCACCTTAAAATGTAATTCATTAATAGTTTATACTGCTACACTTACGCAACTCAGCAACCTACGGTAATTTTTGAACAACTAACTTAAATAACTTACCATCACATTATTTCCCCGCAGGGGTTAGGTGGAGAGGATAGATAGAGCGCCACACTCTTCTTCACACACACAATTCTCGCCTCTTCCACATTCATACATTTCTTGAACAAAAGTGACGTTATCGCGGCGGTGAATTTATAGAGTTCCGACAGTCTCAATTGCGAGCGTCTCCGCAATTCAGAGGGTCCCTGAATCACTTCACGAAAAAAAGGAATGTAAAACCAGCACAAACAGAATAAGCAAAAAGAAAAAGGGGAAAAATTTTAAAAAAAATCCTAGTAACACTGTTATAGCTCCAAAAATACTGGTAGATCCTATTGTGCTCGGCTGGTGTCGAGTACTCACGATTTTTGTCGGATTGGCTCGTTACTTAAACATCATCATCAATACTATAATTTACGTAGTAGACATGTATAATGCGACAAATAGCAGCATTACAAAAGTCATCTGTTAGATTTCGGATCTTTTCTTGTTTCATTTTTTCTCGGAGATGAGAATGTACTTGAGCCTGATGTTTCTTTTAACGTCTTCGCTTCCTGTAAAATACGTTAAACTGTACGAAGAGCCACACTGGTAGCTTCAGAAACACGTTCCTGTACGTTATTCAGATGAAGTAATACAAAGCCATATATTTCTACATCCTTTTTCATAAACCAGTATACATGTTAAACAATCTCACGAGCCTGACTACAAATAGGTCTTTTTTAAAGTTTAGTCTCAATTTCACTCACTTTTATCAATTACTATTCTAAAATGATACCCAAATAAAACAAATGAAACAACACACTGCGCGCGGTGTACCCAACCGATACCATGTGTCAACTGACGTCAAGCGCGTTGTTGCATTACTGTCTAGCGTGAAGCGGTCATATAACTTTGTCTCTTTCTCGCTTAGAGACAGCGCTCTTGCGCACATTACCGTGTATCGGTACACAACACATTATTGAAGTACCGTAACCAAAAAAAAGACCTGTAACATTAATTATTAACGACTGTTGCGTTCGTTTTTTTAATGCTAGATTTCATTAATCTCGGTATCTGAAATCTATTATCAGAATACTCGTTGTTCCCTGTTAATAAAAATGGTGTATCGCATTCAACAGGTGTTGAATGGAAAAATAAATAAATAAAATCACGACAATGGAGGCAGCAATTCCATCGGCAGAGTTAGAATTGAGTGGCACGAAATACGAGAAGAGAATTGGGTGTGATACAATATGCCTATCTGCCCGCCATCAAACCGCGCCGTATCGCAATATCGATAAGATCGTATATCTCGCGCTCGTATTCCAAGTTCCCCCCCCCTGCTCCGAGCGAGTGTTGTGGCGTTCCGGATCGATCCCGTCACACGCACGAATAGGCATCCGAGCTGGCCGATAGTGTTACACGCGGAGAAAACTACTACTATGAGTCGTCATCGCAAGGGGATAAACAACGCTACTAGTTCGAGGGAAGTGGATGCGCGAGAGGGATGTGACATACCCATTGTAATGTTCTATCGATTGTCCGATATTTCGTGCATAAATATTCCATTTTAATTTCAGTTAATTCGCATTGCAAGCGCATTATCAATTTAACCATTTTATTCAACAACTTGTATTAATAACTATAATGGGGGACAGCTATACAATTTTATTTGCATGAGATGAAAAGAGACAGCAGGAAAATCCTCAAAATTCCAATGAACAATGTTGTCCCTTTTCATCTCACGCAAATAAAATTGTATAGCTGTCCCCCTATTATAGTTATAAATACAAGTTATCGACTTAAATTGTTAGATTAATAATGCCTTTGCAAGGCGAAACGCGCCTCAAGTAACTAAAACGAGTAGAATAAAAAAAACAAATGTTTCATTTTTACATATGTGATTATGGCGTTCTACAAACTTACCTTGGAAGCAGTTAAAAAAATGTATTCTATTTAAGAATGTTTCGCAATCCTCAACTAAAAGAGATTAAACACAATTTACCCTGTGGTCACCAAATAATTATCGCAAGCAATACTTAGATAAGTAAGTAAACATTTTCCACAAAGTGTGCGTCTGGCTACATTCACCGATACCTGAATCGCTGATGAAAGATCACTATTTAGTATGGAAAAGTGATCGATAATACTTACTGAATATTCTGAAGTCAGTCATAGTCGGCATTTCCTTTCCCATATTTCCGCATTCTTCTGTTCTACACAGGTTACTAAAAATAAAATAAATCGCGTCGTCCTAAATTCGGCGTAATTTAACAATAATTAAAACGAAGAAAAGTATTATTTGAGAGTTTTATGATATTAGCAGATCGATAACATTCGATCTTCCAGATTTAGAGACCAAATTGATATTTCAAAACTTAAATATACCACAAACCAAAATCACTATATTTATCAAGGCATCAAATTCTTTTAATAATCTCCCACTCACAATTAGAAAAATTACAGACTAGTAGACAAATTAATTATATAATCTCTTATATACTCCTCTACACACGAGTCTCGACTCTCATAGAGAAGAAAAAAATGTAAAAAGTAATATATAATTTAATACAAATTAAATGTTAAGAAAACATTCTTATTGTGAAGTTGTAATTATTCAGAACATATCCCGGTAGCGCAAAAACAATATTTTTTTACAAAATTGATTTTATATGTATATATTTATAATTAATACATTAAATTAGTATTCAAATTAAATCTTTTAATTAGAAAGATATACATATAAAATCAATTTTATTGAAAAATATCGGTGCTACCGGGATTCGAACCTAGATCTTTTCCAATCTGGGGAACGTGCATTAACCGATTATGCTATAACAAGACAGTGTATTGACGACAAATTTTCGAACCTATCATTATGTTACACTTTTCAAATTAATACATCTATCTTTCCATTATTTGAAAGCCATCTTCTTTATTTTGTTTTAATCATTTTATTGATTTTATATGAATATCATTGTAATTAATACATTTAATTTATATTAAAAAAATAACAGACCTATGTTCTAAATAATTACAACTTCACAATAATAATATATATAATTACTGAATATGTTTAAAAATGTATTATATCTCATTATATCGTATAATAATAAAAAAATAAAATAATGAGGAATATCGAATCATGAATGCGCCTCCCTAAATCAACCCCGTATATTTAATAAAAACAATTAAAGAGTTTTGAATGGGGGAGGTTGGACGTGTGTAAATGGAGGGAAAACGTGAATTCCGGGCATGTGAAATCGGAGTTCCACTGTATGTATATGAAACATAGGTATTTAAAAAATTCATTTATAATTTTTAAAAAAGTAAAACGAGGTATGGTGTTTACCCCGGGGCCCGGTAATTTTTTGTCACGGTACTATTTTTTTTTTACGTATATATTTAAATATCTTATAATATTTTACAACAAAAAGCATACATTACATAGGTAATGCGAAATAAAATCATAATTTTCTGTGTCAATACTTTCAAAATTTTGAATTATAATAAATCAAAGCTTATCTTCGAAAAAAAAATTCCGTAGACACTGAATAGGTACTGTACATGCGGCTAACCACCTATTCTAGTACTACAAGTGCATCAGCGCTATTTGCTTTTACACTTTTATTACAATAACTACGCTATTATTATAAACATCAGTGTTTTATATTGATACTAGAATTGGAAGAGTAAAAGTCTAATTAAAAAAACATCTTTGAGATTCTGTAATAAGGTAGATGGCTCTTTCAAATAATGGAACGATTAAATGTATTAATATCAAAAAGGTAACATATAGGTTCGAAAATTGTCGCTAAAAATATTGTCGCTGTAGTATAATTGGATAATGCACCTTCTCCGGTTAGGAAAGAGATCCAGGTTCGAATCCCGGTGGCGCAACAACAATATTTTTTCGATAAAATTGATTTAATATGTATATATTTCCAATTAATATATTTAAATCATATTTGATAATTTTTTGTATCATCTGTTTATTTAAGTGCAAATTTTTTATGACACTGCCGCATCGAGTGTAACACCAGCGATCGACGGTAATAAAATAACATTCAATTGATGTAATAATTACGATTCGTATTTCTACGAATCTCATAACATAACGGCATGCAAAACATTAGATACATTCAGAGTACTAATCACCAGTGGCGTAACCACGCAAACGCAACCAATACGGTGCATTGGGCTCCCCATGTTATATAGGCGCTCGAGATGTCCGCGCCCTGCAATATGTTTGGTATCCGAGTACAAACCCAATGATAATGGTATTTAAAATTACCAATAAATTTTTAACAAACATTTTTACGTGTGTTACAAAATCACGTGAAAACATTATACTATCGATGTACACAGTGTGGCACCCCACTAACATGCCGGATTAAAGACCAGACCATCGCCGCAAAGCGAAAATTAATGAATAAAATAAATAGCAATAATAATTTATATACAATACATTCAAGGAGGCTCTTTCCTTTTGCATCGGGGGCCTAATGCCTTTTTTACATTCTGCATCGGGGGCCTTTTTTTTTTTTGTTACGCCACTGCGAATCACTCAATATCAATCAGATTTAAGAAACCATTTTCAATCATAAACAAATTTGTGCACGACCCAATGTACATAAAGTTTTGGTTATGGTGGTCACGAGAACGCATTATAGATGATACTAATGATACTATATGAGATATTTACTTTTTTAATGCTTTCGAAAACATTCGTTTCATACGATTCCACTTTTGCTTAAATCTGCAATACAACATTTTAATATATCGTCCCAACCACATGTCAGTCTCATTTTTATTGCAGTATAATAAAAGTAGATAGAGAGAAAAATCATCCGATACGTTTTTAATAAAAGAAAACAATCGCCACTATAATATACCTAATACAAAGCAGAGAGCAATTGGTTGTCGCCGATTATGTCGTCGAAGAGAGTAAAGTATTTCAATAAGTGAAAACAATTGATAAAACTACTGTACTACGAATCAAGAAAAACAACAAATTACAATTTCACGGATCGAAATAAAGTCGATTGTTTCAAAACAAAATTGTCGATTGCAGAGAAAATATCCTAATGCATAATATCCAACAATTAACAATACGTGGGTACATGTACTGAAGGAAAAGACGAGCGGGCATCGATTTGAGATTATAATATAAGTCTTATTTAAAAAAAAACAAGAGACGCGTTTGATTGTTCAAAATTGGTTCACTAGATCTTGAGATACAACACTGGAGACGATAATGCGTCACGTACTCCATAGAACAAGCACTTGTCACAGACTGATACAAAGGTGGGAACAGAGCCAACGGCGGATGTACATGGCGTAATAACACCCGTAAACGAGTTAAATCTTGAGAAAAATGTATGTGTGCCGACATAATAGTTACATCTCAAGTATTTCAAAATGTATGACATCTGGATGGCTGCGTGTATTGGGGAAATAAAATATTATATTATGGATACACACTCATACTTATAAATAACATACCTACTGTGCTTCGGTCTTATTTATTAATTTGTATCAAAGATTTAGGGGATGGTGGATAGTTAACCTAAGGTTTTGAATGAAGGGTTACAAAATTATTTAAGTAAACATACCATAAAAAAACGGAAAAGATTTGCATTAAAATCATCGACAATATTATGTATTTAGTATTTACCAAAAGAAATTTATTATTATTTATACGTAAGAGTTAATTTTACAATATCGAATAAAATCGTAATATTTTTCTTCTACCTACACACCCGCTAAATGATCATCGTATGGTGAATGAATATTCTTGTTTTTTCATCAGACTATATTTGATTTTATTTATCGATTGTAAATCAGCTCGCTATAGCGACTTTAATGAAGAAATTTGACACAGTGAGATCTGCGCAATTCAAAACAAAAGGAATGTATCGGTGAGCATTCCGTTTGTTTATAATGCTGATCGAGAAACATAAATAAAATTATACTTTGAAATACACAATGAACATTTTAGATCCAGCACGTACCTTCATATCACTGATTATTTGTTGGAAAAGGTTTCCGAGGGCGGAATATTCCTTCTCAACCGATGCTCCCTCCATTTTGTGTTTTAGCACTTTGTTACACAATTCTCACAAAAAATATTCACAAAAACACGTTGACAATAAAAATCAGAACCATTATCAACAGCATTACCTCACACGATATTTAAAATACAAACAAACAACGACCATTTCTAAAATACCCCGCATCCATGAACTGTCTAGCCATAGCAAAACAAAACAATAATCTTTATCAATGGAACTCACTTAAAAACTTGTACTTGTACATATAAAATAACACCCTTAAGACGATTAAATTGGTTTATCTCGGAATAACTTATACCGCTATTTTCACTTATAAAAATTAACAAAACAAACTAAATTCACGGCCTGTCATATTCCCACCGAAAATTCGGAAGCTAAATTCGTGGATTATTACGTTTTATCACATTTTAAACGTCAGATTTACACAAATATTCATTTTAAAAATGCTAATTCACATAATACTGTGCATTTTTATACAGAAAGTACAATTTAAAGGGACTTAAGTCAACATAAGACGCGCCGAAAATATAAATTACCAAACATCAAAGAAACCCCGTCGACGACAAGCAGTCCTATGAACGCCTATGAAGTAGGCTACGAATGAACGAATAAGCGGCCATAAAATCGGACTAAGCAGTGCAGCCACTATTAGATAACTGTTTCTGGCCGACCAAGTGCATAATCTAGAACAGTTTGTTTGAGATATCGTTGTACGGTTGTTAAATAAATATATATATTCCATTTGTATCTGCTTTTCCTCAAGACTTCACGGAAGTCTTATTAGATTAAATGTTGTAAAATGCATTCCTATACAACAAACAAGAAAACCCTAGATCGAAATTCATAACAATCTTTTTATTTAATTGATAAACCAAATTTTCATAAATAGAATAATCCATTAAGTATATGCACACAATGCATTATGTAACTATTAAAATACTTTTGTTTAAATATAATGATGTCGTTTGTTATTGTTCTATTTATTTGTCTATTTTATACAAATAACAAAAACTTAACATTTACATTTTCAGGGAAGATTATTTATATTAGTATTACATATGAAATGCATGTCTCAAGGTCGTAAAACTATTTTTTGTTAACTTTACATTATCTGATTCGATAGTAAAAATACAGCATAATATTCATATTTTGTTTTCAGATCTGACTTGGAAAATGTGATAAGACTGCAAGAATCACGGCTGCGATTATTCTATATTAGGAAACTTAATATGAGCAGTTTGAAAACTTTTTGTTTAGAACGCAGCTGTTCAATATATTAATGATTATTGATTTATACGATTTAAAAAAATGTGTAAAGATTTCTATGGTTCAATGATCACATAGTGATGTTTATTCATTGTTGATAATTTTATAACATGTTGAGTATAGTTAAGAATATACTCAAATGTATATATAATTTTCTCTTATTATATTAGCTGACTTTGTCACCGTATATATTTTAATTGAATAGATTTATTTACGTTCTTAGGATTCTATAATTCAGTTCAATAACAATGTAAATCGCATATAAAACATGTTTTTTTAAACGCGCTTTTATTTGTCGTTTTATTATAAGAACGTTGAGCAGTCGCTGTATAAACACAAAAATTTAGTAGGTTCAGCTTTTTTATGAACCAATTAATATTGATCTTCGATTTCCGTACTAATAAATATTTTAAAAAACTTTTCTTCTTTTTAAAAACAGGTCAAATATTTTAAACTAGAGATACTGTTCCCAAATATTATTTAATCTAGTTCGCGAACAAAACGATTTATATTCCAAGGCCACAATTGAATCGCATATTGGTGGTATAATACAAAAATGTATTTCTTTTATCGTCGCGGGCTGTACACTTGTATCATTATAATATTTGAAAGGTTAATTAAAGTTTATGTTATTTGATAAATAAACTTGATTGTATATATATATATAATTTTGGATGAGTTTTTAAAACACGCAAACCAAATGCATATCGAAAGACTGACCGTTAATGCCGATACAAAAATACCGACAAAAAAAATCTTAAGACTCATCATTCTTCATTGAGTGAGGCATATTAATTAAAAATAATATATATATATTTATTTTTGTATCGGCAATAATACGGTATTTTTGTATCGGCATTAACGGGCAGTCTTTCGATATGCATTTGGTTTGCTAAAAACTCAACCAAAATTATTTATCACGATAATTTCACGTAAGATTCGAATAAAATACCGGCACCATATAACAATTCTGACTGATGGATTTCTTCTTCTTGTCAAAGAATTTCTCTTAAATTAAAATGAAATCCGTGAGTAGGTAATATTTCTTAAAAGTCTACTTCATTATTTAAATGGTTGGTTTTTTAAATATATGCGAATTAATAAATATAATTTTGCTTTACATATTTATTTATTATTTATTGGAAAACAAATAATTATTTTACATGTAACCTAATAAAATAATATCAAAAGTGCAAGTTACCTCTTGCAATAAAGTGTTTGGTTAGATAAAGTCAGTTTAATTTATAATTTTAAGAATTAATATTACTTCATTATCGGATAATATTATTAGAAGTTCTTGAACTTAGCATTGGAGTGTTAGAAACTATTTATGTTGGGATATGTAATTATAATAAATATATATTGAAAAACTAGTTCCAAGTATATTATTTATGCCCGGGATCCATTTGGACCTGTTCGTTTGCGGATGACTTAACTAATAATATCACCATACAAATTCGAAGAGTATATTTTTTTTCATAAAATTGTAGTAGTTCTTTTTAACATTTAATTTGTATTAAAATACATTAGAACTATGTTCTGAAAAATTGCAACTTCACAATGATAGTGTGTTCTCTTTAAAATAAAAATAGTGTGTTTGAAGTTTTTTGTTTACCATTTCAACATTGTGTCTTATAATAAAGAGAAAAGCTTATTTATATTAATTATAATATTGACATTTTAATAGTTATTTTCTATCAAAATAAGAGTACGTTACAAGAATGAACGAATGTGTAATGTTATACTCGTTGGAAAAATATCTTTCATCCGTTGGTATCACTGGATTGCTCTTGTCAGTTGGTTCTTGTTTACAGTTTGCGGTACGCGAATTATCTGGTTTAAATTGTAAATTTGTCTTCCCGCCAAGTTTGGGCTCTCCTGTCAATTTCTTGACGAATGATGTCGGAAAGGAGGAGAAGTCATGGACAGCAAGCTGGATCGATTCACAGAATTGCTATGGAGAACTTCGTGTACGTTTTCTTATTATTTACTTAGTAATTAATTTTCCGTTGTATAAAAACTTGCCATTAATATTTTTACAGGTTATCTTTGTGTTCTCTTTTATTTAAAACGATTATTCATGATAGATGATTTTACAATGATGATTATTCACTCTAATGTATTTTTTGTTGATTGAATCAACACTAATTATTTAATCATATTCCTTCTTACATTTGTTTGGTTACTCTTTATATCTTTCCACATAGGCATAGTGAAAATAAGGCAGGTGAATTTTATGGGATATCAGAAAGTAATCAATGTCTAAATAAACGTTGTGTACAATCTGAAGAAAGGGATGCTCAGGTATTTTAAGAATTTTGGATACATAGTTAGTGTCTGACTAAAGATGAGTCCTAGAAATATGTTTTACTAATCATAACTTCTTATAGCACCTTTCGACAGGTGGAAGTATTCCCCAAATCCTCGCTGAATTTGATAATTGGCCCAAATGGCACTGGAAAATCGACATTGGTTTGTGCCATAGTCCTTGGCTTGGGAGGCAAAACAAATGTCATTGGCAGAGCAAAAACGGTACTCGTTTGTTTTAAATAACTTATTTTTTCTATATTTTCAATCGGTGATAGACTTACTTTATTATAGTCATATAAAAGTACTTACAGTGGCAATTTTTTCAACTTTTGAGAAAAAATACAATTGAATATGAACATAAGTATATTTATTCATTCTCGAATTTATGATAACAATGAGATTGACTGCCTCAAATGAAAACTATAATTCATTCTGTGTATTTCAATTTCTTAAAACTTTACCAACTTGTTAACCCATTGGCCTACCTCATGTCTGTATCTGGTGCATAAGTTTTTATTGTAATGGACTTCATTTTTATTTTCAAACTTCAAAATAATATCAGGTAATTTATTTTTATTCCATTGTTGATGAATATAATGGAATAAAATTAACACTAATTTAACAATTTTATATTAAAAAGATAATTAAATTAATGAACTCTGAAACTATCTTTCTTTACTGTATCTCATTCTTGCGCACTTTAGTGGTCGTCTTCCGGCTGGAGTTCTCTCGAAGACCATTTGGAGAGTCTTAGAGAACTTGCTTCTCACGACACTGCCAGTCTATTTAGTCTCTTTGATTTCATACCTGTTAATATTTTGGGCTATTTGCAGATTGGTGAATATGTTAAGAGTGGTCATCAACAAGCCACCATAGAGATAGAACTTTACCAAAACGAGGGAGAAAACAATGTGATCATTACGCGAAATTTTAACACAGACAACAATTCAGTCTGGAGCATAGACAACAAACAAGTTAAACTGAAGGACGTACAAGACTTGATGGAGAAACTCAACATCCGTGTGGACAACCTCTGTCAGCTACTACCTCAAGACAGGGTGCAGGATTTTGCCAAGATGAACCCACAGGAGTTACTGAAGAGTACGCAGATTGCAGTTAGTGGACAAGTGGCGGTTGATATGCTGAGTGAGCTTATCGAAAATAAGATTTCACATCGAAACCTGAGCACACGGTTGAACACTTTGGCTCAAAATCTTCAGATGCAAGAAGCAATCAATGCCAAGTAGGTGTCGTAAATTTTAAATTTGAAAATGTAAAATATGTTTGTCTTTAACCTTTTAAATGCCATGAGCGCGTTAACACGTCAAGCTTTGTATGTCACGCCATGCTATAAGCATGTTAACTCACACTTTTGGACCTTGCAAACCTGCAGGGATTAAAGTAATATTTTTAAATTATTTTGCCATCTGTGAACGACAGGTCCCAGCTTTTGATAGATAAGTTAAGATCCTTAAAGCCTAGTCTTACCCTATGTGGCGTCTTCCATTTCAAATAGAGTTGGCTGTTATGTAATTGATTCAATAATACAGTAGGCGCCGGTTGTAATGTTCAGTTGTTATTAGAATCAGCCATCTATTGTGCTCAATTTTCAAGAGACGTTACAAAAACACATGTATTTTTAATACAACTAAAAAGATATACAGGAAAAATCAATTTATCAAAAAAATATTTTAGTTACTACCGGAATTCGAACCTGGATTTTTTCCTATCTGGAGAAATGTGTTACCAGTTACACTACGCCAATCAAATAAGTTGACAAGAAATTTTCAAACTTATATGCTGCAGCTCCTTGAAATTGATACATTTGTTATTCCATTTTTAAAAAGCCTTTATATTGCGTATATAGTATATAGTATTGGTATATAGTAATATTATATACCAAGAAATAAAGTGAAAAAAAACTTCAATGATGAATGCTTCACAGAGGGAAGTTTGGCGGAAAAAATACTGTATTTAAATTGGCTAAAATATTTTTTTGATTACTTCCAGCATGCAGACAGCGATGGATTCAATGCATGAAAAAAAGAGATTGGAGAAAGAGATTGGCATTTGTGAGAAGAAAAAAACCTGGATAGAATATGACAATTTAAAGTGCCGAGTGGACGACTTGAACAAGGATAAGTGTGACGCTACTATATTGGTGAAGACACACGAGGAGAGAATGTTGCCGCTGCAACAACAGATCGATAAGGCAAAAGGGGATGTTACAAAGTTGGAGGACGCAAAAAGTAATGTGGTGAGTGCTGCTGATCATTCACCGCTCTTGGTATGAACATGTTTGACATGTTGGCTGTCGGGTTTTGACTGTGGAACAGCAATAAATGACGATTATATGTATTTTTTAAATAAAGATTAAGAAAGGATCACTTAGGTGGTTTGGTCATATGGAACAGATGAATGAGGAGAGAATGGTAAAAAAGATATATGACGCAAGTGTTGATGGCACCAGAAGTAGAGGACGTCCGCGGAAGATTTGGTACGACCAACTAAACCAGATACTGGAGGATGGTCCTGTTAGAAGCCGTTAGAAATATGGATGAAGCGAGAATTGTGTGTCAGGACAGAAGAGTGTGGCATTCTATCCTCTCTGCCTACCCTCGTGGGGAAACGGCGAGATGTAAGTTAGTTAGTTGTATTCGAGATGACAGATGGTAATTTATTGATTTTTATTGTGTTTAGTTTGTAGAACTCCATGTTTAGTTTTAATTTAATTTAGAAAATCAAATTATAATAAATATTATTATTGAGTTCTGCTAGTTTATGGAACCATTATTATAAGTTACAGTTAAAAAAAAAAAATACAGATGGTAATGTTTACATTTGTTTAATATAATTATTTATATAAACATGATCTTTCAGTTTTTTCAAGAATGTTTTTAAGTGGAATGATGACGAATAAGTAATTAATGATATATATACACCATTTCCACAATTCCAGTATCACCGATTACTTTTCTGTTAGTTAGGTATATATTGTTCAATAAGTCATGACATTTTTTGCGTCATACCGCCATTTCAGTCCCTCTCAACACTGATTCTGAGTTTGGCAATAATAAAAATGATGTACTGGTCACTTTATATGTGTAATATGTAAAAATATGAGGTATTCGTATAGAATCAAAATGGTTACTAGTTTTGGATTTGTGTTTAAAAAAATATATAACTTTTTTGATGTATTAGAATTTCCATATCGATTAGAAAAATCTATCTAATAGTGGATTTTTTTTTGGTTTGCGTTTGATTAATGGTTCTTTAATAAGTATATGCACAATTATTTACAAAGGTCTAAAAAAATTTGTTGATTTTCTGTTACTAAAAATGTTATTATCGTTGACTTATCTCTTAATAGGCCAAAGAAATGTCTCTGTTGGCGAGGAAACTTCGAGAAATGAAAGAGACATCCTTCGCACAGAACGGGAATATTAAAGATCTGGAAGGCGAACTATCCGCCAAGATAACGCAGCAAGAGAATAAGCACCGAGATATCAAGCAAGCCAATGCAACGTTATCAAGAATGCAGAATGATAGAAATAATCTGCTGCAGCAGTACGGAGACGGTAATAAAAATAAGATATGTTAAAAGCTTATTGACAAATTTTTATGTGTTTTGCATATGAGGTCAACTACAATAACAATAATATAATCAAATACCATATTTATTATATGAGATACAGTAGGCTTCTTTGCTAGACTCTTGTTTACCAGCCAGATTTTTTGTACTGTTAATTATTTATTTAAATCAATAAAATATATAATATACTTCTAGCTAGAGTTGCATCCATATTTATCTAGTGTCCTAGTTTGATTTTTCAACAATTTATACAGAGAAATTTTTTCATTACTGTAGGCATTATTTCTTCAGTGATATTTTTTTGATTTGAATCTCAGGCTGAAAAATTAATCGTAATTATTGCAACTATACTTCAATTTTTTTTCCAGAATCAATGGTTAAGCAAGAAATGGCCAAATTGCACCAGCCCATAACAAAAACAAATTCCGGCATAGAACAGTTGAAGCAGAAGAAAGTTCAGTTACAATACGAACTGGAATCTAAAGTCATACCCCATTTGAGGCTCTGTGAGAACAGGTAATTCTTCATGTTGCATTTTTTAATATGAGCGTTTTGATTTTTATCACATTAGAATTTAATGTAGTTGTGTATATAAAAATTTTAATACTGTGCTCAGTTTTCTCTCCACGCAGGCATATTCTTTATTTGCATTTCCTAAAAATGCTTTCATAAGGCAGACTTTTAATTTTCCGGGGATGTAGGGAAAATAATTACCTGGATAAATAAACCCCGGATAATCTCTGTCAAAAAATACATAATGGGAAAAAAATTAAATTTGCATTCACGTGTTAACAACACAGATGCGAATACATAAACTGATGGAAAATTAACACCACGATTCTAAAAAAGCATATTAAAATGTTGAGAAAAAATAAAATATAAACAATCGAAAAAGTAATAAGAAATATGAATCGGCTGCTATATATGCGTCATTTAAATTCACATCTTGGTGAGATGTGCCGGCTTGCATCAAAAGTAAACATTGAATCTAAGCGTGGCCAAATAATAATTTGAAAACTCTTCATCTACCGAGTTAAACACCTCAACTATACCTACCAATAAATGAACATAATTTAAAGTTGTCTTTTAATGTATTTTGTGTGCAAAAGGAAGATTTTATTTTTCAACATA
The DNA here is from genome assembly GCA_031772225.1 of Eubasilissa splendida. Lineage (NCBI taxonomy): Eukaryota > Metazoa > Arthropoda > Insecta > Trichoptera > Phryganeidae > Eubasilissa > Eubasilissa splendida. The sequence continues at coordinate 15,004,688 of CM062862.1, read as the reverse complement.
TTCCATTTTATTTTGATAACAAAGTAAATTTTCAAAGTTTTGTTTTAATGTTTAGTTAAGTTATGTCTCGAAACCATTTTTTTATTAAACCGCCATTTTCAATAGTAATTCAACTACTTTGGACTTTGGTTTATTGGCTTTCGGAGTACCGGGTCACTTTGGACCCCTTGCTCCTTCATCGTGTTGTTTGCCATAATGGCCTGAAAAATTATATTTTTATTATTCTGCAAACATGGAGAATTATACTGCTAAAGTGTCGCAGTGAATTTATATCCTCTAAGTGAGGACAGTCTTGGGATGTTTAATACGCGATGGAATGGTTATATCGTAATTGGATAGAACGTTTATAGTTGGGTTTCGGTGCTTAGGGAGGTCCGCATAGAAACGCTTGGAGATTTGTTTTATGAACTCCTTTATGGGGAGAGAATGCTGGAGTCATGATGTAATTGTATGACCCTTATCCATCTTGGGGCGCCCAGTGCTGATCGAATGATCTTGTTCTGGAAAGTCTGTAGTTTTAACATGTTTGTTTTGGCCGCGAGGTCCCAGATGAGTACAGCTTGTTGTCAACGGCAAGTTTGCTGTTCTTGCCTAATAGTGGGTACATTGCGCAGAGTGTGTTTTTTATGAAATTGTGGGTTCATATTATTCATTTATATCAGAAGTTATACACTAGATTAGACTGTTTTTTAAACTATTTCTTAGATAGAACCTTTACACTAATCTAAAACTAATAAACTGAATGTTATTTGCCATAATTAAGACAATACAAGCATTATAAGAAAGACCGTGACCATTAAATACATTTTCCGTGTGCCACAAAATTGCCTTAATATGCAAAATTCTTGCATATACGAAATATATTTTCTTATAATCTTGAAGCCAAAATTATGGAAACAAAACTGGATTGGGACAAATTAACAAAATGTTAAAAATGAATAGTTATAAACCTATCAAATTTGCACAACATATTATCAATTTTCAACGTTTTTAAAACACCATTAGTGAAATAAATGATATTAAATAATATATTGTACTTACTTACATACTTTGATTCTTCAGCTACTATTTAAAATTAAGTTTTATATCAAAAACACAATAAATTCTTACTAAATAATATTCAATCCTATTAATTGGTTAAGGGGCATCTTTCATTTTTCCAGTTTGAATTTCGAGATATTTTTGCATTTTGCATACCCTTTCAAGATGAGACTAATAGTTCATTCTTTTACAAGTGCATTATTTTTTACGTAAATATTGCTAGAGTGAAAGAATCAATAGAAATGGACAAGTATACAATTGTTGGTTTTCTTAAATTACTAGGTAATAAGCTATCAGAAAATAGCCATTTCTTCAACATTTATAATACATATGTGTTGCCATTTGAAATTATCAAGCGAAAATTAAATAATTTGTTAAAGTTCTCACTTAAGATTTGTTATGTTTATACTATGAAGAATTATTATGTTTATGATAAAAACCATTGTTTGTGTCGATAAACATATGATTATAAAATATTACAATTTTGGGAACATCCTGAAAAAACATCGATTTGTGGGAATAAATTTGATTAATTTGAGAAAAGAATTGGTGTATGTCGACTACTCTTTTGCCATCCAATTTAGGAAGTTCACGCGATTCCACACATTCAATGCTCAGTTCGGGAACATCCTGAAAATAATTTATAATATTATTATTATTGTTTTGAGTTATCAGTATTTTTATGCCTAAATATTAAAATATGTGTTTATTCATTTATATGATTATAACAAATATATTTGTATCAATCAGACAGGTCTGTCATGTATTATTCTTTTGATAAAATTATTTATCTTTAAGGATATGTATTTCCAATAGAAAATAGTTTAACTGCACTACATAATATATGTATATTGAACTATGTAATTTAATCTAATCCGTAATCTTGGCTACAAGATTATACGAAAATATATTTCGTTTATGCATTAATTTAGCATATTAACTTAATTTCGTAGCATGCGAAAAATGCATCTAATGGTCGCGGTCTTTCTTATTATGTTTATATTGTCTTAATTATGGCAAATAACATTCAGTTTATTAGTTTTATATTAATGTAAAAGTCCAATCTAAGTAATAGTTGAAAAAAAAGTCAAATCTATTGAATAACTTCTGATATAAATGAATAATAAAAACCCACATTTTCGTAAAGAATCGCGAAAATTTGAATTATTATTGCAAGTCGCGCCGTAAGTTTTTTCACTTCATATTGCCGATCTGAGTGGTCGGGATGGATGTCAAATCCGTGCTGTCATAAATATTGTTAAAAAATACAGAAAATATATGTTATGTTTTGCATATTTTAGCCACAACATTAATTAATATTGAACTTATTCATAACATTAATTGCAAATTTCATAAATTAAATTTTTTTTTTTTACTGATTTTAAGGGAAAACAACACTTTCTTGAACAAAGTAAACATTTTATGTGCGTTTTTTTTATGTAAGTTACAATGAAATATTTTGTTTATATATCACATTGTCTTTTAAACACTAGCTGTTTGTTTCATAAATACTATGTAATTATGAAACAAACAGATTACCAAACGGCAACGTGGCGTTTTAAATCAATAATATTAAACAAAATAATAAATTGATGCTATCATAATAATTTTGAATGTAGAACATTGTGTATCGTTAGTCTAAATATATGTAGGTGCTTTGTCTGATTTCGATATGAATTAGGTACTCTAATAAATTATTTAATTTTCGATGGATTAATTTAAATGACAACACACATTTTATTTCATTCCGTAATATTAATATGAAAAAACATGGAAAATACTACATACGAGTTATTTTTGACACTTGTATCGAATACGAGAAAATCACCAATTTTATTATTATCTCTTTCTATTCAAACCCTCCTCTTACTCATGATTTACATAACAAATAATGTCATCTGTGATACTTATAAGAATTTACCTATTGGTCTCATCTTGAAAGCGTATGTAATTCGCGTAGAATTTCTCGAATTTCCGACTGGAAAAATGAAAACACGGCCTTAATAAAGTGAGTTTTATTCGCTTTGAAAAGAATAATGATTTTTCGAAATCGGTTGGTTCATATATAAACCTCACATGGTTAAATTCAAAGTTACTGTATAATTTTATTAAATATCACAATGACATGGTTAAATTCAAAGTTACTGTATAATTTTATTAAATATCACAATGATTTTGCAGTAATTTTTAAAAATAGTTTTTTATTATTTACTCATACAGAGAACCTAAAAATAATATATGAAATATATTCTTATAATTATTTAAAAAATGCCTCAAATTTGTGTAAATATAGTGGTTTTAAGATACTATTTATTCTTATAATGATTTTTCATTTTTAGGTTAAAGAGTTTAAGCAATATAGCAAACAAGAGATTGGAAGTTCTCCATAGTGTTAACGAGCACACGTACAAGGCAGTTTTGTGGCTTCGGGAAAACAGAGAACTTTTTCAAGAAAATGTGTACGAGCCTATCATTTTAGAGGTATTTTTCCTCCGGGATTGCTTTATATTCACAGATCAAGGAGACTAACTATTGAAATACATTTTTTAATTTTTACTAAAATATTGATGGTAAAAATATTTCTTCACACATTCAACATTCAAATGTTTTTTTTTTTCATTTTAATCATTTAAATATTCTAAAAATCGGATATTGCACATATCTATATCATGAAATTATTTATTTTTATTATTGGTTTTTGAACTGGTTTGGATCATTTTGCAGTTTTACTTTGTCAAAAACAATTATATTATTAAATAAATTAAAAATTGAAGATGCAAGCAAGATACTAATCTCGGGTCCTCCTGCTTTAGATACCCAACATAATATTAGCTGGCGCGATATAAGCCAGCTGGTTGAGAAAAAAAAAGTTAACAAAAATAAATTAAGCATATTCTAATGCTGGGATTCGATCATAGTTCCTATCTTATAAACGTTCTAGAGGCGATTGCGATTGATGTTATTGCTTACCTATAAGAATGAAGAAATTTTCTGATTATTTCTATCATCAAAACATTTATCCTTTGTAAGATGTAAATGATTTAAGCTGCTTTGTAAAGATATTTTAAATAATATTTTTTTTAGTTGAACTTCAAAGAGCCCCACTTTGCCAAGTATTTGGAAAACACTGTAAGCTTGAGAGACTTGGTGGCTTTCACATTTGAGTCCAGCTCCGACATGAACCTTTTCTTGAAAAAGGTGCGCTCGGAGATGGGGCTAAATCTGGTCAATGCAGTTTGCAGTCCTCCGACCGGGGCTGTTTACCGGCCTACTATTCCTATTGAACAATTGAGGTATGGGAATTATTATAAATTACATGTGTGTAGTAACACATACATATGATGCCAAATTTGCCTGTTTTGTGAAAGTTACAACAATTACAAAAAGTTGTAAAAATTCAATTTTACAGAGCAATTTTTATTATCGTGACTCCCGGGATATGTTGAGGTCCTTTACGATTCTCCTTCATCTTTCTCTGCAGCAGTTTGAATTGTTGTTGCAATATGATAGCCAGTAGCGTCTTTGATCTTGTTGGTCCATTCATTTTTAATCAGTCTCCAAGAACCATTCAAAATAGTGAAGATTTTCAGTTCAATACTCAGTCCATCGTTCAAATGTTAATTATAATTAAATGAAGAGGAATTTGTATCTCATAATTCAGTCTCTATGGGCCGGTTGTGTGATCAGTGGTAAGTTTTTACAATGATAAACAAAGTTCCTTTAGTAATTTTTTTTGCGAAAACGGGTTGTTTGATCGTTGGTAAAAAATGCAATGGTAAACTAATTTTACTTTCGTAAAATTAGGATGATAAAAACCGAAAATCGAAACACTTCACAGTTATTTCCAAACTCTTTTGTCACATTGATACGTTGAAACAGTGAAAAAAAATATTTTTTTTTTACCATGTGACGGTAAAAAGTTACTATGGTAAAAATTTACAACTTGTCACACAACCCACTCTATGACATCATGAGAAAATACATTAAATGACGTTTTAATGGGTAGGTTTTGGAAGTTTTATAATTTTATTTTGTTTAATATAATTGTGTAAATTTATCAGTAAAATTGTTAATGGGTCGGTTAAGGATTTAAGATGTGTATTTGTTTAGAACTGTTATTGGTGTTATCTTAATATTTTGTCAATATTTTTCAGAAAATTTGGATTCTCTACTTATCTGGTCGACTGCATAGTTGCACCGGACGCAATTGTCCGATTCTTATGCAAATTATATGGAATACACCGCATACCAATAGGAAACGACGATACGTACAGTCAAAGTCAAAATGTCCCTCCACAAGTGAATTACTTTTTCTCAGGTAATGACATCTCTACATTTATTCGATACTTCATGGTAACATTTATAACTATTTTTGTTCGGGTTGCTGTTATCGTTTCTATCTTCATGCTTTCTAGCAGCCTTTTCTTGCAACGGGCCAAAACTGAAAATTCAATAAGCCAACAACTGTAAAAAGGGGTTACAATTTAATTACTAAGGGGATAATATACGTGAATAACTCAGCAGGCCACATTTAAATAATCCGCGGGTCGCGTGCGGCACGTTTAAATAACGGGTTACTGATCTAGACGCGTCTTGCTCATTACTGATCTAGACATTCTGTTCATTTACACCTAGTTTTATCTTTGTGCTATCTAAACTAAATTCTCATATACAACACTGATGCTTGTATACAATAATGCTATGCATTACTAAAAATTCTGGGAAATAAAAATAAATTAAATAATCTTTATATTATGAAAAGACCTTATAAAATTCTATCCGTTATTACCCGGATTAGTGTAACCTTATCTATGACATAACCCACGTCTTTTGTTTAGCCGTAGGTTATTTAGAAAAATTGAAAATCGTTTGTAACAATTTCATGTGCATGCTCGTCGGTAATTTGCTAGCACTTAGATATTGTATGAACATAATATTTTTTTCCAATTCTCATGATAATTGTACTGAACTAAATATTTTCTTACTGAATCTATGTCGGCATCTTTACGTCTGCAAATTTTCTGCATTTTTGAAACAATTTGTGCTTAATTCTGTTGCTTTTGAAAGATTTTGTTTTCGTAGTGTATTCCAATATATAATTTCAATGTTATTCCCAGTCATTTCGTGTTTGCTTAGATAAAATTTATAGGTTATAATTTATCATCTGTCAAGTGGGCAGTTTTGCATTTTTCGGGATATTAAGTTAGATTATTACCAATATTAAATTAAATGTTAAAATATGATAATTTCTTTTGTGAATTTCGGCTATGGTAATTTGTAAAGTTAGTTATTTCAATAAATATTTGGAACACTGTTAATGAAATATTTAAAATCCAAATCTTGGAAAATATGGTACCGAGCAATAAAAGATGCCTTTTTTAATGTAATAAATTTACAATTATATTTTAAATTTAAATTGATATATTTGTTCTCAAAATTAGAAAAAAATTTCTAACATTTTTTTTTGATATCTAGTATACCTATTGTATAGTTAGTAAGCATCGTCGGTAACAGCATAATCTTAAGTTTGTGCCTACAGCACGCCACTGACAATAATATATGTTCGTTTACATTATGTATTATATTTAATTTTGTTATTAATTGTCTTACTTGACCATTATATTGAATTTGAGAAATGAATATAAAATAAATTTGTTATAAAAGTTACGGTTTCTTTGTTTTTAAATTGTTTTTTTTATATGTATATATTGATTTCAGAAAACCATAGATTCACAATTAAAGTATCAGAATACAGTGGAGCCAAATCAACATCAACAGATGAAATTCGTCCAGCCAAGCTTATGGTGAACAGTCTTGATCAGGAGATTCTAAATAAAGCTCAAAATGAGTGAGTTTTAATATTACCATTAAACGACAATTGTTGACAAGGCTCTCCATTATCATTATTCATCACTGTACAATTCATTTACTTAAATTAATATTATAAAATAGACACTCTGGATAAATTATAAAAAATACCTGTACTTTAACATAATGTAAAATCAGTCAAAATGAAAAAATATTCTGGTCCCAACAAAATTCTGTGATTCAATACATTTATTTTCTTTTAACACGAAACAAACAACACTTAACATGAAAAGATATTGCATCTTAGAAGAACGAAAGAATATATCAGCCACCATGTTGTCAACAAATTGAATTGTTTACTGTTTGTGACTTTGTGACTCAACTTTCTATTGGCTAACATTTAATAATAAAAAGTCAATTTAAGAATGCACTTATCGCACATCTTATTAAATAAATTTTAAATATTACCTGGATTATCTATCGGCTGTGTCATCATTGAATTGGGGTATCCACTTGGTTATGATCTTTGGTGTCCTGTTATCTGGTATTCTTTCAACATGGCCAGCACATCACAGTCTTTGGGACCTGCAGAATTTTACAATTGTTTCTTGCTCAATAAAATTTTTGATTTTAACGATTTACATTGTAGTTGAAAAAATTACTTGAATTATGAAAAAAACAAAAGCCTTATTCTTTATTAAGTAATAAATTATTTAAGTTATAGACAAATATAAACAAGGATTAATTGAATAATAAAAAAAGGTCTGTCAAGGGTTGGCGATGCATTCATTGGGTTGTGATTCAAATATCTCAAGTTACTTTTTTATCATATCTTTTCAGATTAGACCAAATAAAGCAAATGGAAAGTGAAAAGAGAATGTCCATAAGGAATGTTGACGGCAACTTGGCGAAGCTGGAGGATTCTGTTAATTCTCTCTTGTCCAAGAGAAAAGTGCTGCATGAATCTCTAGAACAGGTTGGAGAAATACTATTTGAACATTTTTAGTATTTTTACAAAACTCCATATTTATTTTGTAATAAAATTTTTATGTACTCTAAATGACTTGTAGCAATTTAGCGATTATAGTCTGTAATTTCTTCATAAATATCATTGTTATTATTTTCTATCCACCGCTGGATGTGCAAGTGTCTCTCACTCTTCTATGGCCGTTAATATCATATATATATTTATATATTGTTTATATTTTTTTTTAGATAAAGACAATCTCGGCACGCATAAGAATGCAGCAAAATAAAATTACTGCCTTGGAGAACGAGACGAACATCGACATTGGTGCAGAGAAACTAAAGTGCAGTTCAGAAATTTCTAAGTGTGTCTTGAAACAGTGTCAGATACAATTGAAGGTCAACGAATTTTTTAAGACCTGCCAAAACAAGTCACTCAATGGCTTAGTCCTCGGAGAAAAGTTGGGGAAAATGAGAACCGAAGTTGTAGAACAGCAGAGATGTCTCCGAGTGCTAAAAGACAACGCCAACAATGCCAAGGTAATGTGAGATATATTAGTGTCACAAGGTTGAATCTATTCAGCGATATTCACATAATATCATGACCCTGCCACTTACATTCCTCCAATATGTATGGAAATATTTTTAAATTTTAGATTTAAGACTCACGTCTAACATTAGCGTCCTGGAATGTGATGTTCAGATACCATTGGGCAAAATTAGAACCAAAACGTAAGACACGGAGCTGTAGAAAGGATAAAAACTTGTTAAGTGTCGCAGACGCATGTATCGTATCGTAAAAAAATAAAATTAAAATCTCCCGAGCAAATAATCGAACCTCAGTTTTTAATGTGACAGGCATAACTGATCACTACACTGGTGATGGATACGAATGAGATGTGAAAATAGATGTTTAGATATCTTAAACTTTTCAATAATATTAAGCTTGTTAGAAAGTTCACCAGGTGTAATTATTTATCAAATAAAATTCACTATTAGTTTTAAAAATTTATAAATAGTAGTGTTTCAAAATATATCAATGATATCATTAATTGGCATGATGGTTACATTGTAGTGTAACATGATTATTTTAATTTTCACAACTAAACTTTGTACTACACACATGCTGGCTTATTGTCACTATTATAGTTTCAATAGGTGCAGTCCCTTTCATCATCAGATGATCTTGATTCTGGTACTAGTAAAAAAAGAGGATATATAAAAACGTAAAAAAAAATTCTAACGCAGTTTCGTGATAAATTTTACTAGGGTGCCCGCTGAATAAACCATATTTAGTATTAAATTGAATAACATGTTTTATGTTAAAATGGCTTATTAGATTGGCAGTGCAAGGTATTGTTTGCCCATCAACTTGCTTGATATAATCTAACAATTGTGTTTTAAAACATATATATTGATTTAAAGTTTAAATAACCCTGTTAGGTCGGGCTACACACTAGTATAAACATATCAGTATGAGAATATTGAAAATTGATCAAACTGTACGATGCAAATAATTCAAGATAATACATTTTCAACTATTTTCATGTTTTTTCAGGGTACATTAGAAAATATCATTCGACAATTGACAAACACCAAAAATATGGCAATGGAAAAACTCCAAGAGGCGAAAGAAGGGACCGGAAATCTTCTGCCGCATGAAGGCGGCTTTCCATTTATAAAGGAATTTTCTCAATTACCGGTTGATCTCAACTCCATACAAGATCGTATCGATGTCCTGCAAGTCAAGATTAGTTGCATGGAAGGCGGTGACCACCAGGTGAATATTCTTAACACGTGTATTATCAAAATTAATATTATTTAATTCATTGTATTTTAGCTATTGCAAAATTAATCGCTTTCAGTTAATCAAAGAATTTGAAGTCCGGGAAGCCACAATAAGAAAACTAAAAAAGGATATCATATTATTGAATAATGAAAGTAAGAAACAAAATGAAAAAATGATAGAACTGAGGTATTTAATTATCATACATATTTATTATTATATTTTTCATTTTATTTTTAATTTTATTTGTGTAACATTTGTACAGTAATGAAAATAGTTATAGGACAGGACATTATTGAACAACTTCAATGCAATCAATTTTCTTGACAATATCAAATGAAAAACATACATTTTGTGGCATTAAACGTGATTGTTTATTTTCAGGGAAAAATGGTTGCCAGCCTTGGAACGGCAGATCTTAAAAATAAATCAGAAGTTTGGTGAAATGTTTGCCCAGTTGGGTTGCGCTGGAGAAGTTCAAATCTCCAAACCCGGCGGAGACGTGAGTACCCAGTTTTTAATTTATTTATTTATATTTAAGTTATTTTCTCATCCAGCTTATAAACATTTAAATGCAAATGTTTTACATCTGCGTGTTTTAGGAGGAATACGATACATTTGGCATCAGTATCTTAGTAAGATTCCGATCAGAAGAACAGCTTCAAGTGTTGAGTTCACACACGCAGAGTGGTGGCGAGAGGGCGATGGCCACCGCTCTTTACCTGATGGCTCTGCAACAGCTGTCCAAAGCTCCCTTTAGGTAATAATAAATAAAAAATATTCAGCATTTATAATAATAGTACAGAATCGATCCCGGTTTGGGTTAAGGTGAATATAAAACGTAAGGTAAAAATGAGAGCATGTCAAAATATCTAACGCTTAATATTAAACTGTTAGGGGATAGCTTTATCAATTAATATAGACTTGAAAGATATGTGCTTTAAATTGTCAAGTCACTCAGATGGAATGGCTGGCGTTTAAAGGTTATGTAATTTGAATCGGAAGATTTTGTACATGGTATGACTGAAGACCCTATTTCTCTTCAATTCTTATGCGTTGTAAAGGGTCAACCGTTTAGTACATTTGAGGTTATATAGATGTGAGATATTTACTTTTAATCCGATGGTCAGCTAGCTCGACAGCACGGATTATCCTTCTCATATGGGCGGTGGATATCAGAGACAGAATGATAGAAAACACTTCAATAAAATATGGTTTAGGTTATTCTAAGACAATATGCATTTATTCAATAAAATGGAATATAAAAATGGATCAGAATTACTATTATCAAATATGAGGGCTGACATAAATGACAGATATGAAATACAAAGTACAGGAATACACAATATGCAACTCAGATAGTGTTCCGTACAGGAAACAAGAAAACAAGGGTGGTTCGCCAATCTCAGCTTCTCTCAACCGGCGATGATGATGATGATAATGAGGTCGAAAGAAATGAAACACAAAAGATGTTCAATATAAGCACACTACGGCGACAAAATGGAGAATGCCTGCCGCAGCAGAATACTCCTGTTTTTATTCAAATTCATTCCTACAACAATGTGTCAAAAATTTAATAAAAATGAATTGATAATTTTGGCATCTGATATTAGATTACTCAAAGGTATTTGAGATTCCGTAAAAATAAGGTAAATGGCTCTTTCAAATAATGGAACGATTAAATGTATTAATATCAAAAAGGTAACATATAGGTTCAAAAATTTATCACTAAAAATATTGTCGCTGTAGCATAGTTGGATAATGCACCTTCCCCGGTTTGGAAAGAGATCCAGGTTCGAATCCCGGTGGCGCAACAATAATATTTTTTGATAAAATTGATTTTATATGTATATCTTTCTAACTAATATATTTAATTCATATTTAAAATTTATTACAATACATAGTCATTTTGCAAGTATATATGTAAAACGGCGACATCCTGTCGCTTGAGACGTTCTTCTAAGACGTTTTTGTTTTCCTAAATCTATCCCACGGGTTTTTTGGCGCCGCACCAATGATTACACCTTGAAATTATTAATACGTGTCTTATCATATTAATTAATAAATGTACATATCAAATCAAGGTTGATCATTTCTCCTTGTCCATATCCAATCGTGATGGATAGCACTGGTTTATTCTGCAGAGCGGATATCACTTTCGTCAGCCAAGCTGATGTCACTTGGCGAAGACACAAATTAGAATATGGATGATCGATAAATACCTCGAGGATTACAATGGTTAGCACAATTTTCATGTAAAGGTGTAGATCTGCACATAGGTCGGGCGAGGTGGTGGTGATGATGGGATGGTCAGCAGGATGGGACCAGCAACGGACCCTTGATGGATGGAGGAGTCCCTTCGCAGCAGAAGTGTACAGAAGGAGTCGAGACAGAAGGCGATGGCGAGATCGGATGATGTCCTGCGCCGGAGATTCAGTTGGATAATTGCCGATGGGTAGTGAAATAATGTGTGGTCGCTACACAAAATGGTGTGCGCTCGGAACGTGGAAGATTCACACGCCGGCCAGGATAGAGATTAATGCACTCCGTAAACCACTGTACTACAGATGTTGACACAAGATGGATATAAAGTCAGTATTAGAGGTTTAATGTCAGATTAATGATCACACAACTCTTGAATATCGAGATTGGTGAGATTACTTGGAGAATTTGACAGCGGACCTCCTGACTTCAACAGCAGTTTGGGCGAATTTGGCTATGCAAGCAGACGGAAACGGATGTGTACTGAGACTCTTTCTGTGGAAAGTGTGTGACGGGTGACAAGACTCAAACTGGGACACTTGTCTATGAGAGAACTTTATACTATAGAAATAGACTTACGACAGGGTAGTGATGTATGTTGGGTATCAGGCGGACTGATACCCAGTCAAGTGTCTGGAATGACAGTCAGGTACTGTAAGGAGCGTGCAGGTCGCCTACAGGACTCCTCCCTAGTACTGCCGCGAGTTGACATGCTGTCCTGGAGGCTACGGAATGAGTGGCGGGACGATTGCCTTGTGATTTATTGATAGGACTTGAGACGACTGGTATTGACTGACAGCTGTTTTGTATGATGGTGATTGTTATCAGGTCCAGGCGGAGAAGCAACATTGTTTGGATCCCCCTGGGTGTCTGTGGTGAGGTTGTTGTTGCTGCACTTGCGCATCCGGCAAGATGCTTGATGTGTGGTATTGCACGACCGCCTGGATCACTGGATGCATGGGTCTGCCTTGCGTGCATTAGGTTGATGCAGAATGTCGGGAGCGAGAGATGTGTAGCCACCTGAGAGTCGGCGATGAGACTGAAGATTGTATACTTGTAGCGTTAGCACGAGGTGTGGTGGATGCTCCAGTTGCTGGATGGATGAGCGCACAGTGATTCTGCGTTGGATGTGTGTAAACACTCAGTGAGTGAGCGTTTTGTGGATGTGTAGTTGAATGGCTTGTTCATGAGGTCCAAGGTAGGATGAGTCCGTTATGTAATGATGTGTTTACATGATACAAATACAATAGCGAGAAGACTGCCTACAGACCCTAGGCAGTTGCATAGTTTGCCTAGTCAAAAGTCAGCCCCTGGTGTGTTCAGTTATTTATAATTAAATATTTTCCCATAGATGTGTGGATGAAGTGAATCAAGGTATGGACCCGATAAACGAAAGGAAGATGTTTCAATTACTTGTAAACATCACCTCAACAATGGACAATTCTCAGTATTTTCTGCTCACGCCTAAAGTAAGTACTTATAAAAATATGCAACTAACTTGTAGTACAAATTGTAAATAGGATATTCAGAACATTTTTGAGTTAAAAATGTCACACATAATATGATATTATATATATATATATAATATAATTTGTATAAAATATAATAACTATTGGTCGATTTTTTGGTCATGGCACTTCAAGAGTGTGTTGTGTACTGATACACGTCAATGTGTGTGTGTGAGCGCTATCTAAGCGAGAAAGAGACAAAGTTATATGACCGCTTCACGCTAGACATTAATGCAACAATGCACTTGACGTCAGTTGACGCACGGTACCAGTTGTGTACACCGCGCTCAGTGTGATGTTGTTTTATGTTGTGCTTCAGTTGGATTTGTTTTATTAAACAAATCTATTATACCAGCAACAGATTCGTCAGTGGCAGACTGTACAGTGCCATGAGTAAAAAAATCGACCTGTATCATACAAAAGGGTTATAGATTCCTTACCTAGAACCTTTTATGTATTAGATTATATTTCGTAACATAAAAAAATATTTATTTCACATTTTTCTTTTTCATGAAGCCAACATTTAAAAAGTGTTTGAACTATTTTAAAAACTAGTGTAAAAATTATATGTGCAGGTTAAAATTTAAAAATGTTATAATTCTGGGATTCAGAAGCAAAATCGCCACTATCAATTAACAAAATTGAGATAAACATATTTGCAGCCGCTTTTGTAACCAAAGTGGAGTTTTAAAATTGATATGCTTTTGATAAAATACATGTTTTCAAAAGCAGTTATCAATTGTAAAACTGTCGCTTTTGCCGGTATCATTTTCAAATATATCACCTTCTATTTCTATGTATTGGATAGTGGCAGTTTTGTTTCAGAACTCTTCAATTGTTGAATGTCAAAAATAACTTATTATTCTTCTTTGGTAACAATGACTTACTTCACAAAAAGGTTTCATTATATTAATTAAACTAAGGGTCGATTGTGTGATAAGTAGTAAATTTTGACCAACTTTTTACTATCGCCTGTGGTAAAACTGTTTGCAAATTGTTCGTATATCAAATTTGCTATTCTCAAAGTCAATCTCGACTAATAGTGTAGCTAGGCAAATAATCATCAAACGCATACAATTTATTGCTTTATCTATGGCTTTATTCATCCCTGCGCTCAAAAACTGTCACTTTGTTGGGGAAAATTTTCATTCTACATGTAATAATGTAAATTGAATAACGAGATCATCATCAGATGGATTCTCATCATTAAAATAGCGGGATATTGAATGATTCATTGTCATATACTGCAACTTTTGAATCAGCTGTGAAGAGTATGCTATTTTTAACGATTGATGATTTTACCATCAGAGAGTAAAATTAGTTTACTGCTGGATGTACTTTCGAGAAGTAAATATTTTTTACCAACGATCAAACAACCCGTTTTCGCAAAAATGTTTACTTTAGTTTCTTTTTTACCATAGTAAAAACTTACCCCTGATCATATAACCGGGCCTTAGGGTCTTTCAAAACTAATGATTAAAATTTACTCCTTCATTGCTTATTTAAAATTTGTATTTTTGTGTTCAATTTTCCTATTAATATATTGTAACGAGTTGCACAAATAACCTCCTATTTTTTTGATTACAGCAGTGTGAATTAATGTGAATCATTATTTTTGTTTTTCATTATATTGGCAACATTTTTGTGCTCGCTATGGCCGCCATTTTGATTAATTTCTGCCATTAATTCAGTCGAGTGAGCAAATAGTTGTATAGTGTTTATTTACAACTATTTCCCATTTAAGATAATATTGGCTTGAATATAATTACTACATAATTTTATAACATTTTCCAGCTTTTACCAAATCTGGAGTACACCTCATCTGTTGCTGTGCATATCATTCAGAATGGTCCAAGAATAATGAAGTACAATGAGTGGAACTTCGATGAATTTATTAAAAAGGCTTCCTATAGCACAAATCAATTAGACGTTGATAGTGATAGTGATTGAAAGTCTTTAAAAATGTGATAATAATAGTATTGTGTATATATTTTAGAGTATAAGCATTGCATATATATCGTTATGTATTTGTAAAGTGTCAACATGGTATAAACATTGTGTGTTTGTTTTTTAAGTATATACAGTCAATTTCGCTTAATTGGGCCAAATCTCAAGGAACGGAAACCGAAACATTGAACTAACGGTAATTTACATCATTGATAGAATTGGCGTTAACTTTGTAGAGTTTCATCATAATGGATGGATGGATAAAACAATGTTATGACTCTACTTGAGTTTATTAGCACTACTCGAGTTTCGAGAGAAACAGTAACTCTCATCGACAGGTGAAGTATTAAACTAACTACATACAAATATAGAAGACAAGGCTTAGGTGGTAGACATACAAGTAATTAGGTACTGTTTCTCTTGAAACTCTAGTAATGCAAATAAACTTATGTAGAGTTATAACATTGTTTTATTTATATCCATCCTGTAATTTACATTGTTTAATTGGTACACTAAATTTAGATCACAATACATATAATACATGTAACTTCAATGTTTACCGTAAAACATTACAACTTGAGTGAAGGAAAATTTTGCTGTCTGCTGACAATTGTGTGGTACACCCTCATTTAGACAATATATTGTGGTGGGCCACATCGAAGGATGAAGAGGAAGATCCCCCCCCCCCCCCCCCCCGTTGGACCGACCAATTGGAAAAGGCAACAGGTACTTCTCTGGTGACAGCTCTAAGATCTGCAGGATGCTGAGAAAAGTGCAGGAGCTTAGTCAAGAGGGTGGGAGTTCATGGAGATCGTGACCGACGTGGATGATAATGAATGTAAATATATTTAAAGAAAAATATTCATTATTTAACTTTATGCTCGCTTTGGTCAACTGGGGCAGCCGCTTAATTAGGCCAAATGTCCTGGTCCCGATGTGTCTCAATTAAGCGGAATCGATTGTATTTGTAAAGGTTTCTTCATATAATTTTTTTAAATATTTTTGTTCAGTTTTGTTATTATTTTGCACCCGAATGAAGATTGACACACTGCTGAGTTGGCATTCGGGTTGCAAAATTGTCGATATTCCATTTTTATTTTCTGTTATAATTTTGTGTTGGAAAGCTGTAGGGATGGAGAATAGGAAAGAAAACCTGGCTATTCAAATCTGGTCATTAAACATTAGCATTATTTATTTATTAATAAATTAATTGAATGTGAGTGGTTCACTAATGTGACTCAGAAATATGTACTTAAGATGGTAGGTGACTTATACATGCTGCAGAAAGCCAATATTGAATCTGACTATACCATTATTTTTTTAATAGCTGGGTGTTATACCCTCGCCCTTGTACCAAGTCCTCTTTTCAATGTCTACCTCTTCTGTATACCTCATTTAATATGTATAGTTCAGCGATTTCAAAACTAACCTGAAGATGTTGGATTATCCCTTTAAAATCATTTTCTTCATAAAATAAATTGGACTTAGAAAATGGTTAAATAAATAAAGAGATTAATAATAGTATTATTTGAAAACTGTTTAAGAATTAATGTGAAGTAATGCCGTACCAATCCTGAATCTATATTTTATTTGAACCTTAACCGAAACAAACATTTTTATTTTGCCTCAAACATTCCCGAAATTCAAAACAATATTATAAGTAAGCAGGTTCAGGACACATATTTTTTAGACATGTTTTAAACAAAATATGTATAACTTTTGAATATAGGTATTACATAAAATTATGAACAAAAAATGTTCTATACAAATTTGATCAAAAATGCTCCATTACTGAGATAATAAGAAAAAGACTGGACAAAAGTCAAACCAATTTTAAGGTCTCCTCGTTCACCTTACCGTTCACGTTCACCATTTGTCTTTTTATGAGCAGTCCACGGAAAGGTAGTCACTACAAAAAAAACATTGGTATATAGGATTAAGATTGCGCGCAATGATCGAAAACTGTAGGGTACGGATCCAATTGTTGAACTCTGCAAAAAACCATCAAAATACACCAGGACACCATTTCAAGTATTTAATTTAATTACAGATATATTTTAATTATATCTTGATTATGTTTTAAATACATAATATTTTTTATTTTTAATATTTGTTGCATATTTTACATTATGGTTTAATTAATTTTAATGTAGATTAGAGATAGAGATGAAGCTATTTTTTTATTGTATTTTAATGGAAATATATGGAAGTATGGGTAATTACAGGGCTTACGACCTGTCTTCGGCTGGCTTAAGTGATCACTTTATACAAATATACCGTTCACCATTCTCACCCATTAATCATTCTCCATATCTATCAAATTTTTGGAAGTTGTATAAGTTAATATATGGAAACAATTTGAGTACAACTACACTATCGCCGTCTATGGACTAAATTTGATATTCATTTCCCTAAAATAGCATAGATATCACAACGAGAATCTAATCATTTATGAAATTATTAATTACCCATACTTCCATATCTTTAGCTAAAAAATAACTTCGTATCTATGAGATATCTATTATTTGTTTAATATTTGTTTATTTAGTTAGGCCTATTTTCATAGTGCAAGCGTTTAGCTTAGTTTGAAAATAGTAAGAATATTGATGTGACATGTATTCCATGTTTTATTTCTTTTTTTAAAATCTTAATCTCTTTTTTTTTTTTTTTAAATAATTTTTTTTACATGTATGTTTTGTTTGAAATACACAGTTACCATAACAGTTTGGTTCACACTCTGTGTACGTCCTTGGGTTGACAACTGTATAACAATTTTCCTTAAAATTGAATTTTTAAATTGAAATTAGATTATTTATTTGATTTAAAGGTTGAAATAACATTTATTTCTTCTTGATCCGTAACGTGTTTTTATATAATATATTGAGATTTGAAGATCCCATACATTCCAAGTACAATAAAACCTATAATTATAAATATTTTATGTTTGTCTATCTTGTAGCAAGCAGTGATGATTAAATCATTATTTAAACCGTTATTGTGACTGTGATTTTGGTCCATTGTAACAATGATTGGTAACTGATTATTCTAATTAATTCTAGTGATTCTTCGAGCAATGACTGGTACAGCAGAAAGTATCCCCTGACAGTTAAATCTTAGTTACCAATCATCGTTAAATCTCAGTTACTAGTCATTGTCAAAATCACAGTTACATAACGGTTTACCATCACTAGTAGCAAGTCTTCGTATCTTGTAAAATTATTCCCTAATGATATAAATTGTATTATGTAGGTACATACTTTTTAAAATAAATGTGACCAATTATTTTTAATGTGCGTTCTACAGTTTTATTATGTGTAGATTTTAATGTACAAAATGTATTAATCTATAATAATGTAAATATTTTTACTGTTGAAATATTTTTGTTTTTTTACACTCTTAATTTCAAATTTCTGTTTTCATCTTGTGGTTTATTACTCTGATGTGGCATTTAATTTAATTCGGTTTCATGAATTGTTCAAAGACAAAAATAATTTATTGGAGCAATTGCCTTTGTAGAAATTAATACCACAAGAGTAGATACGAGCGCCACAAATGTGGAAGTTATTTGAAACTTTAAATTAGGTTGGATGAGTTAGACCAGATTAGTTAGTTTGGGCTAGGTCAGTTAGAACAATTGTACAATCTGATGAATTTGTGTTTTTTGGATTATTTGGCGAATAAATGGTTTTTCGTAATAATTTAAAGTGTAACTATTTGTGACTTAAAAGTAATTTGAAAGTCATCTACTTTATTTTTACGGAATCCCAAATATCTTTAAGTAAACCGATAGGACACCTCAGAATTAACAATTTATTTTTATTAAATTTTGGACACATTGATACAACTTATATATTATTAAGGAGTACACATTCTTATTGTGAAGTTGTAATTATTCAGAACATAGGTCTGTGATGTTTTTAATACAAATTAAATGTATTATATTTTTCGATAAAATTGAATTTATATGTATATTTTTCTAATTAATATATTTAATTTGTATTAAAAACATCACAGACCCTTGTTCTGAATAATTAAAACTTCACAATAAGAATGTGTTCTCTTTAATAATAATACATTGATGTTGAAGAAGAATTATTATATGAAGGTAGTGGTAATGAACATTGGCCAGATGATGGAAGTGATTCTCAGGAATCAGATGTTGACGATGTTCAACAACAACTCATCAACATCAACAATCTTCTGTGTTAATTGCTGTTCCCGCGGATTCTACTAATAATGCTTTTGATTTGAATTTTTGCTGAATTGATGAGCAGAAATCAGTTTTCGCTTATATTCAGATGCTTGCATTTTATTTCAGATACTGAAAGTCCAAATTCACTAATAAAAGTAAAAATGTTTTTAAACAAATAATAAATATCTCAGAAACGAAGCTATTTTTTATTATATTTCAATGGAAATATGGGTAATTACAGGGCTTACAACCTGTTTTCTGCTGGCTTAAGTGATCACTTTATATAAATATAACGTTTACCATTCTCACCCATTAATCAATCTCCAAATCTATCAAATTTTTAATTAATTAATTAAGTAATTGTGTGTTCTTGGACATATTCAAATATTGTTTGTAAAAATGTTATTATTTTAATGAAAAAATGGATGCTTGTTATTATCATATATTTGTCATCTAAAGTTTCATCAGTGTATAAAAAATAAGAAACATAAATATGGGATAAAACTGTATATGCTTACTGAACCTGATTGAACTGTCTTAAAATTTAGAGTTTATAGGGGCGAGTTATTCCCAAGTGTTTGGGAAAGGACACGCTGCTGAGGAAGTAGTGAAAAGAAAATGGCAGTGATCACCCTCTACATGGACAATTATTATAATATGAGTTGGGAAAACAACTCCTCGATAATGATACATATTGTACAGATATCGTGCGAAAGGATTTAAAAAGAAAGCAAAATTAAAAAAGGGAGAAAATATTTCTGTTTTGTGAAGGGGTCCATATCGGAAAATGGAATGGTAAGAGGCCCATTTTTTTATATAAGCACTGAATGTGAAGAAGAAATGGGATCTGCGTCAAATAAAAGGGGGCAAATATCTTCAAAACCAGAAGCAATTATTCAATACAATAAATATATATCAGGGGCAGATCGCCTAGATCAGGTGATGGTATACTACCCGTGCGAGTGAAAAACTATGCTGGTATAAAAGTATAAAATAATATTTATATGCACTCTTTTTAAAATAAATTTTTAAAAATTGTACAACAGATATTCTCCATCCCGGAAACTGAATTTATATGACTTTCGCCATGCTGTTATTAATTCACTTTTACCGAAAAAACCCTTTCAACTTCCACATCGTGAGTTGAGAATTAATATTGTGCATAAATATCTGATTGCACAGATGGTAGCCAAACTAAAAGCCATAAACGAACGAAATGAAAGACATGTAGACTGTGTTGGAAAGCAGGCGAACTGAAAGATTCAATATATCATTGTAATCGGTGTAAAAATAAACCTAGGCTGTGTCTTGAATGTTTTGATAATTATCATTTGTCTTCATTAAATTATTAATAAATTGTTTTTCATTTTATCTTTTGTTAATTTTTATCATTTTCAGTGTAATTTCACTGCAGGTGTTAGATAAATTTTAATTAGTTCTAACATAATATTGTGTAATTTTTGTAATATGAACTGATAATAATTTAAATAACACCCATGGGTAGAGCCGGCATTTCTGGTGAAAATTGCAATCGTAATTTTGACTCCGCCAGTGGGTAGACAATAGTTTTATTCTCTTTTTTTTACTAAAAATAGAATTATACTTAATTTATATGTAACTCAATTCAGAAGGGTTTTATTAAGCTGATTTGAACAAAATATGTATATAGTTGACATTTATCGATGTTTCACAGTTAATTAATAAAAAAAAACAGAATACAAATTGTATGAAAGCTTTATTTATAATGTTAGAACAGCAAAATACAGTCCATTGGTAGGATAATGGTCCATTAATAAGTAAAAATGAGCAATTTAATATGAACTTGAAATATAAATCTAATAAATAGACAGATTATAGTATAGCTTTTGAACAGATTTTCTAACAAATATGACATTAAAAGTACCGCCTTCCATATTATAAAAGAATTTTACATTTTACAGTATAATTTCATAGTCATGAACTAAAAGTTAAAATGCTGACAGTAATAAAATAATGTAATTGTTACATACTTTTGGAATGAATGATAATAAGTCAGATAAAGGAGTATCAGAATATGGATTATTTTTACTTTCCAGTGCTGAGAACACGCCTTTTGTGTCCATAGCTATGGTTTCCTTTGATTTGTTAGTAATACGGGGATCCTACATGTTCGAAACAGTACAGTGACAGGTAAGAAAATCTAACAGCAAATGAAAGCATTTTATAAGCTATGTATTTAAAATATGTTAACTAAGTATATTTTCTAAAATACCTAAATTCAAATTTCAGATGGAAGCACACATTTTTATCAGCAGTGAATTTGCTAAGTTAATAAAATAGTATGTGATCTTGTAAAAGTTTAATGTCTGGAATGCATTCACAAATGAATTAATACTTTAAATTATAGAAGGTTGCTTTGTATTTTATTATGAATGTGCAGTGGAGCCCCGATTTTAATTTTTTGAAGGGACCAACAAATTTTTTTTTTACTGAAAATATGATTTTTGGTGCATGTTTTTGTTATTTTTGAATAGTTCTTTCGATATTTCAAAGGTTTCTGGTGGCAAATTACTAATACTAATAAAATACACTTTGAGGCCTTCAATATTCCTCATGACATTGTTCTTTGTAGGAACTGGGTTGATGATATGAGCAGACACTTCTTCGTTGGAAGGTTCTTCTACTGTCATGTTTTTGTTTATACGACTGTTCACTTTTTCATCAATTTCCACTTAATCATGTAATAACATTGGACATATTTTAATAAATTTTAGATGTAAAATCGGGGTTCCACTGTATTATGCCTATATATAATTAAATGACTCGTTTTAGAGTTGGTTATGCTTTCATCCTCCCTATCTTTCAATTATAATTTTATATTAAGTTAGCTACTTGACTCAGCATATTTGATAAATTAGGTGCGCAGATAAACTGTTAGCAATTGTGAAAAAAACCTATAATACCCGGAGAGAAGAAAAATGACAGTTTATATTTTTATTTTATTTACGTTCTGTATCACAAAAATATTTTTTACACAGAAAATATGATGCCATTCGAAAATGTTCTTTCTCTTTCGTCTCAAATCGTCTCTCTCAAAGTCTTCAAATGCATTTTTTTTTATGAAGCATATTCGTCTTGTTGGTTGGCCGAAGAGGTATATATTTTTCCACCTTTCCCGGTCCATTGTTCGTCCAGCTTTACATTACAGCCGAGATCTCTGAGTGCTGATTTGATATTGTGGCCACTGTCGTCGCCATACATCTTGAGAGCTTCATTGACCAATTCCTCAGCTCCAAGCTCTAAAAATTTAGATCTTTGTTCCGGACATCTGGCGACCATGTTGCGAATCGCCCAACAGCCATTTTTCTATAATCATAAAATTAAAAGTAAAAAAAAAGAATTTAGGCAAGAATAAAATATTATTAACAATAAGGAAATTGTCATTTCAAAAAAGGTAGGTTACAATGTATTACAGCTAGATCACAAATTAGCATATGTACATGAATGAGAGTTATCTCAACAGTCGTGAATAAGATTGAGAGGAGTGAGTTGTCCACTATATATCACCGAGATGAGAGATCAAAGTCTCATCTGTGTCTATGTGCCATAATAATAATTAGGATTATTGAAGAAGAGTTAGGTTATGTATTAAAAATATTCAATAAACTTTGTATTTTACCATATAAGTTTTATATTAAAAACTAACCGGTTTGATAAAACATTAAAAATGTAATTTATTTAAAATAAATAATTTAAAAAAATTCTAGTACTCCTAACTTATATAAAATTAGTATGATGAAAGATGTGAGAAAACAACTTTAAAGATCCAAAATTACTGGAAGTATTTTCAAGATAGAACTGGTGGTTAAATTGACTTGTTTATTTATGATATTTTGCTTAACTTATTTCTAATTAGTCAATTTAAAACCAACATTGTTTACATGTAAAATCGATAACTCCATTTTACACGTGATTAATTATTTTTTTCCAATAAATGATTAAAAAATTCTGAAACTTAAAATTTTCGACCACTTTTTCCAATGATGGCAAGAAACAATAAAAATATATTGTAGGTATTTTTAATATTAGTATCTGCAAAATTATGACATTTTCCACAAAATTCAAGTTCTCTAATAGACACTCATGGTAAGAATATAGGCATAAACAGTACTGCTATTTTTTGCGAACCGCTAAAACTGCTAGCGTTAAATTTATTTTTAGCGATAACACTACCAAAATTATTGCTAAAATAATACAATATTATAAAATACATTTTATTACAAATAGTAGTGGTATAAGCAGAATACCTGAACGCGCAGGGACTCTTTGTGAACATTCATACACTGTAGTAAAACTTCTGGTAACCCCACGTCGTACAGAGATTTACTGTTTTCTACATCCCTCAAGGCTAGCGCAGCTACACACCCTAGTCCAGCCGACGCCAGAGATTCTGAATTCTGAAAATATACAGGAATACATAAAATTATTTTATTACTAAATAAATTTCAGTATTTCTGTACCCCGGAATTTATGTAGAGATAATCCGGTAGTGAAAGCTGAAGAAATTAGTAAAAATGAATTATTATGAAGTGGGAAGATCTTGAAAACTTCAGTGGGTGTCAGAAAAGTCTTAGGGTAGTCAAATTCCTTTATTTTAAGGTATGTTGATGTGTAATACATTTTTAGGAATGTACCTACACACTGCATTGATTATAATTAATCTTATAAATCGCAGACCACCAAATATATATGAACTAATGCAAATTTCTTTTCCTAAAATTTTAATTTTGGTGGCACCCATGTGATCACTTTGGTGCCACTCACGCAATTAAAGAGCTCCACGAGTTTTTTTAAATATATGACTTGATTGGAAAAAAAATTTAAACACTGACAATATAATACGCATTAATGTTAAAAATACGTCTTGTTTACACAAAGATTTAATTTTCGAAGAGTAAATACTTTTACTGTCGCATAAACGTATTATACTATCGGATTTATGTTTCGTTGGATAAATTTATGTAGAATGCCCCTCGTCCTCGAAATAACATTCCTATATATGCACTTCATATCATGTCTATTCATTTACTGGTCTGCGTTATAAATGCATGAAGTCCTAATGTCCTGTTCTCGCAATGAAAATTGAATGGGAAATTCATATATTTCATCAAAGAGAAGTATTAAATCCCTTCGAGTATATATGATCTTTTGGTTCTGAAAGTACATTTATTTCAAAAAAGTAAACGAGAAAATCTAGTGTTAGATACATATTTGAAAAAGCATTTAAATACTGCTGTAAGGTAATTTAAATGAATATGAGTTAAAATTTTATGCAGGTACCTAGGTAATAATTGTTTAATTTTATTAATGTTTCATATATGACGTTGGACATTAAAAAGTGTTTGTGGTATTTAGTTTGTGATGTTTTATTAATATGGAAGACCATCCAGTTCAGAAAAAGCGACACTTAAGTAGAGAAAGATAGTAAAAATGATAAGCGCGATAAAGTAACAACATTAAACAGACTGAGTAGGGAAAATGTTGACAGAAAGGTTAATCGGAAAAAAATTGGGAACAAACACAAACTAGACTTGTAACTGATATTCTCTACCACGCCAACTGTCCTACTATGTAGGTTTTTGGCGCCCGTCCTAAGACATAACTATAGTTGGCATTGTCACAATCTATACTAGTATGTACAGATGATGGCAATTGCTAACCTCGAAAATGTCATTTCGTTGGTGTGATAATTCTACTGGGAGACTATGAAATTGAATTTTCAAGTGAAATTTTTTGGCATTCGATTCAAATATAAATTTTTTGAGTCATCAAATTAGAATTTATGAAATCTTACTGTATCAAAATTTACCGAAATACTAGATTATTGTAAGTAAAATAATATATCTTTTATTAAAACTTTGAAAAGCTCTTACAAAAGGTGACATCTTTTTGTCTAACATTAAAATCTGAGTATGAACTGATTTTATCCATCGTATTAGAAATTTATTTGGAAAAGTTTTAAGATATATATCATCAAAATATGGCATTAGGAGGGTAAGAATTGATGGAACATGTACACAAATCAAAAAAAAGTTTGATGCAAAGGTTGAACTATAAAAGATGTACAGTAAAACTCCGTTAATTAGTAACTCACGGGACCGAAATTTGAAAAAAAAACCAAATATAGAATAATGAGAACAATTTTTAAAAATGCTTTGTCATTTTACGCCTATGGTTTATGCTTCCGAATTTTTGCGTGCGATGCAGCTGTCAACATCGTGATTTTCATACTGAAAAATATGGCAACTTCAGCTTTTTATGTGTCGAAATATTTATCAAATAATTCATTTCTCCCGAATAATGAAGGTGTGTGGCGACGTCGCGAGTCCAATATTAAAAACAGGCTTCTTCAAGCGATTCACCAGTGCTTGACGCAAGAAAATTACGGACATTTTAATATAATTAGCGGTCAAACTCACCTTTTTCATCAAAATTGATCAAGAAATTGGAATATTAAAAAGCCCGTGAAAAATAATGAAAAACTTTTAAATCTTCATACTTCGTTGAAGCTTATTATTTTTGAGATTTTTCAAGTTTGATCTTAGGGATGTTTATGAAGGGATGATGAATGTGTAGTCGCGCGAGTTTGGATTTAAAAAATGCGTATGAACTAATAAGGTATAAGGTTTTACGAATTATCGGTAGAAGTTAGTATGAAATGTTATTTTCAGCGCTAAAATTTTTGAAAAAAGTGCAAATTACGTAAAAATATGAAATATGGGTACATAAATGAACAGAGTTTTACTGTATATTGAAACAATATATGTGAGACTTTTAGTGTTTAATAGTGTTAGAATGCAAAATTACCCAAGATAATATTTTGTTCAAGGATACAAAAGCACTTAGTCGAATTAAGGGACGGAGGCTAATAAAACCAAGTATTGTTAGACGCAGCTGGACCGACACAGCGTGGGTACAGCAATAAGGAGTGTGACGTACATGACTAAAGTCACGTAGGCAAATGCATCATAAGGGATGCATCACCTTAGGCGGGCCAGTCTGGACAGAAACTCGGCTGGGAGAACTCGCTCCACAAAGACGAGATTTTATTTTCAATTAGAAAATAAAATCAATATCGTCTCTGAAATATTAAGCAAGCGCTTTATAGATTGTAATTCTGGAAAAATTTAAACTGTGCACCTCGAGTTTAAGCTTAGACTGTGATGTACTTTGCGTTTAATCGTTGATGTGAAAGTATCAAATAGGGTCCTGGTAGATCTATAAAAAGTTGATCAATATAATTTGGTGTAGCGAGAACAGACTGTCGCTATTGCATAAGAACATCGCGTCCAGAGTCCCGGTTTGCCTGGATAATTAGGCATCGTCTGGCGCTCAATCAACTACAAGCCTGAACTCCGTCACCCTACGCTGGCACCACCAGCAGTTGGCCGCACTTTACGTCCAGGATCCAGGACCATCCTAAGAGGTAATCCCTTACGTGAGGGACCTGCATAATCTACATAGACAATTTGACAGAGAACTTTATGCTGGCATGACGATCACAAATATTTAATGTTAATTTAATTGTAATTATTTTTGAATAGTCTTATCAATAAGTATTAAAGTAAAATGCTCATTTTCCACTTTTAACACATGCAAGTATCATAAAATATAGATAATAAATTTTCTTATATAAAAATATTCTTTCATTTCATAACCATTTGACTTGTCAATATTTAAAAAAGAACCAGTTAGGCCCCTGAACATGAAGCCGAGGCAGAAAGAAAAAATAACCTAACAATAGTTATACAAAAAAGTCTGCGAGGGCATATATCTCAGAAGAATTCATAACTCACAATGTAATATACATAAATAGTTTGTCTAGACTTGGGCTGAGCTTGGTTTTTGGTTAGTATAAAACTAAAATACCTTATGTGTGTCTAATGCTGTGCATATAAGTGTGGCCGCTCCCTGTTTAATTATATTTCTTTTCACGTCATCATGACCAGAAAGGGCTTTTAACCTTTAACAAAAGAAAAGGGATTAAATACAAATATTATTCACATAAATGTCACCCATTGCTAAAATATAAAAATAACAAGACACCAATGTCTCAGGGGTAAAGTGAGAATCAGCTCGTTGATCGGCAGTATGTATATATACAATGTTCCCTCTAAGGTGTGCGGGTGTACGCGCGCACACTATTTGGCATTATGGGGCACACAATTCTTAACAAGATTTGTTTTTTTTATTTTCTCTCACAGCGTGCACAAATAATAACGTTGCTTCTTAAAAATTGCACAATATATTTTTTATGTGCACACCCTGATCCAAAATTAGAGGGAACATTGTCTATATATATATTATATTATTATTCAGGATCAATTAATAATTTTCATTATATAAAAATAAAATATTAAATAAAATAAAATAAAATATTTTTATGCATAGCAGTCAGACACAAGTGACGAGAAAGTTATATTAAAAAAAAGTGTAAATAAAAAAGATGCTATGTCAGATACGTTTTTTTTACTTATAAATTAATATGTATAATGAAACCCGGTTGCAGCGATCTGGGAAACAACATCAACATGATTAAAATGTCACATTTGTACAAATTTTGTTATTTTGGCTTAGATACAATGATAGTCCGCCTCAGATATCATAATATCCAGCAAAATAAGAGGTGTAAAGTATACCTAAAATAATTTCGAACCTCTATTCGCAATGTTGTATTTCTAGGAATGTTAAATCTTTGTGTCACCCGCATATCTGGTGGGGTACAATTTTTTTTACAAAAATCTCGACTCCGGGATGTAGAAAAGTACATATTTATAATCAGAGTTAGTTTGTATCATTGTGTTAAACCAGTAAGTACCATAAAAATAAGTACACATTTGTATCTTTATTTACGATTCAAACAAAAAAAAAAGATTCTTATTTTAATCTAACCATGTTAATTTTTAAAATGGTCTAGCTTGGCTACAATGTCACTCAGTTATACCATCAATGACATTATGACCGAGTTTCAAACAGACAAAGAACAGTTTCTCTTTGCGGAAATTCAAGTTTCCAGAAATATTATTATTTTTACTGTAATGTATTATGATATAACAAATGTGTGACACGCGCATGTTGGCAAGATCGTGGAAGGGAAAAAAGAACGTTGCATTTAGGTGCGCACTCTCTCGCACCGGAATCGTAGATCAGAACACATCTAATATAATTGTGAGATGTGTAATAAACTGTGTTGATGTTACGTCAAGTTATCTTGACTACCTGAATTCTCACACACAAGCAGTACATGAAGACACCATTCTTTGCGGCCGTAGCAAACCGGTGCAAGGACTTTACATTTACTAAGATACAGCAATACTTACAGTTTGAAACACTGCCTATTTATTTTTTCTTTATTATGAAATTCCAGCATCACATCAAGGATGAATGTCAATCCTCCGGCCTCTTCAACTTTCAAACAAAACTCATGACGCACAACTAATGTTGCGATGGTCAAAAGAATATCAGCAACAAAAGATTCTTGCGATTTGAAGTCTGGAAAAATAATTTTTCTATTATTAAATATACTTAAGTTGGATTATTAAGTTTAAGAAATTACATTTGTCTCAGGGTTTCATGGCTGTCTTGAAACAAACAATCTTGAAAATAGTTTTCAGTTTATAAATGAGACTAGATGTACATAACACGACATTTTGAAAAACAGCAGCTGTGATGATTAATATAATCTAATGTTGAAATGTTGACTGCGAACACAAAAACCATCACAAAACGGAACACTATAAAAAAAATTAGTTAGCTCATTGAAAAAAAAAACTTTTTTTTGTATAATGTTGAATATGTACCTGATATCATTTGTGTTAGAATATGAAGAGTATCGGTTGCGATGAGTCTAGCATGATCGTGGGCTTTTCCAAATTCCACTCTCACATCATCATCCAATACCAGGTGACGCATAACACAACAGACTTCTTTCAATACCTGCCATACAAACCATCAAATTGTTATTCATTATCAAGTGACATTCAATATTTAATAATTCAGTTCAGATAATCTTAACAGTAATATAATAGTTTGTTTGAACGTCTGTATGAGAGATCTTCAGTCAAATTGCGATAATATTTTAACAAGAGAGAGAGAGAGAGAGAGAGAGAGAGAGAGAGAGAGAGAGAGAGAGAGAGAGAGAGAGAGAGAGAGAGAGAGAGAGAGAGAGAGAGAGATCATTGGAACAAAAGGTATAATATTAATAACCAGATTGAACTTTCGGTGAGTAAAAATAATAATATAGAGATGAGGTTAATACAAACATTTGATGACAATTCAAGTCCCCCCTCCCCCCCTAATCAAGCTTATTGTGAACGTCACAAAACGAATACAGTGAGAATACGTCAACAATGTTAATAATTATTGAACAATGTGATTATAAGTCACAGTGTTTGATAGATTTGAAATGAATAAATCTGACTAATATGTATTAACTTTTTGATATTATTAAATAGAAGAATACCTTAGGATCTTTATGAGTTTCCAGCATGTTTCTCAGGTGATTTAGTATTTCTGCATCAAATATGCGCTGTCTGTTACGTTCATGCTTTATACAACATGTTGAGATCCACTTGAGTGTTGCTAAAATGACTGCATTGTCTGCTTGCCCATCAAGAAGCCTAAAAAATACATAATATATTATAAATTTCATTTTTTAAGGAGAACAATTTCAAATATTTGTCATAAACCTACTTGGTTGATATAGCGAAATTGGATTTTTTCTCAGATAGGAAAAGGTCCAGGTTCGAATCCCGGTAGCAACTAAAATATTTTTTCGATAAATAAATTTTTTCTGTATATATTTCTAGTTAATTAATTTAATTTGTATTCAATTATATGTATGTAATTCATTCTATCTGCAATCATTCTACTCTTTGCACTCCATTCCAATTAAGCTATGAATGAATTTTATAAGCAAAATAAAATATTTAGGTTTAAGCTTAATAATTTAAATGAAGTGTAAATTCAATGTAAATTTTTAATTTTTAATATACTTGTTCATAAAAGCAATGCCATCATCATTTAAAATGTCAGGCTGTCCGTCCATCAGCGAGATCATGGATTTGAGAGTGGCCAGCACAACAGCGCTGTCTGTTTCCCCCTTCTTTAAACAGTTGACTAGAGATGAGTAAGCACCTTCCTTGCTGGCCATCAGCTTGTGCGCCATGTCTTTGTTACATTCTGACTAATATAAAAATCAACATAAATGTTTTGATCAATGCGTTTCAGGATTTTCTAATATGATATAATTGTTTAGTCTGTTTATAACATGCATGCTTTGTGGCAAAAGGTTGGATATTATATCCCAGTCTCAGGAGACAAATGTTTGTATATGGATAATTGTGTGAAAGAACTGGAATGTATAAATGTGGGAGCGAAAATGGGCGATTTGATTGTATGCTGTTTATTGTACGCCAACGATGCAGTATTAATGGCGAATAATGAACAAGAATAACAGAGGCTAGTAAGTAAAATGTACGATGTATGCAAGGAAAGTGACCTTATTATGAATGTCAATAAGTTGAAAGTGATGGTATTTGAGAAGGAAGAAAGTAAGACAATGTGCAAAATACTTCTAGGTAACAAATGTTTGGAACAAGTAGATGAGTTTGTGTATTTGGGAAGTACGTTCGATAGAAACGGAAAGACAGAAAGATATCGAAAGGAGGGTGACTGCAGAGAATAAAGTGAACGGCGCTTTGAATGGAATTAGAGCTAATGGGAACTTGTCAACTGAGGCAATACTAGCAGTTCACAATGGAGTCCTGGTACCGACACTGATGTATGGAAGTGAGGCCTGGAGCTAGCAGAAGAGGAACGAAACTAGACTGAATGCAGTGGAAATGAGATCACTTAGGCGTATATGTGGCAGATCCATTTATGACAGAGTAAAGAATGAAGAAACAAGGAAAAAATGTAAAGCTGATCTTAGTATAGTGAGTAAGATTAAGAAAGGATCACTTAGGAGGTTTGGTCATGTGGAACGGATGAATGAGGAGAGAATGGTAAGAAAGATATATGACGCAAGTGTTGATGGCACCAGAAGCAGATGACGTCCGCAGAAGACTTGGGACGACCAAATAAACCAGATACTGGAAGATGGTCCTGTTAGAAGCTTCAATAATCAGCGAGCTTGTATGAATGTGGATGAGGCGAGAACTGTGTGTCAGGACAGAAGAATATGGCGCTCTATCCTCTCTGCGGGGAAACGGCGTGATGGTAAGTTAGTTAGTTAGGAGACTAATAATATTTTTCATAGCATAATAGCATAGCAAAAGTTTAGGGACATGTATGAAAAAACTAAGAATGTATATTGAAATAAAAATGCTCAATCATCTATATCTCTGCTTTATAAATGTAAGGGTTTATTTCAAACTTGTGTGGTAGTAATTCATATTTCTTAAAAAACATACTTTTAGAATATCTAATTCCTTTATCAGCTCCAGTTTATCTAAAGTGGCAGCATTTATAAGATTGGCAATATTTCTTATTGTAACTGCCACAATGTGATTGTCTGGCTTGCCGGAGAGAATCAAATCCTTTATGATATTTGAGAGATCCACGCCCTGTAATGAAAACAAAACATGTTTCAAAACTGTATCTATATATACAAAATTGAATGTATCTTTGTCAGTTCTTTATACAATCCTACACCCTTTGACCGATCTAATACAAATTTTGTAAAGTTATTCTATAGGATCCTGCGCAAAATATAGGCACCATCACCCTTACCCTGGCCAATCCATCATCTTCCCATGGTATAAATGTTATTAAATTATATTGAATGTTATCTGTTCAAAATTTTTCTCAGTTGCACTGTAGGACCCCAATGAAAATATAGTCATCTTAATCCGAATATCTCCTTGCTTGGACCGAACTATGCATATATTGTTACTCTTTAGAGCTTATGCAATACTAAGGCATCCCCCTAAATTTTAAAATTATAACTAAATCCAGCATGGACCACTGGTATGTACCCAATAAATTAAATAAAAAAAACAGCTATATGAAGTCCGCCATATGGTAACACACTCTGAGATCAGGGACCAGATTTTTGCACTTATTTGATGTCCAGGGTTTATTAACTCTTAATTCACAGACTCAAATACGTGGTCCTTAAAGATTGCAAGCGATAATACAGACAACCTGGAGGTATACAATCAAATACAATTTAACAAAAAAACTCTCAGGTTTTCGAGTTCACGCAAGCCATACAATAGCCCAGAAAACTACTCTTGAGGTTGAATTTATAAAACTTGTTATAAAAATTTAGGAAAATGATATTTAAAATTTTGTACAAATAAATGTTTATGTAACAATTTCAGATAATCAAGATACCTGTGCATGAAATTGTTTCACGGCATCTTCGATTGCTTCTGCTGGGGTCATTTCAAAATCGTCGATATTTTCTTGGACAACATCGTCGTACGTTTGCTGGGTTATAACACGTACCATTTTCAAAAAAGTTATTTAATTTATTTCAGTTAATGACAATCCAAATAGTTGTATTTGTATAAAATTGGTTGCTAATTAATACGCCTACACACGCCTGCACTTGCACATGCTCCACAAAATACAAATTATTTACAAATTAGCAAAAATATCAAGTGAGTGATGTGATATTTATGATTTAAACAAAATAATTTGTTCAAAACAGCCTTTCATTAAACAAAAAACTTTGAGGGATAAAAATATTAGTCATTGTTATTCAAATTTTGACAGCACAACGCTTCCCCGGCTAAATAATTCAGTTTCGGCAATATTTTTTATCTATGGTATAACGTTTGACAGCTTACGGCTATAGTTTTTTTATTTGATAAAAGCATAGATAAGGATAAAAGGCAAAACTTAATTGTAGTTTTCGTTATCAGTCATTAATAACTTAAAATTGTTAAGAAAGTCAAAGAAACCATAAATTGAAATAAAATTATGTTAAAGCGTTAAATTGGAAGATTTTGTGCTAATTTTATGCCTTGATGTGTAAGATAAGATTGTAAATTCGGAAAAATATTTATCACCCTTTTTTCAACACTCATAAAACAATGAAAATTATGATTAAATTTTTTTTCTTATTAAGTCGATCAATTATAGCAAGCTATGTAATCAGGTAACTGTATGGGTCTTCTTCTAAATTCTGTTTCTGCTCATGAAAATATATTATATATTATTTGAATTAAAAAGAGAAAAACTAATAACCAATCATTTAATATTAAACTATATACATTTTATTTGTACATTCAACTTCCGTTCAAGACAAACTTGGTAAAAAGTATTTTAAAAAGATGAATCTCGGGGTTCAAAGTGATTATTACACATTAATTATAAATACTTATACACATCTTTTATTAAAATTTGATTGTCCTTATAATCTCTTACATTATTTTAAAAAGAAAATTTAATTATTCTTTTATTCAAAGACGACAAAAATTATACTTATTATTTCATGGAACTGGGCCAATTCCGCATTTTAAGGTGAATATATAAATTAATTGAATTGTAGCTTAATTTTTTTAAGGAATAAAAGAACATTTCTGTGATGAGATTATTAGGGTTTAATATTTGATAAGGTTTGAAATCTGCGTGTACTAAATTAAATTAAGCGACAATTGAACCTTTCTCATACATTGATTCATAGATCGTTTCAAGAGAAGCGATATAAAATATTTAAAAAAAAGAACTTCAATCCGTTATTTCTTATTTTTTAAAAATTCACCTAATAACCTTACAATTCATCATCAATGTGTGGACATATTTTTGTATTAAAAATAATAATCGTAAGTTAATTGGTAATTCGGTTTATTTATTCAAATCGGTTAATTTTTATAATTTATATCTAGGATCGCCAAAATAAGATATTTTTTATTGTAGAACTCCATTTCACATATTAAAAAGAAATCGAACATTTTATTTTTATTTCTTACAGTAGAACCTCGATTATTCGGACTAATTGGGGATGAAGGTAGTCCGGATAAGGAAAAATCCTGATAATCGAAAAAAATCATAATTAACAGTGAAAGACATGTACATACACTATGAATAATTTTTATTTGTCTAGATTTACATATAGCTTCAATATTAAAATATTTTTTATTAAGAAATTTAATTATCGATTTTTGCTCAAAGCTAGCTGTTGCAAAAATAATGGACCAGATATTGGCAGTCTAGATGATCATCTTTGTATGAACGACATAAAAATACACTCTTCAACTTCTTTATTTCCTGATTTTTTCATAACTTGACGCTCTGATGTTCCATTTTCTGACATTAAACAATTAGTAAACTTTCACTTTGTTTTTTTATATTTGAGATCGTTGACAAAAAATCAACACCATAATTATTAGACAAAGAACGTCCCGAGTCACCGCGTTTCAAAGCAATAATTATATCCAATTTGTCTTTTAATGCTAATACAACACGTTTTCTTTTCGATGACATATCGGTAATATTAAATATAAATATTTAAATACTGCTCCAAATGGTTTGATTAATATCTATAACCAGCGGTTCGTGTAACAACGCGTATTGTATCACCACAAAGTATCCAGACAGATCATTGCCATAGAAATATGTAATTTGAATATAAATTATTTTTGAATATGTCAAATTATATTTTTATTACGACGCAAAATGTATTAAAAAGTATTGTATTTTGAACAATCCGGATAATCGAGGTTCTACTGTATTTTCATTTATAGAAACTATCGTTTTTTCATCTTAGTACTATGTCTTAGTAACAACCTTATCTATGGTAACAACTGTACTATTCCAAGGAAGAAAAATCGTCGTCAGTATAAATAAATTCAGCATAAAGTATTTGATTTATTTAAAATTTATAATATTTGACAAATATTTATTTAATGTTAAATATTAAGAGTTGGAGAATAAAATCCGTAGTCCATTCATTCTATAAATTATAATTTCATACCTATGATTACATACATTATACTAACATAAGTATAATCAAGTATTACATATGCAAAAAAAAAAATCTTACTTTAGTTGTAAACATAAAAAACATTTTGTATGGCTTTTTGTAATTGATCGGATGTGTGATTTATTAATTTGCGCCTCCGGGGTTCTGTACTTAATTTTGAATTTGATTTGCACGATCGATATTTTTAAAGTCGACATTATCACATCGAGATTTATGAAACATCTTACATTCAACGTTGTACCAAACTTAATGTGAGAGTTATTGTTAATTTTGAAGTAGGTATTCAAATATTTGATAGATCAAATCAAATTAAAAATTAAGAACTGGTTTCAAAAGTTGTATCATTCTGATGCATCTCTGGTCCTTCTTTTGAGCAGATTTTGTTATTTCTTTGAAGCAGAGTATGTTTTTGACGTCTATCAATCCAGACAAATCCTTGTCTATGGATAAATCTGAGACTTGTCAGGTCTCGGATCTGTTTTATTAAAAATTAAAATAATTTTTGCCGGCGACTGACACTATTATAATGTTTGTTGTGATTTAGACATCAACTAAAAATGAAACATTCGCTAATTTTTTTATCACAATCACTGATTTTTCTGCTATGTGTGAAGTATTTGTTTTGCCTTAAAAACGGTGAGATGCTACCAGATGTTTATTGCAAATTGAATATTGAAGGTGATGTTCTCTGCGATGATGTTTCCATGGAAGATAGATACATCTTCTACG
Source organism: Eubasilissa splendida (assembly GCA_031772225.1). Lineage (NCBI taxonomy): Eukaryota > Metazoa > Arthropoda > Insecta > Trichoptera > Phryganeidae > Eubasilissa > Eubasilissa splendida. The sequence continues at coordinate 14,968,476 of CM062862.1, read as the reverse complement.
ATGTTAATCCACCAGAAGGATTTAATTTGCGTCGTGATGTTTACATGAGAATGGCGATTTTCACACACGACATAATAAAAATGAAAAAGTACGGGAATATAAAATTGGTTTTGCCTCCATGGAACGATTTGTACCACTGGAGATCGAGAGATATCGGATTTCAAACTCAAATTCCGTGGAGTCTATTTTTTGATATTCAGTCCTTGAAAAAATTTGTACCAGTTGTAGAATTACACGAACTTTTCACAAAAGACAAGTTCTTGTCAATTGATAGAGTGTACATGTTACATCATTTTCCAAACGCATTCGACGACGGTGATTTCAAGGAAAAGTTTGAAGTGCAAGAAGCAAAAACCTGCCAACCAGAAGGTGAGTTTTGGGGCTATACAAATATCTCATTTAAGACTCACGAATGCGTCAATTTCCAAGGCGGAGCCGTCCAGCTTCGACACATCATAGATTTCCATCAGGAAGATAAAAAGATCATGTTCACAAATGCCGAAGTTGTATTACATGATGAGTACGGCACCAAGAAATATTGGGATGCACGCAAGAGCATGAAATTCAGTATTGGTTTAATCGACATTGCTGAGTACTTCATTGAAAAAGAACTGAACTGTTTCAGCCCAATTTGTGATAATTACATCGGCGTGCATTGGAGAAGAGGTGACTTTGCTAAAAGCAGGCGGAAAGAAGTGCCATCTGTTGAAAATACTGCCAAACAAATCTTTGAAATGATTAATGAACACTACCAATCGCTCATTACAACAGTTTTTATTGCCACTGACGCACACGAGGACCAGTTGGAGGATTTGGCATTTCTGTTGGAGAGTAAAGGCTTGGTCGTGAAGTGGTTTTCTCCGACAAAAGACGTAATAGTCAGGTATAAAGATGGCGGGATAGCTATTATTGATCAGATTATTTGTTCTCATGCCACCTACTTCGTGGGAACCCACGAGAGTACATTCACGTTTAGAATTCAAGAAGAACGGGAAATTTTGGGTTTCGATAGTCAGACAACATTCAACAGACTGTGTCCAGATTCGGGTCCATGTGAGAAAATGTCTCGCTGGAAAATTGTTAATTGAACCAAATCCTTTTATTCCAAATACTCACTCGAATATGTGATACTTATTTAGTATTAGCTTTTTTATTCTCATTACTTGTTATTTTTGATTTTATTATTCCATTACAATTACGAAGCAGTGTTTTGACATCAATTAGTGATGGTTATATCATTATTTAAACTATTATTATGACTGAAAGTATTTGATTGTAACAATGATTGGTAACTGATTATTCTTCTTTCTTCGAGCAATGACAACGTTAAATCTCAGTTAGGTACCAAACATCTCTGCAATCACAATTTACCATCACTAATATCAATGTCAGAATAACCTAGAAGAAATTCTATTATAATATATTATTGATCTACTAAATCAGATTTTACACCTCATAAATTTGTTTAAATGAACCACAAAAAGCTTTTCTGTATTTATGGGGAGAAAAAATGTTATTATTGTTAGTTAGACAAATAAGATACTAATGTACAAGTTTACCATTTAAGCCATTTATTGTGTATTAGGTTTTTACTGACTATTTAATGTTTGAAAGATTTTATTTGTATATTTTATAAATGTATATTTTGTGTTGAATTACTACAATCGATGTAACGAGATCATAAGATCAATTAACCAGAAAACTTAGAAAACAATCTGATTTTATAATAAGATGTATAACACAATACTTTATTTTAAAGGGTCGCATTAACCGGGTGGTAACAAAAATATTATTTAATAAAAATCAAAATTTTATCTAGAAGCCTGCCTTACACTTCAACATAATCTAGTGGCTATAAGTAATAAAACTGAATGAGTTGACGAAAGACAACTCGTGAACTGATGAAAAAACTGCATGGGCCACTGGAATATATCGATACATCTTATAATCAATAATCACTTGCGGTTAAATATTATGCAATAAAAATGTAGTTCGTCTCTATCATACATATTTGTAAATGATTATTCTGGAGCTCTGTTAGTGCACACATAATATCAGAAAATAAAACATTGTCATCAAGTTGGAGCCGCGTCATATAAAAGTAAATCACTCAATGTTATTTGGGGGCCAGGGTGATCTTGACTGCACTTATTCAGTGTTTACTTTTGAATATGATTTATCTCCGCGGATAATAACAAAATTTATATTTTCTAAATTACTCCGGATATTTAATTACTAAATCATGTTACTAAATTTCTATAATAATATTGATACAGCGATAGTTATATCAAAATCTAATAAATTAATGGCAATCTTCGTGTTTTTTTCAGAGTTTTTCATCTTGTGATGTCTGGTAGTGATGATAAACCGTTATGTGACTGTGTTTATGTCGATGATTGGTAACTGAGATTTAACGACGATTGGTAACTGAAATTTAATTGTCAGAGACTTATTTTCTAGTGTACCAGTCATTGCTCGAAGAATTACGTTAATTAGTTATCAATCATCGTTACAATCAAACAAAATTAGTCACAATAACAGTTAAAATAACGGTTTAAATAACTATTTACCATCACTAATCCATCACGAGCAATTCGCTAAGCCATGATTAATTATAAGATATTGTACATATATGAATATAATATAATGTCAGAAAGGAAGTTTCTTGAGAACAGTGGCCCTTTTCAGGACCAACAAACGCGGGATAACCAAGAAACTTCCTTTCTAACATTTATAGTGGAGCCCCGATTTTAAGTTTTTGAAGGGACCAACAAAAAAAATGTGTACAGAGGGAAAATATAAAATGGAGTATTAAAAAAACAGAAAAATAAAATATTTTTTTATTGAAAAGATTAAACAATGTTTTAGCTGCATGTTTTTTGTTGTTGTTTTTGAATAGTTCTTTCAATATTATAAATTATATTAAAGATTTCTGGTGGTACATTACTAATACTAGTAAAATATGCTTTGAGGCCTTCAATATGCCTCATGGCATCGATCTTTGTAGGAACTGGTTTTTGAGTTTTTGTTTATACGACTATCCAATATTTTATCAATTTGCACTATGTCCGATGTTATTACGTTGGAGTCAACGTCTAAGTCTAAGTTTTCATCGAAATATGAATAAATTTTAATTGCAGGAAAGATAAACGTAAAACAGGTTTTTAAATATATTAAAATGACAATGGACTGCAGAAATAACACACAGAAAACTTGAATTCTGTGCATGTAAAATCGGGGTTCCACTGTATGTATATTATCTGAAAACAAGGTACATATTTGTAAAACATTTTTTTAAGAATCTGTATCGTGAACATAAAATGTTTCTGTAAGTATATGTTCATATACAATATACTTTTGTATACCAAATATTTTTTATATATTATAACCAGTAATGGTTATATGTAATAAGTAAATTTTTCTAGTCTTATGCATGTCGTTATATACAGACTTGACTGTATATTTTAATATATATATATATACATTTCTTTATAAGTGACCAAAAGGTTCCCAAAAATAATGTTTTTATAAATGTATACAAAATATTAATCAAAAAATTCAAATTGGACCCTTTTGAAATTTACACCATATCATTTGCTTACTTACTATCGCGCTATTTCTCTACATACAAGGGCAGGCAAAAAGATAGCTACATTATTCTGTTCTGATGCATAATTTTTGCCTTGTTCACTTTCATGTGTGCTCATCAATTGTTGAAGCTTTTAACAGGGCTACCGGCCATCAATATCTGATCGTACCAGGTCTTTCGCAGACATAAGCTCGAAGATGGAAAAATGTTTGAAAACAATATGACCTTATTATCAATATTTCTGATATAAACATAAAATCTTGAAAAATAGGTTCAAAATGTATTCTATAATATAAATTATTTTATTTACGCAATCGTGCCAAAATTAATAGAATTATGAATTTATTATTAATTTCTTAAAATGTTGTTCTTTGGATTTTTTTTACTGTTATTTTATTGAATGTTGTTTATTTAGTATCTTTTGTGGTGTACTGGACAGTTACTGCATTTTTAAAAATACAGTAGAACTTCGGTTTACGAACTTAATTTGTTCCTTAAGACTGTTTGAAAACTGAGTTGTTTGTAAACCGAAACAATTATTCCCGTAAGAATCAATAAAAAATGTATTAATCTGTTTAAGACCCTTAGAAAATGGCCCTTTATCATCTTTATTTTCTTCTTGCTTGAAATCCTATAAAAGGAATAAAAATTCATGCTTTTAACTTAAAAGTAATTGAAAGTAATAAAACGAAAAAAATAAACATAAATACAAACTTTATTTTAACATATCTTACAATGAGACATAAAATTATCATTAAACAGACTTATAACATGATTTGATAAAGTTTTATTACAAAACTTTACATCTCACTCCACTTCATGCACATTTCATGGATTGAGGACTTAGTAACATCTTCCATTCATTCATCAGTTTCTGAAATAATATTTCCTCTGTTACCATCTTTTGCTGCTCATTAAAAAGCTGTTCCAGTTCTTCCGTAGTGAGTTCTGAGACTGCCTGCCTATTCGTATACCGAAATTCTGTTCGCAAACTGAAGTATTTTTTTATCAGGATTAATGTTTGTAAACCAAATTGTTTGTAAACAGAGTCGTTCATAACCGAGGTTCCACTGTATATAATACGCTTATTCAGCACTCTGCCATGTAATTTTGATTTCAAAAAAGTATTGTACTTTTTTAATCTTAAATTTATGAGATTGTTGGATTGTTTTTAACAGTTTTTGGCCCGGAGCAAAAATAACCTTTGTTCTGGGCAGGTAAATGGTTAAATATTAATTTGACTGGAATTGAATTAAATCATTTGACATTGACCTGTATTTTGAATCTCACAGAGTAGATAGAATATTGCTCGTTGGTCGATGATGGTGTGAATTGTGGTTGTTGATGGGATTTGATTAATTTTTGTTTATTATTCAATGAAGATTTGACAAATAAATACATGCCAGTATACAATATTTTGTATGTGTGTACTTATCTTAATACTCAACACAGATAAATAAAATTGAAATACTAGATAAATAAAACTGAAACTGTGAAACAATAATTGTCTTTTAATTTAAAAATGATGACATTTCATAATCTACATATTAGTTATTAGTATATATATATATATATTATCTAATTATTATTATGTGATGTTTGATATAATTTAATTTTCTTTTATAACACTACAACATTTTCAGTTAAAACTGCCAGAATCAACCACCTCATAGATACATAATTTTAGGTAATATATTCCTATTATACTATGAGTAATAATAAGAGAGAGACTATGAGAAAATTATCGACATAAAACTTCATCCGCCACACACTGCGCATCGCATCTTAAAACTTAAGTCTCGTTAGTTGTGCCTACATTCACTTAGCTAAGTGCTCATAGACAAACGGGAATGTCGCGCTGGTGGCCGAAGCAACTAGTTGTAAAAAAAGAAAGACAAAATGTCACTCCCATGGACGAGTGAAACTTCTCTGACTGGAGTTGGAAGGCTTATTTATTATACAGATTAAGATGAAAATAGGTTATGTGAATACATAATAAAATGCGTACAAAGGCTGTTTCCTTACCTTTGGATAAATTAACAAATAATATCTTTCATCATTTCTCTGTTCTGCGCCTCTGTTCGCCAGTTGTCGAGAACATGTATATAATTTCATACTACTGACGCTTCGTCTCCCTTCTGGTTCAATAATTATCTCAGATAAATGATACCAAGCGACCTGTCATTTTAAAAATATTTTTTATTTTTATTTATAAAAAATAGAGATCCGTACATAGAATACGTGTCACATTAATATTTTTAGTATTTTCATACTAAGCTAAACGCTTGTGCTATGGATGTAGGAGTAACTTGCTGGTCTAGGCGAGTGTCTTAACCACTAGACTAACAAGCGTGTCAAATGTCAAAATAGATTTTATAGATCAAAAATTTTGTTGAACATGCGATACAGTAATCATCACTGTACAGATAGTAATGCGCTAACCAGTCCAGGAACACATCATTTTTTAGGACAAAGGCACCCGGAGATGCCTTGTTGAGGTGATAGGTCCCTAAGTCTCATAAGACAAGAGGTGAATGGTGAATATATAGATATATTAAATGTTGGTCATGTTAGAAAGCCTGAGTATAGACCAGGCGAGAGTTGAATCAGGAAAGTCCATCTAATTGTTTTTATATATTTGATAATGAAGAGAGATTTTATTTTCAGTTCTACCACAGTGATGTGAGGGCCTATTTTGATGAAAATCAGCTGAATAGATTGATTGGAACTGCACCACTGGAGTTCTTTTTATGGCGCTGGATTAAGATTTATGGTACAAAACAGGCAACAAATAAATTAATGATTCAAGATGTTTGAAATTTCATTGACTTGCGTTATCAACAGTGCCTGGACCAGAATGATTTGTGATGACTAAAAAAAATAAATACATTTATCTATAATTTAAATTATAAAATATACAAATTTAGTTTAATAAACATTGAGTTTATAACCATTCAAAGTGCAGTGGCGTAACTGAAAAAAATGAACCCAAATGTTCAATGGAAAATAAATATTGGGTCCTAATGCAGAATGGAAGGGCGCCCTTAATATGTAATGTAAACATGATAACATGATAGAAGAGCATTATTACTATGCTTTATATCAAAAACGTAATAATTTCTTACTAAATAATATTTATATAGATCCTATTAAAGTGTATTTATTATTATTTTTTTAATCGGCGATACGAAATGAAAAAAACCTAATAAAAACACACATTAATAGGATCGATATAGATAGTATTTAGTATAGGGAATTATTTAAAATAATTCATTTTCACTAACACAAAGTGTTTTAAAAACATCGAAAATTAATCATATGTACTGCAAATTGAATGGTTTATAACTTTATTAATATTTAACATTTTTCTGATTTGGTTCAATGCAGATTTGTCTCCGTAATCTCAGTTTTAAGATTATTATTTGGGGGTTAGGACGGTGGTTAAATGAAATAAATGTGATTGGCGTATTTATTATGATAGTATGATAAAAACAATGAAGACAGATAGAATTAAAGAATGAATGAAGATGTAGAAGGTGCACGTGTATTATGAAACGAAATGAAACGAGTTGGTGGTCTTGCTCGGCGAGCGTGAGCCGGCAAGACCGCCGTTGTGAAACTGGAGAGACTGCATGGCGATGAAATGCTCGAGCCAGACTTGTAGCAGCAGCCGGCAGTGCTGTCGCTAGCGTCGGTGCCGACTGAGATGGCGGTGGATTTGAATTCCGATCGCTATAATTATAAGGAAATATATTTCGTATATGTAAGAATTTTCTATTGCAATTTTGTGGCACACGGAAAATGACTTTAATGGCCGCGGTCTTTCTAATAATGTTTGTATTTCCTTAATTGTGGTGAATAACATTCAGTTTACTAGTTTTACATTAGTGTGAAAGTCTTATCTAAGCAATTGTTTTAAAATAAGTCAAATCTAGTGTATAAATTCTGATATAAATTAACAATAACTCACATTATAGTAAAGTAATGCGAAAATTTGAATTATTAAGGAAAGTGGCATTTTAAATAGTGAGATCAAAATTGGTGTTTTATCTCGCCCACTATTCATGACAAAAAAAGTATTTTAAGGCATCTATTTGCACTCGCAACTGAAAAATCTTGTTTCATTTGGTTAACCTAACCCAACACATTAGCGGGGTGCTACTGTATATACCCATCAATAATACGATAAGCGTGATTTTGTAATATTCGTGAGAAATTATTTTTATATATGTTGTATTTTATTTCTCGCTATGGGAAAAGCATCGATACCAACTATTGTATTCAGGTCGCCGACTTTTTGAATTATCCAACATGGGCCACAATGCATCATATTGGCTGCATTGGCATAGCTGCGCCTCTGAAAGGGCGCACCCAGTATAAAAAGATAAACTGACAATATGTTTCAAAAATAACATTTAAAAAAATAAATACCTTCATTCCCTTAAAAATAGGTCGTGTGCATTTCTCATTAATTTTATTTCCCGGTTAAGAGAAACAGTCCTATTCAGGAATCGAACCTCGAATGATTAACGATTTAATTACAGCCCTCGGATGGAATAGAGTGTTCGCCGGCTTCACGTCTTCATACGGGCAGATATCATCGGGCAAATTGCGCGCCACACCTCCCCAGCTGCGAAGCGCAAATAATAATGGTGTACACGACCGAGAGGAATTTCGCTGAGATAGTGAACAGGTCCGAAGCGCGAGAGCTTTCTCGGGCTCGGGCGAATAATGAAGGCCCGTGTTCTCGGATGAGATTTACGTCTCGAGACGGATTATGCACCTATGAGATTATTTGGAGACTGACTCTCGGCTTTCGTAGTCCACCGTGTAAATATTAGAAAGTACTTTCATGCATGTTGGAATTAATTTTACGTCGCCAAACAGATGGGAAATTGCATGAAATTAGTGTCGTGAAATCTTTAGCATCACAGCATCCGTGGCATCATCAACACCAAATGCAATGGATTTTTTTGTTTTCAATGTTTTATTGTTATAGGTATTACGAAGCGATCGTATATTAGCAACTACATCTCTCATAGTTTCCATCTCCATGGCTTCCATAATTGCCTCGTAGGCCGCTTTTTGGGCATTTCTATTTTGTACTGAGGGTGTTTCGGATCCCAGAGATACTCTTTCAGACCGAAAAACTCACCGGTAATTTTAATAATAATTGGAACATTAGCTAAGAAATCAATAAAGATACGGGAATTTGAATATTTTGCCCATGTGAAGCGAAATTTGAGAAATATATATATAATACAACACTCTTCACCTTATCATCAGTGCAAGATCGAATCACGAAAAAAAGGGTCTGGTCGCAGGTAGACATTGTAGTTGCGAGATCTAAGAAAATTTTTCAACAGATCTATCGTTTTTTTTTAAATCAGGGATGGGGACGCTCAGAAAAATTTCGCCCGAGGGCGCCACAGAGGCTGGGGCCGGCACTGTACATACGTAAGTCTCGTAATTCAGAATTTAATATTAACGGGTACTTAGCAGGAATCAACAGGAGATGTAATAGCCGTAATACAAAATACACAATCAGATTTCATTGGATTTTTAGTAAGTGCGGGGCGGAGTAATACTCGCACATAGCTCGATATTAAAAAATTAGATTTATTATGCACACAGGCCATACATATTCATACAGGTGAATATTATGTCCAAGGCCGAGTTAATTGTTAGATTGATAAATCCCTTATATAAAAAACAAATGTTTTATTTTCACATATAAGATTATGAAGTTCTTCAAACTTACTTCGGAAACAGTGAATATCAATTTTATATGTAGGTATTTTAACACATTTTAATAAATAGCGTTTGACATCTGATTGAGGCCAGCATACGTTAATGAAGGAGGAAAGAACAAGAATAATAAATATAAAGAATGAAAATAATCTTTGTAGCTTTGCCTGTTATATTAATATTTAAATATTATGCATTTCCTTAGCATAACCTCCGACATAACAATGATGCATTGTGTCATCTATCAGTGCCTTTGTCCCGGATTAAATGGCGCCGCGGGCGCGCCGGCCGCCCGCACTTACGGCATAGACGCCAAGCTCGTCGTTGTTTATGGCCGCGATACGTGCAATTTAAAGATGATTGCCCTAATCGATAAAACATGAGGATGGCGAAATAAACTAAATTGAGCTTTTACAGGGCTTCGTATTCCCGCGCCAACTCCCCGATTTCATGGAATGTTTATCAGCGAGACACATTGATTATTAAATTCGGTACATCCTTACGTCAAAACTAAATGCAATGGAGGCGTATTATTTCAAATATTCAGGCCTATTCTCAAAATTGCAATATTGAAATGAAGGTGATTGTTAGACCAACCCTCAAAAATAGACAGTATGTAAATTAACGTCCGTGTTATATTTGAATGAGAGAGAGGGAGAGAGAGTGAGGGAGATAAACGTACCATATATATAGTTGTACCTTATCAAGGCGGTATAGTTGTAAAAATTGCCCATTTGGAATTTCCATCGGGTTGCACAAATCACGCAAACGACGTCTTTCCATTCTCGAGTTTCGACTAAAATATAAGTTTTTGGTTAAAATAAGTACTAATACAGTATTCAAAGTTCACAGAAAAAGGTTTGTTCATAAATTACCTATTGATTTCCTCATCCGCAGCGTCGTAGTGAAGAATCACGGCCAATCCTGTTGCCATTTTTATGTTTTGACAGATTATGGTACGTTTATCTCCCTCACTCTCTCTCCCTCTCTCTCATTCAAATATAACACGGACGTTTAATTTACATACTGTCTATTTTTGAGGGTTGGTGTAACAATCACCTTCATTTCAATATTGCAATTTTGAGAATAGGCCTGAGTATCTATCTGTTTATTGGCGATCATAGCCGTTTCAAGGAGGGCCATTTAATGAGAAAAAAACAGTTCCACAAATTATACTTTCAAATCTTACTGGAAAGTATTTGAATATCTGTCAAAACAACAACTAGGTTAATAACATTACACGACATTTATCCATTATATTGTATAGCATTATTGACTATCGAGTTGTTCAAAGTTTTAAGCAAGCCAAGTAGGCAATAATAATGCTCCCTCTAAGGTGTCATGTTGTCAGGTTGGCGATCATGTTGCAATATGTAAGATCACCAACATTTTGGATAATGAACCAGTTTCTGAGGTAACACAGCCAAGGTAATCTCTTTCTGCTTATACCCGTGCTGCCTTTTATCTTCCCATGCATAATATGTTATAAAATATCATATTTTAATAATATCATTGCGGGGAATGTGTCCAAAGTATACATCAATACATTTTAATTCGTTTTAACATATCATTCAGTAATATGGTCAATCCAGGAGATCTTTAGCATATGTCAATAGAGCAACAAGACAAAAGGACAACACTTCGAAGAGACACGACCTATGTCATTTTCCTATACAAAATAACGACCTCCAAAGTAGACTGTCCTGATTACTCAAACGTATATCCATTCGAGTGCCATTTAGGTCAACCAGAACTAATCTCACATGCAACCTTCCACATTGTAACACCAATGCCAAACAAAACTCATTTTTCTACTGAGCCTCCCTTTATTTCAACCCACTCTTGAATGAATTAGACATTTTTAATACTACAGTTACCACGATGAAATTAAAATTGAATATAATATATAAACCTTAATGGCCTTCATTCTATTTTTATTACATAGATTTTATTCCCTATTCGCATAACGCTTAAACTTATTAAATCAAATAATAAGTTTGATGTGATATATCAACATTACTATGGAAAGTAGAGTTTTATATTGTTACGTCAGTTTTTGATATTTTTAGAAGCTAGAAGAATAAATTACATTTAATCACACCATTTCGGGTTTCAACTACGATTTAAAATGACTAACTAACTTACCGTTTCGCCGTTTCACCTATCTTCTGCCCTGACATACAATCATCCGCATTCATACATCTTCTTATTCAAGCTCGTTGATTGTTGAGGCTTCTAACGTGACCATCTTCCAGTATCTGGTTTATCTGGTCGTGCTAAGTCTTCCACGGTTGTCCTCTATTTCTGGTGCCATCAACACTTGCGTCATATATCTTTCTTACTATTCTCTTCTCATTCATCCGTTCCATATGATCAGACCACCTAAGTGATCCTTTTATTCATTATGACTCTGTCATAAATGGATCTGCTACATATACGCCTAAGTGATCCACTGCATTCAGTCTACTTTCGTTCCTTTTCTGTCAGCTCCAGGCCTCACATGCATACATCAGTGTCGGTACCAAGACTCCATTGTGTACCGCTAGTCTTGCTTCGGTTAACAAGTTCCCATTAAATATTATTCTTATTAAGAACACATTCTTATTGTGAAGTTAGTTGTAATTATTCAGAACATAGGTCTGTGATATTTTAAATACAAATTAAATGTATTAATTAGAAAGATATACATATAAAATCAATTTTATCGAAAAATATTCTTGTTGCTACCGGAATTCGAATCTGTATGTATAAGTATATCTTTCTAATTAATACATATAATTTGTATTTAAATTATCACAGACCTATGTTCTGAATAATTAAAACTTCACAATAAGAATGTGTTCTCCTTAATAATATATAAGTTGTATCAATGTGACTAATATTTAATAAAAATGAATTGTTCATTATGACGTCTCCTATCGGTTTACTTAAAGGTATTTAAGACTTTCAAATAATGGAACGATAGATGTATTAATTTGAAAAGTGTAACGTATAGGTTTGAAAATTTGGATTGGAAGAGATCCACGTTCGAATCTCGGTAGCTGTTAGCGCCGTTAGATTAGATTAGATTAGACCGTGTTAGATTATCAAAATATATCCTTTCCTTTTCTCTTTCCCAACCTATTCTCTAGGCACGAGTAAGAAAGAAGATATCCCTGCAGTTTCAATACGCCCGAACGACTTCACTGCTTTTTTTGGAACCGAACCCGGCACTCTGCCGTCGCTGTAAATCCGCTTTATTACCGCTTATTTACTACCGCATTAATAAAATAATTATAATTTAATCCCGCTAATAGAAGCAAACAATTCCTTTAACGCGAGTGTCAACAAGTGTTTTGTTATACAATTCTGCGTCGCGAGTGAATTGGTAGACCCAGGGAGACAACCAGAACCAGTTTCTAGAGATAGGCAGATATACAAGTAAGTGCCATCCTTTCTTTATCTCCCGATATTCCACGAAATTCCAGTAGCAACAACAATATTTTTCGATAAAATTGATTTCATATGTATATCTTTTTAATTAATACATTTAATTTGTATTTAAAATATTATTCCATTCAACGTGCCGTTCACTTTGTTCCCTGCAGTCACCCTCCTTTTGGTATCTTTCTCAGCCTTTCCGTTTCTATCAAACATACTTCCCAAATACACAAACTCATCTAGTTGTTCCAAACATTCATTACCTACAAGTATTTAGCACGTTGTCGTACTTTACTCCATCTTAAAAAATAGTTTTGAAAACCACAATAATTTCATTAATAACTAAAATTTTTTTTTTATGTATTCACATATTTCACGTCAGCCAATGGCCGAAAAATGAAAAATTGAAAACTATTATTACAGTGTTGTAAATTTTTATTAATAAAACACAAAAATTAGAAGATATCCTGTTTTAATATTTTTAATAACATACAGAAACCATAAAATCACAAAAATTGTTTTGAAATCTGAGACAGAGAAGCCACAGAAACGGTAAAATAAACGACTTGAATTTCAACTGATAAAGCTTCCACAATATGGACAAACTTAGTTCTGGGCATTCTGGTTGATCCAGGAAGCGAAGGAGCTGACCCTGGTGAAGACATCAGGGTATCCTTTAGCGCATGGGTATCCCCAGGACACAATACCGACCAGCTGACCACCGCCGACCAATGGACCACCGGAGTCTCCCTGGAAAACAAAACATAACATCGTCAGTTAAAATAGTAATATTATTTTTAAACAAATAATACTTATCTTGGGGCTTACGACCTGTCTTCGGCTGGCTTTAGTGATTACTTTATATAAATATACCGTTCACCATTCTCACCCATTAATCAATCTACATATCTATCAAACTTTTGAAAGCTGTATATATGTTAATATGTGGAAACACTTCAAGTATCATTACACTATCGTCGTACGCCCTGTAATTACCCATACTTCTATATATTTCTATTAAATATAATAAAAAAATGGCTTCGTCTTTATGAGATATCTACAGTTTGTTTAATAGCAGTGCCTTTGTAGGTGAAAATCCAGTAATTGTGTGTTTTTGGACATATTCAAATATTGGTAATATTATTATTAATAATAATAATATAAACAGATTTCTTAAATAAGCTTTATTTAAAGTTTTAATAGTCAAAGGTAAAAACTTGACACTCGGGTACCTCTGCGCGTCCGAAGACGGGCTCGAGCACTTTAGTTTTAGTTTGTGTCCGTGAATCATTTAATATCAATGGTGAGTAATGTTATGAACCTCACTGGTTATTAATAAGATTATTTGATTTTTTTAATATTTAGTTTTATATAAGTAGTATATGAACGTTGTGCAATAGATTTGGTACACAATAACAGACAGCTTTCTTAAATAAGCGAGTATTTTAAGTGTCAGTACTCAAAGGTTAATGTAATTAAATAAAATAATACTTAGTTTTATACTACTTTATAATGTACATATACAAATGTCAGGACAATTTAGAATAGACAGACATTTGTGTATGTAGATAATGAAGTGGTTTAAAACTAAATATTTTTAAATTTAATTATAATATAAAGTCACAAGTGCTTTATTTCTTTGATAATTAAATATATGCTACATAACACAATAAGCTATGTTACATAACATAACATACCATGTAACTATGCTATGTTACATTATATAATACTCTATATGTTCCAGTGCGCAGGTTCCAGTATATTTAGATATCATTTGACAACGGCTAAAAAATATTACTCAAGTAAAGACTTACGTGGCATGCTCCTTGTCCGGCCCTGGTGAAGGTGCAGACTTGGGTGCTGGATACGCTACCGATGCTGGACATCCTCGACTGGCAGTCGGAGACGCTCAACGTGTTCAGGGTGATGGTCTGGAGGTTGTTGGGGATGTTTCCGGGGTACTGGAATAAAAAAAGCATCGATGACCCCAGCTTTACATGCGCCATGTCGTCGTATGACGTATGACAATAAAGATAACCATTGAAATAAGTGAATATAATAATAAGTCCCGATTATTCGTCCATTTCACCTTCCTATCAAAAATAAATCTGAGTAATATTAACTAAGCCGACGTAGTTCAAGTCCCGTTAGCAGTTCATTTTATATGGAAAAAAATTTTGTTATTTTTTTTCAGTGACAATTTTTTTTTTGTTTTAAATATTAGATATTAGTAATATGAAATTAGTTAACATGGTAAACAATAGTAATTATTTAAAATGGAAATATTACGCAAATAATATAATAAGATTTGTATGCCCAAAATAATAAAAAAGAGTATTTTGAATTACAAGATTTTGTGATCACGTAATGTATTTAAAACACAATCGCGGAAAATAAATTAAATTATTTTTTCGCGAGATTAGATAAATTGATTAATTAATTAATTAAAATGGATTATAATTATACACTTATTTTAAGTCTACACATGGCGTGACAAGATTAGATTTTATATCATTTTTGAACTTTGGAGTATTTAAAAAGGTCTTACAAACAAATACATATATATAATGTATATGAATATATATTTTTCATTATCTTTTTATATGGGGAGATTCTTTTCCTTATAGCGCATGGTATGGTTTATTATACGAGTATGGGAAATTTTATAGGATTTATTATGATTGTACATATAGTATTAATATGATGAAAATAAATATATACATATAAAAAATATGGTTATTAATTTAATATTATAAATGTCTTATGAGAACACATTCTTATTGTGAGGTTGTAATTATTCAGAACATAGGTCTGCGATATTTTAAATATGAATTAAATATATTAATTAGAAAGATATATCGAAAAATATTGTTGTTGCGCTACCGGTATTCGAACCTGGATCTCCTTCCTAATCAGGGAAGGTACATTATCCAACTACGCTACAGCGACAAATAATGGAACGATAAAATGTATTAATATCAAAAAAATGACATATAAGTTCGAAAATTTGTTGCTGTAGCATAGTTGGATAATGCACCTTCCCCGGTTAGAAAAGAGATCCAGGTTTGAATCCCAGTGGCGCAACAATAATATTTTTCGATAGAATTGATTTTATATGTACATATTTCTAATTAATATATTTAATTCATATTTTATTATAAATGTTTTCACCAGCCTTACAACAGTCTTTCTTTTAGATGAAATCGAGGTAAAACATTAAAAAACGAATTAATATTACTAATTAATTAATTATCGATAATAAATGGTCTTCAATCTATTCGTATAGGTACTGCGACGAAGATTGTATGATATGATACTTTTTAATGCAACAAGTAAATTGCATAATTTTTTGCAGGACTTTACCATTTCCTTCGCATTCTTTCCTCTTTAAACAGTGTAATAACACATTTTTGTTTATCTTTTTATTAGTATGTACTATTTTTTTAGTTTACTAATTTGTATGATATTTTCACTTTATCCAGCAAAAAAGAAACTTCACATTTTTATATCATGTCATATGTTATTACATATTAGTACTGTTTGTTATTCATAAATAAATGAAATAAAATGAAGATATGCAACCCCGAGTGTCCATTGTCCCACATTTTCCTATGTCAACTATTATTCGTCGCCACGTACTTTTGCATTTGCCGTCCTCCGAGCGATGCAGTTCACCCATTCCAATTTAATTACATTCCATTATATCACTCAACCACTCTCGTATGTACGTCTCTTCGTGTAATATAATAAAATAAGGAATTTAAAAAATATTATCGAGTGGTCACTTTGGTTAGGCGGTCTCAGAACTAATTACGGATCGAACAAAATAATTGTGTAAATAACTATTTACCATCACTAATAAATATATAATAAGGAATATAAAATGATCGCTTGAATTAGGGGTGTTATATAAAATAATCACTTCAGTTGGTAACCCCAAAGAGTCCCACCCTATCTCGGATCGTTATGAGAGTTGTGCACTTCCGCTTCGATTCCACTCACCAAAGCAACGCGTGCATTAATTATCAAAAATTTTAAATCTTTTTAATAGTTAAGTTCGATTAAATATGAATTAAATATGTTAATTAGAAAGATATACATATAAAATCAATTTTATCGAAAAATATTGTTGTTGCGCCACCGGGATTCGAACCTAACCTAACCTAACCGGGGAAGGTACATTATCCAACTATGCTACAGCGACTACAGCGACTATGGATAATGCACCTTCCCCGGTTAGGAAATAGATCAAGGTTCGAATCCCGGTGGCGCAACAACAATATTTTACGATAAAATTGATTTATATGTATATCTTTCTAATTAATATATTTAATTCATATATAAAATATCACAGACCTATGTTCTGAATCAACATCACAATAGAATGTGTTCTCCTAATAAGTTCGATTAATTTTGTTCCGGCAGTTAGTTAACGAAGAATACCTGTGGCTTTTCTTCACAGTTCACTTTTTTTTAAATGAAGATTGTAAATTGATCAGATATGTTAGACTCACGCTAGTTGTTCCCCATCCGGTGAGCTTGACTGAGACTCCAGCTCCGACGGTGCTGGTGGAGAGAGGGATGGAGGCGACATTGGCGGCTCCGCTGATGGCGGTGCTGGTGATCACGACGGCGACGTCATTGGTGATGGTGTTGGCGTTGTAGTTGGGGTGGGAGGTGATTCTGGACACGGAGTACCTGGTGCCGCCGGAGTTCAGGGTGGTTGTTCCTACTACAACGATCACGCTGCTGGCTGATGTTCTGGAAGAGGAATGCAATTGTGTCAAATTACATCTCGATGAGAGATGTTACGATACGTAGTATAGACGTGCTTGTAGGTCTAGTGCAGGGGTAGGCAGACTTTCTAGTGAGAAGATCCAAATAATAAGTAAACAGAATCTCAAAATATATTTTTATTCAAAACTTAAATCCACAATACAGTCGTAGAATATTATATATGGTAGTTATAGTGCTCTACTTATAAAACAAGATAACCTAAATAATTAAATACTAATTAAACACTTTTCGGGCTTTGTAAAGTTTACTGGTTAGGTTAGGTTAGGTTAGGTATGATGACCTTGCATACTATTTGTTCAATTTTAGTCATGATTGTAAATTATCGTCGGTTAATTTTCATTTTAAATTATTTTTTATTTGATTCATGGATGAGAATATTTGTTTACACAAATAGATCAAAGATCGTGAGAATGGCATATGCTAGTTTTTTTATTGTGTCATATATTGTAGACAAACTATTTCACGTATCAGATATTATTGTACGTATATCAAAATATGAGTTGGAGTTGAAGAGTCGCAGATGCCTATGAAAAGAGCCGCGGTCTGCCGACCCCTGGTCTAGGGTGGTAACTCGTCTAGTAATCTAATGTCAAGTCAGAGTTGTATTGAAGCAAGCATAGGTTATGAGGAGAGAATGGGACGAAGATATTTGACACGAGTGTGGATGGTACCAAAAATAGAGACGTCCGTGGAAGACTTGTCATTAGTGATGGTAAACTATTATGTGACTGTGATTGTGACGATGATTGGTAACTAAAATTTAACTGTTGGAGGTTTACTTTCTAGTGTACCAGTCGTTGCTGGAATAATCAGTTACCAATCATATAATATTTACAATTGAACACAATCACAATAATTGTTTAAATAACGGTTTATCCATCACTACTTGGCATTACCAGGTAAATCAGATACTGAAAGATCGACCTATTAAAACCTCAATAATGGACGAGCTTGCATAATTTAAGACGTATATATAAACATATAAAGGAAATACGTGTAGTTAAAAACACTCGTAGTTTGTTATTTTTTAAATAAATATTGGGTGCTAGTAAAACGGTTGATCACTTGGAATTATTTAAAAATTGTTTATTTATTTATTCCAAAAAGAAACAGCACAATAAAGGTAAGATATCTTTTAATTTTTTTTCCAATACTGATTAATTTAGTTAATAGTCCTAGTGTGTGAGAACAAGTAATAAAGGATTTTTGGTTTATTAAGTTTGTTTAAATATATTATTTATTGGTTTTAGGTATGTGTATGTTTGAATATCATTTGAAATATATACATTTAACTTATTGAATATACATAAAAATTAACAATTACAATACATAATTAAATGTTTTTTTAAATTGTATTTCATACGTCTGTGCAAGTCTTAGCATCTCTGTCGCATCTTTTTCAAATCTATAATAATGTTACATATATAATAAATAATTGACTTACCCGACAACGCAGTGGGCAGCGGTGACGATGGTGCGCGCATTGAGGATGGATCCTCCGCAGAAGTGGCTGTTGCTGGTGGACCTCAGGGACACCTGGTAGGGAGCTTCTGTGGAGCCTGCGTTAGACCCACCCACGATACGCCAGCCGTCCTCGCTACCATCATCAGTCGCTGGGGCACCTGAAGCAAGAAAATAAAAATCACGATCAGCTGATTGAATTCCAACACATTCATCTATGTTTCAATAGAGCAACGATCACACTGATCAATTTTAAGTAGGTAGGTTAGGTTAGGTGCCTAATATTAAATTATTCCACAATTTACATTTGTTTTTAGCTCAAATAAAGTATTATATAATATTAAGGAGAACACATTCTTATTGTGAAGTTGTAATTATTCAGAACATAGCTCTGTGATGTTTTAAATACTAATTTAATGTATTAATTATAAATATATACATATAAAATCAATTTTGTCGAAAAATATTGTTTTTTCGCTACCGGGATTCGAACCTGGATCTCTATTTCCAATCCGGGGAAGTACACTACCAATTGTGTTATAGCGCCAGTATTTTTCATGACAAATTTTCGAATCTAATATATCTGTCGTTCTATTATTTAAAAGCCATCTACATTGTTTTTACGGAATCTCAAACCGACTGCAGACGCTAGAATTATCAATTCATTTTTATTAAATTTTGGACACATTGATACAACTTATATTATTAAGGAGAACACATTCTTATTGTGAAGTTAAAATTAGCACAATATTTTCGACCAAAATTTATTTTATATGTATATATTTGTAATTAATATATTAAATTAGTATTTATTATATAATATTTAATACACTGTGAATATGCACATTGTGGTTTAAATAATACGCTTTTTATTTGAATTCTGGACGTTAGCAATTAACCAACCCTGAGGCACGTTATTTAGTGTCCTTGTATATTTGTTAATGTAACCTTAATTTAAGTATGGTACATTATATGTATACAATTGGTAAATTGTTTCCACTATGAAAAAATAATACACCCAATAGAAGAGACGTTTATAATAATATATATAATTTTTTTTTATATATTTGTGGATGTCAAGAGAAGAGGTACGAGGTGCAAATTTAGAAGTGATTTTAAGATACAAAAGTGAGAGAAAGTTAAAACAATGAACATTTTTATGATTTTGAATATTCTAAATAAATATAAAAATAAATCAACATATAGTCCTACGAAGTATCAAGTCAAAATAAAATCAATAGACATAAATACTTAGTATTTCTATTTAATATTAGAGTCGACTACATCTACGTATATTTTTTGAGACCTAATTTTCGAAAAAATCTCTCCAGAAATGAGAATTGTTGAAATTAAAAAAAACCTTTATATTTATAAAGAAGTTCCATATATTTAATTAAAATATGATATAAATTCACTATTATCACAAATTATATATTTTTGAACACAAATTTATAAAATAAAATATTTGTTTTTGATTTCTTTTCAAAGACGCTCATAATGGATTTGTAAATCTACTGTAAACGAAAAATGATGAAATACATTAAAAAAAAGTAAAATTGTTAAATTCAATTAAATATAGAATTATCGATTTTATTATGTTGCATTAATTTCGCATACTTTATATGAAAACAACACGAATGCATTGTTTCACACAATTATTTGGCAACCATATTTTTTTTTCATAAAATATGTCAGAAAAATATTTTACGAAAATATTTATTGAATGTCATAAATAGAAGTCTTACCGAGTGCCGCAACTACCAACGCGAACAGAAACAGAGATACCTTCAACATTTTCGCAGCCTGCCAAAAACTATGATACCCACGGTCTACAGGGAGCCTCTATTTATTCAATTTTTTTAATCAATTAAATATAAATAAGTCACTTATCGACATATTCTGTTATCTCAATTAAGTGATTCAGACGCAAGATACAAGCGCTAATCCAGGCACAATTATAATTTTTAAATTAATAATGGTAAAATGATATGTAAAAAAAATGATAAATAGAATTATGGAAACTACAGACTTATATCCCTTATCGATCACGCAAGTAAGATATTTGCTGTGTGTAATCAATGAGAGATTGAGAGGATTTCTAACTAAACAAATAGCCTCAGAGCAAGAGAGATTCGTGAACGTAAAAGGCGCGCGAGAGCAAATTCTCTATTCAAATTCAAGAAAATTTTTTAAAGACTAAATGAATTGGGGATAGTTGGTTACAGAAATAGGTGCTTCGAAACATCTCGATATATCCGATGAATCCTGTATTTATATCGATATCGGTGTTTTATTTAATTGGCGATTTGAAATAAAAAAAACACAATAAAAACACACATTAATAAGATCGACATAAATATTATTTAGTAAGAAATTATTGTATTTTTGATATAAAACTTGATTTTAAATAGTAGTTAAATACATATAGCATGTAATTAGGGAAAAATGTAAAGTGATCTTAGTATAGTGAGTAAGATTAAGAAAGGACCACATAGGTGGTTTGGTCATATGGAACCGATGAATGAGGAAAGAATACTATGAAAGATATATGACGCAAGTGTTCATGGCACCAGAAGTAGAAGACATCCGCGGAAGACTTGGTATGACCAGGTAAACCAGACACTGGAGGACGATCCTATTAGAAGCCATAATAATCGTCGAGCTTGTGTGAGAAGATGTATGAATGTGGATGAGGCGAGAATTGTGTGTCAGGACAGAAGAGTGTGGCGCTATATCCTCTCTGCCTACCCCCGCGGAGAAACGGTGTAATGGTAAGTAAATAAGTATTTAAAATAATTGGTATTCACTAAAACAAAGTGTTTTAAAAACGTCGAAAATTAATCATATGTACTGCAAATTGAATGGTTTATAACTACTCGTATATTAATTTTTAACATTTTGCTGTTTTGGTTCAATGCAGATTTGTCTTCGTAATTTTGGTTTCAAAATTATAAAAAAATATATTTCGTATATGCAAGAATTTTTTATAGCAATTTTGTGGCATGCGAAAAATGATTTTAATGGTCGCGGTCTATCTAATAATGTTTGTATTTTCTCAATTATGGCAAATAATATTCAGTTTATTAGTTTTACATTAGTGTAAAGGTCCTATAAGGAAAAAATTTACGTAAATTCATACTGATAAATAATATTGATAACTTTTGAAGCAGCTGTATTTGTGAAGAGAAAACTATTTATGCCAATACTATATAATAATCAACTGTTTTTTTTTTTAATATTTATTTATTGTTTTAATAAATTACATATATATTTAATATTAAAATATAAATGAAAATATGACAAAAGTATTATTATTCACTGTTAAATAATTAATTTTTCATCGAGTATATTATTGTTTTTCAGAATTTTATTGTTGTTTTCTTTACACGTATTCAAAACAAAATTTGATCCACACATATTACACTTTATACTGAATTTAGAAATAAAACCTTATGTTCTTTCACATATTCAATATTCGTTCCTGTGCATCTAAACATCGATTTGTGGGAGTAAATTTGATTAATTTGAGAAAAGAATTGATGTATGTCGACTACTCTTTTTCCATCCAATTTAGGAAGTTCACAAGAGTCCACACATTCAATACTCAGTTCGGGAACACCTTGAAAATAATTTATAATATTATTATTATTGTTTTGAGTTATCAGTATTTTTA
Source organism: Eubasilissa splendida (assembly GCA_031772225.1). Taxonomy (NCBI): domain Eukaryota; kingdom Metazoa; phylum Arthropoda; class Insecta; order Trichoptera; family Phryganeidae; genus Eubasilissa; species Eubasilissa splendida. Next base: position 14,945,788 of record CM062862.1, on the reverse strand, counting down.
TGCCTAAATATTAAAATACGTGTTTATTCATTTATATGATTATAACAAATATATTTGTATCAATCATATGTCATGTATAATTGTAAATGTAATGTATAATTCTTTTGATAAAATTATTTATCTTTAAGGATATGTATTTCCAATAAAAAATAATTTATCCGCACTACATAATATATGTATATTGAACTATGTAATTTATATTGTTAAATCAAATATATAATTGTTATAGAAATGGTAAAAATTATCAACTTACGTTGCGATTTTTTTTCCAAGAAGTTTATAACCATTTAAAATTTTGTTGGAACGTTTCCTAGAGCGTGACAATGGATACTTTTCGACCTTAGGAATCTTGAGTCATAGGAGGCAGTAATTTCAGAATAATAATGTATATAATAATATGTTATTGACTTTTAATGAGAACCAAACCGAACCAAATCAAATTTCACGTTGAATCTTGTGAATAAATGAATTTCATGCGCTGTCAGATTCTAAAATGCTCCGATCGGTGACATGTAGTTTGACGCATGTTTCATATTTAAATGTCAAAATTATAATCTGTTTTCGTATAAAAACAGCTCAAAACCATACAATTTACAAAAATAAGCAATTGGTATCGAGAATAAGTATTCATTAATATTGTCGTCAAAATTTGTATTAAAATGTGTTTTATAGGCAAATTTAATTAAAATCTAACGGAGCGCGGATTTCACGATCGCCGCGGCCGGTTTGAACGGCGTATTAAAACTTCGAGAGATAATTAAAATTATCTTGTTACATAAGACTGAAAATATATTATTTCAAAACTGATTATTGTGTTTCTGATATTAAACTTTGTTTTAAATAGTAGTTGAAGCCTCAAAGCATGTGAGTAAATATAGTATATTATTTTAAAATGTATGTTTTTACTAAAACAAAGTATTTTAAAAACGTCCAAAATTCATCAAATGTAATGCAAATTGAATGATTTATAACTCTATTAATTTTTAACATTTTGCTAATTTGGTTTCCTACCGATTTGTCTCCGTAATCTTGGCTTTAAGATTATAAGAAAATAAATTTCTTTTATGCATTAATTTAGCGTATTTCGTGCCATGCCTAAAATGCATCTAATGGTCGCGGTCTTTCTTATAATATTTGTATCGTCTTAATTATGGCAAATAACATTCAGTTTATTAGTTTTATATTAATGTAAAGGTTCAATCTAAGTAATAGTTGATATTATTATCGAGAAATTTTCGAACCTATATGTTACCTTTTGATATTAATACATTTAATCAAAAAGGTAACATGTAGGTTCGAAAATTAGTCGCAAAAAATATCGTCGCTATAGCATAGTTGAATAATGCACCTACCCCGGTTTGGAAAGAGATCCAAGTTCGAATCCCGGTGGCGCAACAACAATATTTTTCGATAAAATTGATTTTATATGTATATCTTTATAATTAATATATTTCATTTATATTTAAAATATCACAGATCTATGATCTGAATAATTACAACTTCACAATAAGAATGTGTTCTCTTAATTTATTTATTATTTAAATTATACAACATTTAAAAAAAACACACAAAAATGCTTTAAAAAAGTTATCTAAAATGGTGTCAAAGCATGAAGGTAAAATGTACTGATGAGGCATGTAGGCCGATCTTAAATCTGGGAAATGTTGATGATCCATCGGCAAAAAAAAGGTCTGACCCTGGTGAAGGCATCAAGGTAGCCTGCGGCACAAGGAGACATCTATGATACAATGCCGACCAGCTGTCCATCGCCAATGTGATCCAGCGGTCATTTGAGTCTCATTGGAAGGAGAGGTAATTGACCAACATTTGAGTTGGATTCAAATTGTTACATCAGCATGAGACGTGCTTGTTCATCTAATGCTTAGGGCACTCGCCTAGTAATCTGGTGGTCGGGGGTTCGAGCCTCATTCCAGGAGACCAGCAAGTTAGTCCTATTTACATAGAACAAGCATCTAGCTCAGCTTGAAAATAGTAAGTAAATTGATGTGATACGTATTCGAATCTCTATTTTTATAAAAAAGATTAAAATATAGCTGAAGTAAATCTATTGTATTAGAAATTTAAGGTAATTTTCCCACATCTTGCATCTTACTACAATTTTTTTATACAGTCACGTATATTAAAATTGTTTTTGAAACAACAGACAATAATTTGGTAAATATGAATTAAATATATTAATTAGAAATATATACATATAAAATCAATTCTATCGAAAAATATTGTTGTTGCGCAACCGGGATTCGAACCTGGATCTCTTTCCTAACCGGGGAAGGTGCATTATCCAACTATGCTACAGTGACAATATTTTTGGCGACAAATTTTCGAACCTATATGTTACCATTTTGATATTAATACATTTAATCGTTCCATTATTTGAAAGAGCCATCTACCTTATTTTTACAGAATCTCCAATACCTTTGAGTAATCCGATAGCAGACGCCAGAATTATCAATTCATTTTTATTAAATTTTGGACACTTTGATACAACTTTATTATTAGGATAATAATAATTTGGTGTTTAAGTTTTGTTTTTTACCACCCTGATTTTTTCTTAAATCGGTTGGTTTTTCAAAGAAAACTCAGAGTTATTACATAATTTTATTAAAAATAACTAACGGTAATGACTTTTGCTATAATTTAAAAAATCTTTTTAATAAAACACAAAAATTTGAAGATATCTTGTTTTAATTGTTTCTATAATATACACAGAGACTAAAAAAATATAATAATGTTTGTAATTATAATGTAAATAAGGCACAGAAAAGTTGAAAGAAATTATTTTAAATGTAACTGAAATATGATTCAACAATCCAAATAAACTTATTTCTGGGCATTCTGGTTGATCCAATCGGCGAAGGAGCTGACCCTGGTGAAGACATCAGGGTAGCCTTTAGCGCATGGGAATCCCCAGGACACAATACCGACCAGCTGACCATTGGCGACCAATGGACCACCGGAGTCTCCCTGGAAAACATAACATAATATCGTCAGTTAAAATATAAACCATCTACACGCTAAGATCTAAGAAGTAATTGTAAATAAAAGTATTGTGTAGAACGAGCGCAAAACGTCACTCAGGTACCTGCGAATCCGAAGACGGGATCGGGCATATATATTTTTGTTTGTGTGTTCACACCAAGTCAGAGACTTGACCGAAACCTACAACATACGTGTTACATAATAAAACATCACTATGTAACCTTGTTGTGTTACATGACATAAAATACCATGTAACCATGCTACTTTAACGTAACATAATGATATGTAACAATACCAATAACAACCCTACCATGTATTTATTTGTTATTGTAGAGTACTATTATGACATGTAACCATGCTATGTTATTTAACATAACACCATGTAACCATACTTTGTTACATCGTATAACATACCGTGTAACGTTCTGGGGATGTTTCATAATTTTCAGATATCATTTGACAACGATCGATATATATATAATATTATTTTGGTAAAGACTTACGTGGCACGCTCCCTGTCCAGCCTTGGTGAAGGTGCAGATTTGCGTGCTGTAGACGCTGCCGACGGAAGACAACCTCGACTGACAGTCGGAGACGCTCAACGTGTTCAGGGTGATGGTCTGCAGGTTGTTGGGAGCGGTTCCGGGGTACTGGAATAGAAAGCATTGATAACACCAGGTGCACATGTGTCGTCCTTTATGACAATGTAGAGATCAATTTAAAAAACACTTTTGAGAACATGCATTGTTTGGTTTACCAACGACTCTGTTATCGGACTATTCGGTTTACTAACAAAAAAATGTGTCGAAAAAATTCTACAGTTTGCGAACATAATTTCAATTTACGAACATGTAGGCAGACTCAGCACTCACTACGGATCGTAGTCTAAATAACTGTATAAATAACTGTTTACGATCACTAACAAAAACTATAATAACGAATATAAAATGATCGCTTGAATGAGGTGTGGCATAAGAAATATACTTTGGTCAGGTGCTTAAGTAGACCTCAAAGAGTCCCACCCAATTCCGGAATCATAATGGAAGTTGTGCACTTCCGCTTAGATTCCATTTAGCAAAGTGACGTGTGCATTAATTAACAAAATTTTTTTATTTTTAGAGATTATTTTAAAGTTAATTTGTATTAATTCTGTTCCGGCAGTCAGTTAACAATTAACATTTTTTTTTATAATGTACATTTTAAATTAATCAGATAAGTTAGACATACGCTAGTTGTTCCCCATCCGGTGAGCTTGACTGAGACTCCAGCTCCGACGGTGCTGGTGGAGAGAGGGATGGAGACGATGTTGGCGGCTCCGACGATGGCGGAGCTGGTGATCACGACGGCGACGTCATTGGTGATGGTGTTGGCGTTGTAGTTGGGGTGGGGGGTGACCCTGGACGCGGTGTACATGGTGCCGCCGGAGTTGAGGGTGGTTGTTCCTACTACGACGATCACGCTGTTGGCTGATGTACTGGAAGAGGAATGCAATTGACAACTTATCATCTCGCTATGTTTTAGTAATTAAATCGCCAAAACTTTTTATTTTATTTATTTAGAAAACTAATTGTCTAATTTAATTTACTTTTTATACATAATTCAGTAAAAATTATGGTCGAATTTATTGTTTCACTATTATTACAATTTTTCTTATCATTGGTTAACTGTATGTTTTCCAAATAAAATAATTAAATGAAAAATAGTTTATTTGTATTTGTTACGTCTGTGCATATCTTACGTATACGTATATACCACATTTGTATGTTTGCTGATTATGTTATATTTGAAGGTTTAGACTGCGTGCTGTGTAGCTATGTCCAAAGTTAGCTCTTTCTTACGCTGTCCTGAGCGGTGGTCTGTCTTCGTTTTATTAGGTGCATTCAGCCGCGCTGACAGTTGCTCGGAATCGTACTCACCACACTATTACATAATTTAATAAAATATATTTTTAAATAATTTGCTTACCCGACTACGCAATGGGCAGCAGTGACGATGGTGCGCGCATTGATGATGGTTCCTCCGCAGAAGTGCCTGTTGCTGGTGGACCTCAGGGACACCTGGTAGGGAGCCTCTGTGGGGCCTGCGTTAGACCCACCTACGATACGCCAGTCGTCACTGACATCCTCGGTCGCTGGGGCACCTGTATCATCACAAAAACACCATTAACTGATTGAATTTCAACACATTCAAAATCAAAATAAATAAAGTAATTAATTAAAAAAGAAATTTAAATACACTTTTATACATTCATTGCATTTACAAATTATCTATCCCTACTTTTGTGAATCGTTTATTTTACTTGACAACATTTTTTTGTTAAAATGTCTACTACGTTATTGGCAAAAAATATTAATGTTTTGTTTCAAATAATTATTAGATCCAAGCCAACCGACCTAGCGGCCTACCACATTTTTTATTCAGACAAAGAGATATTTTTCTGAAGTATTTCAAACATATTTTATGAAGACATTTAAATAATGATTTGAGATGAAAAGAAAACTATCTTACCAAGTGCCGCAACTAACAATGCGAACAGAAACAGAGATACCTTCAACATTATCGAATTTCACCCAAAATTGTGATACCTAAGGTTCTCAGGGATCCTCTATTTATACGATATTTTTATCAAATAAACATAAATTAAGTCATTTATCTATATGTTATGTTGATTATCTGCGCTTAGTGATTTGGGCGCAAGATAAGAGCGATAATGTGGGTAGAATAATAGGCTTAATATAATTAAACATAACGAGTGCAAGATGTGGACCCAAATACCGTCCCTTATAAACAATTGAATCAGCACATGTAGAAGGTATATATAATGGCCTGTGTCTACGGATGAGATTTTTAAGAGATTTTAGACTCAAGGCAATCTCTGAGATACGGATTTTGCTCCTATAAAATCTTTGGAGACAACTCTCTGCCTTCGTAGTTCCTATATACACACCATGTCCATGTCAAGATTCGCCGTTTCGTGCCATACTTCACGATCCTCACATACTATAAACGGAAATATCATTGTCATTCGTTAGTTGACTGATTTTGAATCTTCTCGGCAACATTTATCGTTAACGTATTTTGTTGTTGTTGCGGAATTGGTAACGCATTGCCCCGGATAGAAAAAAGTTCATGTTTATGTGTTCAAGTGCAACAATTTTTTTAAATTGATAAATAGTTTTTTTCTGCATATCTTTTAATTTGTATTGAATAAATGTTTATAACTTAACGCCTTATATTAATTGACCCTTTTTACGTAGTGGTGCAAGCAATAAATGATATTTTTAATCATTCTAGTATTTTGCATGTATTTGATACATATTTATGTAGCTGATTTATTAAATAAATATAATATATTCTGTGATGTAGATGATTATAGACAAAATATTAAAAAAATTACAGCCATTTAAAAATGAATTAAATATGTGCAAAATACTACAATGTTTAAAATTGTCATTTTTTACTTAAGATACTTTACGTAGAAAGGGGTCGAAATGATGATTTTTAAAGAATTATGCTTAATTTTCAGAAAATAAGTTATACGGTTTATGGGGTTTTTACGTGAAGTTGGAGTTTTTCTCTCTTTCGACTAATCTCAAGATGATCTTTGAGTTTATCGACATACCAAAATCTCAACACGTATTCACGGTGTAGACATGTATCTCAACTAAATCTCTGAGATTATCTCATCATGTCTTTTTACGTGAACAAGAACCTTAAGGGTGTATTCAAACCGGGAAACAATCAAGTAATAACACGAAAAAATAATTTTTCTGGATGCGCAGTTTCTCGCTTCGGAGACATCAATTTGTATCTAGACTTTTTCTTTAGGGTTATGTGAAAGATAAGGTCTACGTTTTCACATCAAAATGTATTTTTTGGTCGCAAAAGGGTACATATCGCATTTACACTGATTTACTTCATTTTTTAGTGGTAGCTATGAAGAAAGTGTAAACGTCATATGTACAAGTACGAAATATAACATTTAAAAAAGGCTGTCATAGAACTTCAGTAATCTAACTTTACATATATTTATTTATTGTTTACTTATTATATATCAACTCTTAGATAATTTACGAAAAAAACATTTAATTTTCAAAAAAATATACATATTTTATTATTTGTCCGTGTATTCTTAATAATTAAACAAAATACTTTTTTTATGTATACGGAGAAATAATTAATTTGCGAACTCAATTCTTTTTTGTAATCTTTGAGAATTTTATGACAGGTACAGAGTTTTTGGGGTTATATAAAAATATTTTTTTTTACACATTTTAATTTTGTTACCTGTAACATGTTTGTTTTACAAATAAAATAAATAAATAAATGGTTCTCAATTCATAAAATCGCAGAGGCTCTACGCAGAAGGTGTGGTGTAATAAATATAACAAAGTGTTCAATTGAACTAAGTATAAGAACTATAATAAACTCCGGCCCGAGTTTTTATCTCTTTCTACCATTTCAAGCTAATCATTATCTCCAGATAAAAGTCAATACGTGGCAATAGTACAGAGATTTATCACAACTAAATCTCTGAGATATATCTCATCGTGTCTCATTCCTCGGACGCGGGCCATTACAACTGTTTGCTGTAGCTTTATATAGCCAAAAATCTACAATTCCATCCAAATTAAATTAATTAGCTAATTTACCTAATTAAAAAAATGTTTTAAATTATTTATGTATTCATTATCTACAAATCACAGAATTTAAAAATAAACATCACATCAATGATGTTCCTTTAGAGTTATAAAAATAAATAAAATCATAAAAAGTAATAAACTAAGAAATGGTTCAAACAAACTCGTAAACAAAAAGTAATTTAACACTGCCTGAAGCGGAAGGGGTGGGTAGTGGAGGGGAATGGGATTCAATTAAAATATAATTTATTAGAAGTTATAAATTAAATGATAATAGTGAAACGTCACTCTTGACACGTACCGTGCTGACATATTAAAATTATACTTTATGCATCAAGATACTTATTTGCATCGTTATTGTACAATAGATAATTTAAATAAAATATATGCTCTATTTAATTAAATAATAGTTTTAAAATATTCTGAAAAGCTATCAAAGCGTGAACATAAAGTTGCTGATGAGGGTTGTTGGTCGATCTCAAATCTGGGAATCGCTGATGATCCATCGAACAAAATACAGCTCTTTGGTGAAGACATCGTGCACCTTGGCCATTTGAGTCGCCTTGGAAGAAGTGGTAATTCGCCAACATTGCGTTGGATTAAAATTGTTTCATCAGCATGTGACGTGCTTACGGTCTAGTGCAGTGATTCCCAAAGTGGTCTATATCGACCCCCAGGGGTCTATGATAACCTGCAAGGGGTCTACGTCAGCGAAAAAAAAATTTGGGGGTCCATGAAATGAAAATGGGAGTCCACGATAGTGGATCTCAACATACACTGATAGTACCTATTTACTTACATTATAATCTTATAATATAAAGACATATACATTATTTATAAAAGTACCTATGAAGTAAAAAAATTATTATATATGTTTATAAAATTGTGTAAGTTGTAGGATGTAGGCATTCGCTTTGTGGTTTAAGTTTTTAACACTAAACTTCACTACAATTAGAAATTTATAAAAAATAAATATCAGGTAAGTAGTGGGTCTACCAAAAACCGAAAAACATGGCAAGGGGTCTACGACACAAAAAAGTTTGGGAATCTCTGGTCTAGTGGTTATGACTAACATTGCGTTGGATTAAAATTGTTACGTCAGCATGTGACGTGCTTGTTCATCTAATGCTTAGGACACTCGCCTCGTAATCCAGTGGTCGGGGGTTCGAGCCTCATTCCAAAAAACCAGCAAGTTAGTCCTATTTCAATAACACAAGTAAGCAAATTGATGCGACACGCATTCCGTGTTCGCATTTCTACTTTTATAGAAAAATATATAAAAGGGCAGCTGAAGGAAAGCTATTGGATTAGAAATTATAATGTTAGTTCCCACATCTTTTATCATCATGCAATTTTTTTTATGCAGTTATATATATTTAGAAACAACAGACAATAATTTGATGATTAAGTTTTCACTTACTTTTAATAAAAGTGACTAACCGCGATGATATTGCAACAATTATAAAAATTTAATTAATAAAACACAAACATTTGAAGATATCTTGTTTTAATTGTTTCTATAATACACAGAGACTAAAAAAATATAATAATGTTTGTAATTCTAATGTAAATAAAGCACCGAAACGTTGAAAGAAATTATTTTAAATTTAACTGAAATATGATTCCAAAATACAAATAAACTTATTTCTGGGCATTCTGGATGATCCAATTAGCGAAGGAGCTGACCCTGGTGAAGACATCAGGGTAGCCTTTAGCGCATGGGTATCCCCAGGACACAATACCGACCAGCCGACCGTTGGCGACCAATGGACCACCGGAGTCTCCCTGGAAAATATAACAGAACATCGTCAGTTAAAATATTATTATTAATAATAATAAAATAAACCATCTACACGCATACACCCGGAATATGGTACGTGGTAAGAATTTTTTTGACACGAAGCAAAATGTCATTCAGGTATCTGCGCTTCCTAATACCGGTTAGGGCATATGTATTTTTGTTTGTACACCGAGTCTGAGACATGATCAAAGACTACCAAATATATGTTACATAACATACCGTACTATGTAACATGTTAAATGATCTAAAATACCATGTAACCATGCTACGTTAACATAAGATGACATGAAACCATGTAACTATGTCATGTTACATAACATTACACATTGTAATCATGCCGTGTTACGTAGTATAACATACCTTGTAACGATCTGCGAAGGTTAAATTATTTTTAGAAACCATTTGACAAAGATCGATATAATATTATTTTGGTAAAGGCTTTACCATGCACGCTCCTTCTCCAACCCTGGTGAAGGTGCAAATATGAGATTTGATGACGATGCCGATGGAAGACAACCTCGATTTGCATTCGGAGAAGTTCAACGTCTTCAGGGTGATGGTTTGGAGGTTGTTGGGGTAGCTTCCGGGGTGCTGGAATAGAAAGCATTGATAACACCAGACATACATGTGTCGCCTCTTACGAGATCGATTTAAATAACACATTTTATTTGAACATGCATTTGTTGAATTTATATACAGTGAAACCTCGATTTACGAACGACTCTGTTTATTAATAATTTGGTTTACGAAGAAAAATGTGAAACCGCTGTAAAAAAATTCTACAGTTTGCGAACATAATTTCAGTTTACGAACATGGAGGCAGACTCAGCACTCACTACGGATCGTAGTCTAAATAACTGTATAAATAACTGTTTACGATCACTAATAAAAACTATAATAACGAATATAAAATGATCGCTTGAATGAGGTGTGGCATAAGAAATATAAAATAATCACTTTGGTTAGGTGCTTAAGTAGACCTCAAAGAGTCCCACCCAATCCCGGAATCATAATGGAAGTTGTGCACTTCCGCTTAGATTCCATTTAGCAAAATGACGTGTGCATTAATTAACAAAATTTTCAAAGTTTTTTAGAGATTATTATAAAATTAATTTGTATTAATTCTGTTCCGGCAGTCGGTTAACAATTAACATTTTTTTTATAATGTACATTTTAAATTAATCAGATAAGTTAGACATACGCTAGTTTTTCCCCATCCTGTGAGCTTGACTGAGACTCCAGCTCCGACAGTGCTGGTGGAGAGAGGGATGGAGGCGACATTGGCGGCTCCGCTGATGGCGCGGCTGGTGATAACGACGGCGACGTCATTGGTGAGGATGGCGTTGTCGTAGTTGGGGTGGGGGGTGACCCTGGACACGGTGTACGTGGTGCCGCCGGAGTTGAGGGTGGTTGTTCCAACCACGACAAGCACGCTGCTGGCTGATGTACTGGAAGAGGAATGCAATTATGACAACTTATCATCTCACTATGTTTTAGTAATTAAATCGCCAAAACTTTTTATTTTATTTATTTAGAAAGCTAATTGTCTAATATAATTAATATCTACTTTATATGTGAAAAAGCGCTATACATGTTTTTATTTTTAAGTTCTTTAGATATTTGTTAAAACATCGTTAGATTTTTTTTTTTGCAACGAAATAAAGAAAATGCATCTGATTTATTATAAATATAAAAATAACATAAAAATGGTCTGACATCAGGTGCATTCAACCGGGCTGACATTTAATAAAATATATTTTGAAATAATTTGCTTACCCCTCTACGCAATGGGCAGCAGTGACGATGGTGCGTGCATTGAGGATGGTTCCTCCACAGAAGTGCCAGTTTTTGGTGTCCCTCAGGGACACCTGGTAGGGAGCCTCTGTGGGGCCTGCGTTAGACCCACCTACGACACGCCAGTCTTCACTGACATCCTCGGTCGCTGGGGCACCTGTATCATCACAAAATCACCATTAGCTGATTGAATTTCAACACATTCAAAATCAAAATAAATAAATAAAGTAATTAAATAAAAAAGAAATTTCATTCTTATTGTGAAGTTGTAATTATTCAGAACAGACGGTCTGTGATATTAAAAATGGCTCTTTCAAATAATGGAACGATTAAATGTATTAATATCAAAAAGGTAACATATAGGTTCGAAAATGCGCTAAAAATATCGTCGCTGTAGCATAGTTGGATAATGCACCTTCCCCGGTTTGGAAAGAGATCCAGGTTCGAATCCCGGTGGCGCAAAAACAATATTTTTCGATAAAATTGATTTTATATGTATATCTTTCTAATTAATATATTTAATTCATATTTAAAATATATAATTGCAAAATTTCTGTGTCACTCCTTTTTAAACCACTATTTAAAAATATATATCTATGTTAACTACGCTAACAAAGGAGCCTACCATATTTATTATACAGAAAAAGAGATATTTTTCTGAAGCAGTATTTCGAACATGTTTTATGAAAACATTTAGCAATATTTAGAGAATGATTTGAGATAAAAATAAACATTTCTTACCAAGCGCCGTAACTAATAACGCGAACAGAAACAGAGATACCTTCAACATTGTCGATCTGCACCAATAAGTGTGATACCCAAGCTCTATTTATTCGATATTTTTATCAGTTAGACATAAATTAAGTTCTGTTGTATTATCGGCAATAGTGATTTGAGCGAAACATACGAGTGATAATCTAGGTAGAATTATAATAAAGGTTTATAAAGGTTGTCCAGTGGAAAATTTTCTAATTTAATATTAAATAAATAAAAAAACTACAATGTTATTCTCATATTTTATTTATTCAAAATTAAGTTTAACGATGCGGTAATTGTACGTTTTATAAACAATACCGTCTATTTCTCTCAAGACACTCTTGCAATCGGACTCTTAAATTTGCGAACACGCGAGAGCAAAGCGTTGGTTCAATGGCAGCAACTTTACGACGGATATTTTCTTGTAGGGCCTGAATTGATCGAGTCGCACGGTGTAAGGTCCCCTCAGCTTCTCCATTGAAACTCTAGCTATGTGTGGAGTGGCCTCGTCTTGCTGAAATTGTATTTTTTTATTGAACCCGGGAAACAGCTGCAGTTGCGGTACCAAAAACTCATCGATCGTTCGGCAATACACGTCAGTAGTGACTGTCTCCCGCTGGTTAAAAAAATAAGGGCTAATTATCCCTCGGGCAGAAATTGCATACCACACTGTCGTTTTTGGACAAGGCTAAAGTTTTTGATGGCATTTCTTTGGGTTGTCGGGGCACCGGTATCTCATGTTCTGTTTATAAGCATAGCCATCGATATGAAAATGTGCTTCGTTAGTAAACAATATGTTTACAAGCGTTTGTGCTGTTCCAAAACGTTCCAGCATCGTTCTCGCTAAGGTTTCACGTAAAGAATAGTTATTTTCGTTGAGAAACTGCACGATTTGCAGTTTGTATGAGTGAAACTGTAGTTTGTTTTTCCAAATAACATGCACTGTTGATTTTTTTATTCCAGTACAGGCTGTAATCTTCCTTATCGATTTATGTGGATTGCGCATAATTTCACGTCCAACTTGAGCCACATGTTCTGGCGTCGCTGCTGACGTTGATGGTCCCGGAGGAGTTTGGTTAACCATTGTCCCTCTTCTCTGAACTTTCAGCCCAACACCAGATATGTTGCGCGCTCGGCCCATCACATACGTGAGAATAAAATCGCAACGCGCATGAATCATCGCACTTTAATTATTGCTCAACCGCGAACGCGCGGTGCGCTACAGATCAGTGACTCATTACGACTGGCAAATCCGCAAATCACGCGCATAGATCAATACCCCTCTCACTTACCTCACCCTGATAGTTTACGAGTAATTACAATTTAATCTTGAAATTTTTCCGCTAGACACCATAATAAAAAATAACGAGTCTAAAATGTAGACACAGATATCGCCAACTACAAACAATTGAATCATGCATACGCAGAAGGTATATATAAAGGCCTGTGTCCACGAATGAGATTTTTAAGAGATTTTCGACTCGAGGCAATGTCAAATACGAATTTTGCTTCTCTGATATCTTTAGAAACAACTCTCAGCCTTGTAGACGCCGTGTACACACCGTTAATTTTAATTTTAATTTAATTCAGTTAATTTATGTTTCAGTTAGTCTGTGTGCATATTTTTTTTTACTTCAGTTATTAATTTATGATAGTCCGTAATTTTTCTAATTGTGATGGGGAGATTGTTAAAAAATTTGATGCCTTGATAAATATATTGATTTTGAGTTGCGGTATATTTTAGTTTTGGGATATCAATTTGATCTCTATATATTGTAGATCGGAAGTCACTTCTAAAATTGAATTGATTTTTAATTTAGAAAATTTGAATTATTGAATATGTCTACTATTTTTGATACTTTAAAATCTGTGAAAAGTTGTATACTTGGATAGTCTATTTTTTTTTTTTGAATAATTTTTATTATCATCTTTAAATACAACTGTCATAACACTTCAGTAATCTAACTGTACATACTTTTATTTATTTTTAACATATTATATGCCAACTCTTAGATAATTTACCGAAATAAACCATTAATTTTTTTAATTGAAATTTTTTATTATTAGTCCGAGTATTTCGTAGTCGTACAATGTGCATTCAGTACAACTCATACAGAATATTATTATATTATACAATGTTTGCCGAAGGCCGTATACATGGATTCGTTCCGCTTCTGAAACATCGAGTTGCGGGCGTAAAGCTGCGGCTGGAGCTCAGCACCAACTCTCTGGTGCAAGCGGCGCTCTCATGGAAAGCTGGTTTCCTGACCAGAGAATGGCAACGCCTACAGAATAGCTACAGATACAATAATGGCCGTGACTGAAGTATTTATATTTATATATTCACACATGTGAACTTTTTATTTATTTATATTTTCCTCGGTTAAATAATATTTCGTAACTTTAATGTATTATATTATATATTGTGTATTATCTTTGTGGCGAATCGGATATTCGTAAAAAAAACCCCAATCACGCTGAAATAAACACATTATTATTATTAATACGTTTTTGAAAACTTTGAGTATTTTATGATAGGTACATAATTTTTATGGAGTTTTTTTCTTTCTTGTGTTTAAAGTGGAATCCCGGTATTTCATGCCAGGAATGCACGTTTTCCCTCTATTTGCGTATTGTTTCTGCAGTCCCGTGTTATTTTAGTACATTTAAAAAACCCTGTTTTACGTTTGTCTTTCCCGCGATTTACGTCTAACATTTATTCAAATTCATCCGGCCAGTTCGCTGTACGCTATAGAGCTAAGAGTGTATTGGTCATTAGCTTGTCGTTAATACGCATTTTTATTCTCATACCTACGTAATTTTAACGTATCGTTATTTCATTGTTTCCGTAAAGGTGGATATTAGTGTAGACAACATTGACGGCTGGGAAATATTTTTTTGAATAAACTTTGCAGTATTTCTTAGACGTTAATTCCAGTCGTGTAAACAAATGAAGAAGAAGTGTCTGGTCATCCCATAAACCCATTTCCTCCAAAGGTCGATGCCATGAGTCATATTGAAAGTTGCAAAGCATATTTGACTAGTATTAGTAATGTACCACAAGAAAATATTAAAAGTACTATATAATTAAACACAACAAAAAAAACGTGCCGCAAAAACCTTACATTTTCCCTCTCTTTACATTTTTTTTGTTGGTACCACTGTTTCGGGGCTCCACTGTTTTTTAATTTTGTTACCTGTAACATATTTGTTATACAAATAAATAAATAAATAGTTCATAAAATCAGACAGGCACTATGAAGAAGGTTCTAATGTGTGGTGTAATAAATATAATAAAGATTATTATAAAGTGTTCAATTGAACTAGGTACAAGAGCTATAATAAACTCCTGCCCGAGTTTTGGTCTCTTTCTACCATTTCATCTGATCTTTATCT
This sequence comes from Eubasilissa splendida, assembly GCA_031772225.1. Classification (NCBI taxonomy): domain Eukaryota; kingdom Metazoa; phylum Arthropoda; class Insecta; order Trichoptera; family Phryganeidae; genus Eubasilissa; species Eubasilissa splendida. Next base: position 14,930,401 of record CM062862.1, on the reverse strand, counting down.
TCAGATCAAAATATCAACACGTGGAAATGGTAGTGAGATTTTTCACACAATTGTTGAGATATATCTCATTGTGTTTCATTCCGTGGACGTAGGCCTTTACCCATGTTTGTTTCAAAAATCAAGAATTTCATCCAAATTAAATCAATTACTCAATTAAAAATATGTTTTTAATTATTTATTCATTATCTAATAATAATAAATATACAAAACATAAAATTTAAAGAAAAATATCACAAAAAGTGTAAAGTTCTGAAAATCTGTCAGAGCCCTGATAGCGTAGAGCTAAAATAGCTGATGCGGTTTGTGGGTCGATCTTAGAACTCGGAGTTGTACATGATCCACTCGATGAAAGAGCTGACTCTGGTGAAGACATCAGGGTAGCCATCGGCACAAGGAGACCCCCAGGATACAATGCCGACCAGCTGCCCATCGGCAACCAACGGGCCACCCGAGTCTCCCTGGAAGAAGAGATTATTGACCAAATGATTAGATCAGCCGGTACCGGATTAGCAGTTTTAGGAATAACCTTGTAATAATGCACATATACAGATTATTTTTTGTCGACCCCTTGGGGTATTTTTTAAACTATTTATTTAAGAAAAAACAAACAGTACATAATATATAATAACATATTGAACAAAAAAATTAAAAATACAAGTGAAGTTTCTTCGGAGGTGAAATAAGTAAAAAATAATAAACTAAGAAATGGTTCGAACAAACTGATAAACAAAATGTATAAGGTGACCAGCGGAAAATTTTAAAGATTATATTGTAATTGTTCGGATACCATCAGGGTGAGGTAAGTGAGAGGGAATTTGTTTAACGTGCATTCTTTGCGTATTTGTCAGTCGCAATGAGTCACTGGTCTGGAGCGCACCGCGTGTTCGTGGTTGAGAAATATTTAAAGTGCGGTGATACATTGGTCGTGTACGTAAATCGATAAGGAAGAATGCAGCCTATACTGGAATAAAAAAAAATTACAGTTTAACCCATACAAACTGAAAATAAAAAATGACTATTCTTTACGTGAAACCTTAGCGAAAACGATGCTGGAACGTTTTGGAACAGTACGAACGCTTGGAAACATATTGTTTACTGACAAAGTACATTTTTGTATCGATGGCTATGTTAATAAATAGAACATGAGATACTGGTGCCTCGACAACCCAAGGAAACGCCATTAAAAGCGTTTGCAATGTCCAATAACGGCAGTGTGGTGTGCAATTTCTGCCCGAGGGATAATTAGCCCTTATTTTTTTAACCAGCGGGAGACAGTCGCTGCTGATTTGTATTGCCGAATGATCGACGAGTTTTTGGTACCGCAACTGCAGCTGTTTCCTGGATACAATAATAGAACACAATCAGCAAGATGGGCCCACTCCACAAACAGCTAGAGTTTCAATGGAGAAGCTGAAGGGAATTTTTCCCAATAAATATACCCTGGGCACCTCGGTCACCGGACCTTACACCGTTCGACTTTTTTGTGGGGATACTTTAAATCGAAAGTTTACAGTAACAATATTCTAACAATTCAGGCCCAACAAGAAAATGTCCGCCGTGAAGTTGCTGCCATTGAACCAACGCTTTGCTCTTGTGTGTTCGCAAATTTAAGAGTCCGATTGCAAGAGTGTCTTGAGAGAGATGGACGGCATTTAGACGATATTGTTTATAAAACGTAAAATCCTCATCGTTAAACTCCATTTTGTATAAATAAAGTATGAAAATATTATTAAACATTTAAAATTAAACTTGAAATTTTTTCGCAGGACACCCTTTATCACAACACTGCCTGATGCGGAAACGTTGGTTAGAGGGAAGGAATGGGATGCAATTAAAATATAATTTATTAGAAGTCATACTTGCGATACCCGGTGATAATTTAAATAAGTAATACGTCATTTTTATCACATATGTACATACTGACAGATTAAAATGATATTTTATGCATGATTTGCATCCATTATGATTTATGATGTCGTAATCTCGGACTGATAATATTGGCAATAACCGTTCATACTTTTGTATATTTTGCATTGACTTGAATTATGATTCTAAACGATTAATCCACGCCATGCACTGTTTCAAAGTTTAATTATAATAATACTATTTTTTTTTTTTTTTTTCCCGGTAGCGCAACAACAATATTTTTCGATAAAATTGATTTTATATGTATATCTTTATAATTAATATATTTAATTCATATTTAAAATACTATTTTTATTTCAGCGTATTACATGTGCAAGTCCCGATTCATAATGTAAGTAATACGTACGATACAATACACACAAGTTATAAAATAATATTTATATTTAAAAAAAAACAAATATGAAATTCGCACTTATACAATATAATAAAATATAAATAATAAATTTAATTATTGAGTAGAACACATTATTATTGTGAAGTTGCAGTTTTTTCAGAACATACTTCTGTGATGATACAAATTGAATGTATCAAAAAGAAAGATATACAGAAAAAAACAATTTATCGCAAAAATATAATTATAATAAATAAATAATAGTTATAATAAAATTCATTTAATTCTGGCGTCTCCTATCGGATTTTACTCAAAGGTGTTTGAAATTTTCCATAAATATAAAGTAGATTGCTTTCAAATTATGGAAAAACAGATGTATTAATTTGAAAGTGCAAATTTAGAAAATTTGTCGTTAACTTACAATATTGACGTGGTGTAATAGGTCAGCGCGTTTCCCCGGTAAGGAAGGCTTCCTGATTCGATTCCGGGTGGCAACAAAAATATTTTTTCGATGAATTGATTTTATTTGTACATCTTTCTTATTGACACATTTAATTTGTATTAAGGTAAATTTCATTTACGGCTATTATATTTGTAGCTACTCTGCAGTCAACGCCATTCTCTAATCGAGGATACAACTTACATTAAAAAGTTTGTGCTGAGCAGCAAGATAAGCTGAGCTGAGGTGAGTGTAATTTTATTTAAAAAAAATCTACTTAAATAACACAATAATAGTTCTCAAAACTATAAAATGTTCACTCGCAACTATTATTTACTCAATATTACATCAAGACGAAAATAAACGAATAATTAGATAAAATACTTTGTTTAAACCACTATTTATTGAATATTCAACTTGTTTCGATACCTATGGCATCTTATTTAGGGAACAATGTATACTGAAATTAAAAATACAAGCATAGATAAAAACAAAACTATAAAGAGGTGAATAAGTAAGAAGGATTTAGTTATTTATAATATTTAGCTTACTATTAACACTTTGTGTTATTTCTAAAATTTCAAATTTATCTAACAATAAACCCCTAATATTTGTATATATAATTTCTAAACCCTTGTTATATCAAAATAATGGTTTGTCTCCAAGAGGTGATTGGAAAATTCTGAATAGTTGTTGTTATTTAGGTATCTCAAGTGCTCCTTAATTCTAATATCAAAATTTCTGCAAGTTTTACCGATATAAAAATAATTGCAATCATTGTAAATTAATTTGTAGACCCCCGATTTTTTTTAAATATCGTCCTTATCCTTGTTATTTAATATATAATTCTTTAATTTGTTATTAGTGTAAAAAGCTATAATTATAAATATACGTTTTCATTTAAAATCTCTTAGGAATCTCACTCGTGGACACGGGCAACAAAAGTATTTCTTAATAACTGCCATAAATACCTGGCAAGCTCCCTGTCCGGCCCTGGTGAAGGTGCACACTTGTGTACTGTAGATACTGCCGATGTCTGCAAGCGACGCTTTGCATTCGTTGACGCTTATGGTCTCCAGGATGATGGACTGCAGGTTGTTCGGGATTTTGCCGGGAATCTGAAACGTAAACAACAACTTTATTTTTCATGTTTATTAGGTGTTTTATTATTTTTATTTTTTTTAAATTACAAAATAAATAAGTAAAATGGCAAATCTAATTAATAATTATATTAATATTTTGTCATACCGCCGTTCCAGAAGAACAATGACGTAACTGTCAGAACCGCAATTTTACAGGAAAGGCAAAAAACTGATTTACTCTTTTTGATTGATCGATTGATTGACTGTAGAATTGGGAATAATTATAATAAGTATTCGTTATAAAGTAAAAGAAGAAAAGAAGAAGAAGAACATTGGGGTACTTAATTATTTTTTGTCAAATGTTGCATAATCTTTCTGTGACGTTACTCAACGACCACGTCACGAAATCACTTTTAATGGCGTCAATTTTCATCGTTCTAAACTGACCATTTTTGCATCGTTCACTTTCATACGTTTTCTTATCTACGTTCATCGACTGTCACCTCATATATTTTCTCGTCTTGTACACGTAACGTATTTAGCGACGCTTTAGGGATTTAACAAGTGACGTCAATTGTTATTGGTCAAATTACAAGTACATAATTTTTAAAAACTCTGCATTTTATATTCCGTACATAACTCGAAATCCTAATATCATTAATTGACATAGCAGTTACATTGTGGAGCAACATGAATATTCCATTATTAAGGAGAACACATTCTTATTGTGACGTAATTTTTCAGAACGTATATACGTATAAAATAAATTAGTTTTTAAAACATCACAGACCTATGTTCTGAAAAATTACAACTTCACAATAAGAATGTGTTCTTCTTAATAATATAAGTTGTATCAATGAATTGATAATTCTGGCGTCTGCAGTCGGTTTACTCAAAGAAAAACAATGTAGATGGCTTTCAAATAATGGAACGACAGATGTATTCATTTGAAAAAAGTGTAACCTATAGGTTCGAAAATTTGTCATGAAAAATACTGGCGCTATAACACAATTGGTAGTGTACATCCCCGGATTGGAAATGGAGATCCAGGTTCGTATCCCGGTAGCGCAAAAACAATATTTTCCGACAAAATTGATTTTATATGTATATATTTATAATTAATACATTAAATCAGTATTTTAAATATCACATCTTTTAAATAATCTAAACTTAACACACAAGTTGTGTTAAATTTTTGTCACGATTATAATTTCTAGAGGTGCAGTCTCTCTCATGAATAGATGTAAATGACAACTGATTACGCCTGACATGACATGTCATGACAAAAATGTAACGCGACGGGCGTGTAGCCTACAAAGTTTAGTTTATTATTAAAAATTGTAAAAGATCTTATTTTATTCGTATACCAGTTGCAATGGTATTTGTATACATTTTTGTGATTGTATGACTCACGCTAGTGAGACCCCATCCAGTCAGCTTAACATATACACCAGCACCGATTTCGTCCATTGAAAGAGGAATGGACGATACAGTTAGGGATCTTAAGATAGGAGTGCTGGTGATGACGACTGCGACATCATTGTTCAGGATGGTGGAGTTGAAGTACGGGTGGATGCTGATCCTAGACACGTGGTACTTTGTACCTCCCGAGTTGAGGTAGATGCTCCCAACTACGACGTTTACACTGCTGGGCGTGTCACTGGACATAACATATGATGTGTTGAATTAAATGTTATTAAAATTATGTATTATTAAGGAGAACACATTCTTATTGTGAAGTTGTAATTATTAAACACATTTATAAACAAATAAATATGAAAGAATCTCAAACTTAAGACACACTGATGACACAACTTTGCTTGAAAATCATTCAGACGATTTTCAAGAGTTCATCGCAATGTTGGAAAGAGCCAGCAGTGAAATGGATATCGCACGGGCGCGTTAATACGCCAAACTTTGAATGTCACGCCAAGCAATAAGCGTGATTACACACAATTTGTGACCTTGTTATATTTTTAAAATCATTCTGCCGTTTGTGGAAAATAGTTCCTAGATTTTGATAAATATTTTATGTCAATACCCATCCCTACTCTATATGTGGCGTCTTCCATTTTAAATATGGTTTGCAGTTAAAAGGTTCACAAGGAAAAACTAAAGGGTGTCAAGTGGAAAATTTTCAAGTTTAATATTAAATAAAAAAAAATCTGCAATGTTATTCTTATTATTTTTTTACACAAAATGGAATTTAACGATGCGTATTTTACGTTTTATACCAATATTGTATAAATGCCGTCCATTTCTCTCAAAACACTCTTGCAATCGGACTCTTAAATTTGCGAACACGCGAGAGCAAAACGTTGGTTCAACGGCAGCAACTATACGGCGGATATTTTCTTGTAGGGCCTGAATTGTTCCTGGATTGTTGCTGTTAACTCTCGACTTAAGAATACCCACAAAAAAAGTCGCATGGTGTAAGGTCCAGTGACCGAGGTGCCCAGGGTATGTCTCCGTACTTGCTGATTAATTTATTGGGGAAAATTCCCTTCAGCTTCTCCATTAAAACTCTAGCTGTGTGTGGAGTGGCCCCATTTTGCGGAAATTGTATTCTGTTATTGAACCCGGGAAACAGCTGCAGTTGCGGTACCAAAAACTCGTTGATCATTCGGCAATACACGTCAGGAGTGACTGTCTCTCGCTGGTTAAAAAAATAAGGGCCAATTATCTCTCAGCCAGAAATTGCACACCACATTGTCGTTTTTGATGACGTTCTCTTGGGTTATCGGGGCACCAGTATCTCATGTTCTGTTTATTAACATAGTCATCGGTATGAAAATGTGCTTCGTCAGTAAACAATATGTTTCCAAGCGTTCGTGCTATTCCAAAATGTTCCAACATCCTTTTCGCTAAGGTTTCACGTAAAGAATAGTCATTTTCGTTGAGAAACTGCACGATTTGCAGTTTGTATGGGTGAAACTGTTGTTTCTTTTTCAAAATAATATGCACTGTTGATTTTTTTATTCCAGTACAGGCTGCAATCTTCCTTATCGATTTACGCGGATTGTGCATAATTTCAGGTCGAACTTGAGCCACATGATGGTCCCGGAGGAGTTTGGTTAACCATTGTTCCTTCTTGTCTGAACTTTTGAACCCAACACCAGATAAGTTGCGTGCTCGGCCCATCACTTACTCGTTGAAAATCGCGACGCGCACGAACCAATGAATCACTGCACTTTAAATATTGCTCAACTGCAAACGCGTAGTGCGCTCCCGACTAGTGACTCATTGCAACTGGCAAATCACGCACATAGAACAATACCCCCTCCCATTTAACTCACCCTGATGGTTTACGAGCAATTACAATTTAATCTTTAAATTTCTCCGCTGGACACCCTATATGATACGTTTGTTAATTAGCAACATAATAACGGACCAGATAACTTAACTCTAATTGGCAATTGGATCAAATGTTTTACCAATAAATGAGTTTTTTTGTTCTTTCTTTCTAGTTGATTATGTGAATTTCTAATAATTATATAAAGAACTTGACTTACTCCACAACGCAATGCGCAGCTGTGAGGATGGTGTACGCGCTTATGATCGATCCTCCACAGAAGTGGTCGTTGCTGAGAGTTCTGAGGGACACCTGGTAGGGAGCCTCGCCGACAGCTGCGTTATACCCACCCACGATACGATGTGATGGATCGTTGGAGCTGTCGGCAGTTGGAGGGGCAGCTGGAAGAATTAACGTAATTCATTATTTATTTTTAACGTCAATTATGCAGGTAGGCACTGCATGTGTAAGAATCAATGGATTATTCACGCCATGGTTAGATGTTAAAAAGAGTGGCGTACAGGGTTGGGTAATAAATATCACCGTGGCTATTGAAATGGTACATGGAATATGGTGTTCATAGATTTTGTGCTAGAGGTGTTTGGTAAATATGAGACAACGTGGAAGTGCTGGCGATGGACCGAATTATTTACGTGCGGATCGTTTTGGGGAAAGCTCTATCATTGAAATATAGATTCTGTTGAGACCGTGACCGCGCAGAAATTGGAAGACTAGGTGCTTTGACTTTGACCACGATATTAATTAAAAATGGTCAAAATATTTATAAATATGAATTAAATATATTAATTATAAAGATATACATATAAAATCAATTTTATCAAAAAATATTGTTATTGCGCCACCGGGATTCGAACCTGGATCTCTTTCCTAACCGGGGAAGGTGCTTTATCCAACTAAGCTACAGCGACAATAATTTTAGCGACAATTTTCGACCCTATATGTTACCTTTTTGATATTAATACATTTAATCGTTCCATCATTTGACAGAGCCATCTACCTTATTTTTACAGAATCTCAAATACCTTTGAGTAAACTGATAGCAGACGCCAGAATTATCAATTCATTTTTATTAAATTTTGGACACATTGATACAACTTTATTATTTAGGAGAACACATTCTTATTGTAAAGTTGTAATTATTCAGAACAGACGGTCTGTGATATTTTAAATATGAATTAAATATATTAATTATAAAGATATACATATAAAATCAATTTTATCGAAAAATATTGTTGTTGCGCCACCGGGATTCGAACCTGAATTCGATTCGAAAATTCAAAGATTCGAAAATTGTCGCTAAAAATATTGTCGCTGTAGCTTAGTTGGATAAAGCACCTTCCCCGGTTAGGAAAGAGATCCAGGTTCGAATCCCGGTGGCGCAACAACAATATTTTTCGATAAAATTGATTTTATATGTATATCTATTAATATATTTAATTCATATTTAAAATATCACAGACCGTCTGTTCTGAATAATTACAACTTCACAATAAGAATGTGTTCTCCTAAAAAAAATATTTATATATTATAATATTAAATTAAAGTAATTTGGAAAATTAAAAAGATAATTCTACAACGAAACTATTGGTATCTGAATCTTAGAATAATACTATCAATTTCAATGCCAGCTCAATGTATTGAAATTGATAGTATAATGAAATAATTATTTATTATTCAATTCGTTTTGGTTATCATATATTGTTTATCTAATTAATGTTAGATGTATTCATTTTTGTAATAACGGTGTTTTACACTTATTTATTTCTTATATCGTAATCCATTTATGATAGCGTGAAGAATAAATAAATTATGAAATAATTTAAAGCTGTTTTTTAGCATAGAGAATAGGATTCAAAAATAATCGCTTCGGTGATTTGGTCATGTAGAACGAATGAATGAATGAAACAGAGAACATCCGAGGAAGATTTGGAACGACCAGGTAAACCAGATACTGGAAGATGGTTCTGTTAGAAACCTCAATAACAACTGAACTTGTATGAAAATATGTACTCGTATGAACGTGGATAAGGCGAGAGTTGTGCGTCAGAATAGAAGAGTGTGGTGTTCCACACTTGCCTAACTTTGCAAGACACGGTTGAAGTAAAAATCGGTGGCAGCTGAACATTGAGATAGATGAAGAAGTGTCAGCGTCGAAACCCCCCTAATCAAATCAGGAATAGGTGATGAAATAATGTAATTTATTTAAAATAATTTTATTTGATTATACTTTCTCAAATAAAGATATGAGAATGATTCAAACACACGCTATCACGCCGTAGAGATTTCAACGTACGTACTGATAAAAGGTTTTTCCCTAACGATGAAGATATGATTTTTAGATTACATTCATAATAATAATAAGATTGTTGGATTTGGCAATATTGTAAAATAATTATATGTTTACCATTTACAGCAACCGCGACTAGGCCCACGAACAACAACCACACACCTTGGAACATATTTTCTGGCTGTAAGGGATTAACACTGAGTGTTGTGGAGGATTTTTTTCTCTCTATTTATTACGTTTTATTATCATCATCTAGAAAATAAATAAATGATGAAACCTTTCATTATCTCTGCAGTCAAAATATTTTAACATTAATCCGCGTTGAATTGGTTGTACTTGAAAATTATAAAAATCTTAACCCTTTTAAATTAAAAGTATTGTTGATCCAGAATTTGTGTCAAAGTCAATTTGTCAGCAGTCGTGGAGAAGGTCATGAAAAATAAACAATTTATACATATTTATCAGTTTATGGTTTTCTTATTACTGCCGTATTAAACTATGTAAGATAAAGCAATGGGCAAGACCCATCACATAGCTCGGAGGAAGGACAAGTGGTAATCGAGCGGCATCAACGCCACCCTAAAATCAGCTGATCTGATGAAATCATCAAACTCTGAGCAAATCTGTGAACAACAATAGCAGAAGATAATTGGGGAGGCCTTCATCCAGCAGTGAAGAAAACGTCTGATGATGATGTTGATAAAATCCATCAAACTCTGCTAAATCAACATATTTTATTTCAAGACTATTTAGTATTTATATATTATATATCTATACATCATTTTCATCCTCTTACCACAAGGATAAGGGGTTCGAAGACTCGACAAGGCGTTTCCATATTTCCCTGACTTGCGCTGCTTCGGTACTTTCGAGTACAGTATCCCATTGCAGGGTGTATCATGGTGGAGGGATTCGAAACGTCGACCAGAAAGGTCAGATATACACGGCAGATTAGTCCAGAAAACTCTACACAGAAGATACTTGAGAAAAATAAGTTAGTCATATTTTTTATGACTTAATTTTTCATGCTTAGAATGGTATGATAAATATTACTTTTTTAGGTTTAACATATTATTATTTTATTTAAGATAAATATTACACTTGGTATGATATTGTACATGTATACAAAAATAGAGCCAAAATATTATTTATCTTAAATTATATTTGGAGCTAAGAAAGAAAACGGGGTGTGGCACATATGCTATAATTACAATTTAAACATAAAATTTGGTGAGCATTGTCCAAATTGTTAAGATACCACTGCCGAGGTAGGCTGGTCAAGTTCAATGCAAGGATTTAGACCCAACAGTGAAAAAAGCGCTTCGAGTAAATCCCATTGGTTGGAGGAGTTATGGAAGTTACGCAGTTATGCAGTCAGCGTTCGTTGAAGAGAATAGGACAGATTGCAGTGGCGATAGTCACTTGAGGAGGCCACACCGAACTGTTGATGATGAAGATTTTATCACTAACGTTGATAGAAAAAGATTAGGTATATAATAGAAACATTATATTGGGTTTTCTTATTTCTCATCTTTTTTAGGTAGGTTAATTTTATCGTTTTTATTAGATTGCTATCAAACATTTGTGAAAAATTGATCTGGTCACAGACTAGTAAATTAATAGACATAATATGAAATGTATATGTTACGGTGAATCTGTATTACCAGTGAGAATATATTTTCACTGGTGAAAGTATATTTTCGCTAAGCCGGTCAGTGGATCTAACAACGAAGATACAAATTCACTGGTTGCATTTAGTGAGTTTGTATTCGTTGACAAGCGAGAATTCGCCGCGAGAATACGTGGCGTAGATGGCGTTTCCAACTGTCACTTTTATTCGCTTATAGTATTTTCATTTATATTAAATAAAATTATTTGCTGCATAAACTACCGTGTTTATAATCTCAGCCATTTTTATTTCCTTTTCAACACATAGGTTAGGTTAGGTTAAGTTAGGTTCAATTATAGGTTGGGGTAGAATATACATTTGCTAAAACCTACTAGTGAAGTTATAATTCTGTATTATTAACGTATTCGGATATGATTTCACTGAAACGTCAGTGAAAATATATTCTCACTGGTAATACACATCCACTGTAACATATATATAGGAGAGGGGTTTGGAACATTATTTGCGGGGCGAGGGGCATTTTACAAACATAAATTCTGTAGATTATGAATCACACATTTATTCAATAGTAAAATTATTTACTCTTCTAAAATTAAATTAAAGACGTATTTTTTACAATAATGCATATCGTCAGCGTTTTAATTTTCGTTTCAATCGAGTCATATTAAAAAAAAATATCGCGGAGCTCTTTGATTGCGCGAGTGGCACCAAAGTGATTATTACGTGGGTGCCAAAATGAAAATTTTGGTGTAAGGGGAATTTGCGTGAGTTCATATCGATTTATTTGGTGCTCTGCAGATCTGGTAGATATTTCAGTTTATCAGATTCGCCATCTTGTTTTAAAATGGTGGCAAAAAAGGCCCATTTAAGTACCAAAAGGGATTTTTTTGCTATCGAATCTAATGACACATAAGCAATCGCCATTCAGAAACCCACACTCTGGAGGCAGTTCACCTTAATCGTCATTTGTCAAGGGTATTGTAGGTACGTGAACTAGTGACCTATTGATCTAAATATTTCAAAGACACTTGTTTTTATCAACGAGAGTGTACTTCAAATTTTCGAAGTTTAATTTGATACCGATTCCATTGCCAAATGCTTTAGAATAAATACGGAATATCTGGAGAGGAAAATATTATACAGATGTTTATATTGTTTCTAGATTGAATTACGGACGAAGTGAAGTGTTTGAAGTGCTTTTAAAATGAATCGGTTCATCGAGTTCATTGTGGCCTGTTTAGTGTTGTGCTGTGGTTTGTATGATTCCTTTGCATTTTATTTGAAACAATATATTTAAACAGAATAACACACTTTAGACAGGAAATTTGAGAAGATGGGCAGATTTTAAGTGCAAACGTGTTGTTTTTTTGCATTCATATGAGATTCTGCATCTCACGAGTCCTGATACTAATAATAATAATAATAATAATCTGTTTTGGAGATGCGGACGTGAATTTAGGTTGTAGATTGTAAATTTGCTTCAGTTAAAACTGCGCAGTAGTGATGGTAAACCGTTATATAACTGTGTTTGTGACAATGATTGGTAACTGAGATTCAAAGTCACAATAACTGTTTAAATAACGGTTTAAACAACGAGTTAAACAACGGTTTAACTATCACCACTCCGTAGTATATGAGTTACATTATGGTTTATTTAGTGTAAAGTTTTCGAATCTTTTCAAAAATATAAAATATTAATTCAATCTTATACATATCTAAAAAAATAAATTTCACAAAAAATAAATAATCCTGGAGGTCTATTTAAGCTTTCTTGTAATAAAAATCTTCTTCCTTTCAATTTTTGGTACAATGAATCTCAAAATATGTCAATTTAAAGACATTCTGTTATAAATGTGTTATATGAATAAGGTTCAAAGAGCAACCAATTGAAAAACAAATTAATTAGTATTGAAAAAACAAGAATTTGATTTTTTTTATAATTTACATTTATTTAAAACACATTAGATACCATCGGAATACGAACCCAAAACCTTTTACTTGCCTGGGAACTGTAATACCAATATAAAAATATTTTTTCGGTATTCAGATTTCTTCTGTACGTCTTTCTAATTGATTCATTTAATTTATTTTAAACTTCTTTGCATATGTTCTAAAATTACAACTTCATAATATAATGTCGCAAGTTTTCTTTAAAAATACATATTTTAAAATGTACATATGATTCACGGGATATAACGGATATAACGGATTATAACGGATTCTGTGGACGCGATAACTCCCGTAGTTCTGAAAAATTATCTCGGCTAGTTCGTTAGCACGATGGTGGTTGTTAAAAGAAATGATTGAAAAAAGAAACAAACTTTTACGCACAGATGAAACCTATCTTGCCAATGTCGAAAGAGATTTTTAAAATTACAATTTTCAAACAAAGCTATATGTTTATTTCACATTTTAAATATGAATTAAATATATTAATTAGAAAGATATACATATAAAATCAATTTTATCGGAAAATATTGTTGTTGCGCCACCGGGATTCGAATCTGGATCTCTTTCCTAACCGGGGAAGGTGCATTATCCAACTATGCTACAGCGACAATATTTTTATATGTATATCTTTCTAATTAATATATTTAATTCATATTTACATTATCACAGGCCTATGTTCTGAATAATTACAACTTCACAATAAGAATGCTTTCTCCTAAATAATAAAGTTGTATCAATGTGTCCAAAATTTAATAAAAATGAATTGATAATTCTGGCGTCTGCTATCAGATTACTCAAAGGTATTTGAGATTCTGTAAAAATAAGGTAGATGGCTCTTTCAAATAATGGAACGATTAAATGTATTAATATTAGGAAGGTAACATATAGGTTCGAATATTGTCACTGTAGCAAATTTGAAATCGCACCTCCCCGGTTAGACAGAAATCCCAGGTTCGAATCCCGGGGTCGCAACAACAATATTTTTCGATAAAATTGATTTTTTATGTATATCTTTCTAATTAATATATTTAATTCATATTTACATTATCACAGACCGTCTGTTCTGAATAATTACAACTTCACAATAAGAATGTGTTCTCCTAATTATTTCACATTAATTATCAGATCGCCCGCCCTCCTTGTACACGCCATACTCGTAAACCGTACTGACTAGATTTTGTAAATATGTAGCATGTACTATTCTTCCACTTCTTCTTTTGCCATTTGCCATTTTGGAATATATATATGTACGTCACTAAATTCCTGTACGCATATGAACGCTGTACGAATATATGTACGGCCCACTAAATTCCGTCCGCCCGTGTGTAAGATCTTGGAGGAAATGTCCACTTGGTGTGTATAAAAGGCACGTCAATAAACCAATGTCTGCAGCATCTCAATACCGTGTCGAAATCACTAGATATATCTTATCTTAGAAGACATACGTGTTAAAAGAACAGTGTTAAAAATAGAAAAAGGAGTAAAAAATACACATGAAAACAATGATTAGATTAAATAAAAATAGAAACATATTTTTGTTTCAGTTTTCACGATAAATAATCTAGCAAAGTAAATTGCGTAGTAAACATAGTAAAGTAAACAAAATAAATACAATTTGGTTCAGATACGTATTAAATGAATACGTATGGAACACCCGAATAGGGGAAATATATGATATGCAATACAATGTGTTGAATTCATTAATTTTATTTAAGTTTTCGAATTATTTGAGGGTTTTCACAAGTTGATTATTAATTAATTGTTAATATTATATATATTATTTTTCCAGTAACATCCCACCCGGCGCAAGAAGACCATCGCATAGTCAACGGATCTTCAGCGCCGGAAACTTTGGCTCCGTACATGGTGTCTTTGAGACTTCGCGAGTTCAACACACACCAGTGTGGCGGCTCCATCATCAGCCCTAGAACTGTACTAACAGCCGCCCACTGCCTAACCGAGTAAGTAAATATCTATACTATGGCATTAAATCAACTTATATAGTGCAGTTTAGTGGGTATTTAAACAAGGTTGGTGCTCTGGACTACTGTGTAAATAAAAACATTTTTGAAATTATTATCATTAATATATTATAAATATAATTAGCTTGAAAATAGGCGACTTCACCAATTACACCTAACCAAACAGCTTCCAGATATACCATATAAATTTTTCAGATTTTTATTTCAATTATTGGAATTAACTTTTTTGTGAAATCATCTTCTTCTTCCACTACAAGTGTTCTCCACCGACCCCTATCTTTGGCCATTCTTCTCCAGTTCCCAAACTCTCCCATCCATCTCCAGTCCTCTTGCACACCGTCAGCCTATCTCTTCCTTGGCCTGCCTCCAGGTCGCTTCCACTTGGTTATGATCTTTGGGGTCCTGTTATATGGCATTCTTTCGACATGGCCAGCCCATCGCAGTCTTTGGGACCTACAGAATTTTGCAATTGTTTCTTGCTCAATACAATTTTTGAGCTCATGATTTAATTTTATTCTCTAAGTTCCATTTTCTAGTATAGGTCTGTAGATTTTTCTTAATGTTTTACGCTCAAAGACTGCTAATTATCATCAGCAGTATGCTTCTATGAAATTAGTATTTTTGACACCAACAGTATTTTACACGCGTGGAAGCTACTATTTTCAGCTGGAATTTGGATCTACAATTCATTACGTACAGAATAGAATTTTTTGTATAATATAAAAAAACTAGTATAAAATATAAAATAAAATATAAGAAATATTTGTATAATATAGAAAACTATTTTATTCCCCTAAAAAAATAATGAACGAAGAGAAGAAGAATGTTTGGAGTAGACAAATAGGATCGCAATATCTGGAATCAACTACCGGAACGACACAAATGAACTTCTTAGTCTTCCACCAGATAGCGAACCGGAAATAATACTTTAAAATCAAATAGTTTGTACCGGACATGAAAGAAAATCTCAGTTGAACAGATTTACAATTTTGAGTACTGCACAAGTGCTCCGTGAACCGGATATTTGAAAACCAGTTAAAATATTTCTTTTGGGTGGGAAAGCAATTGCAATTAACGAACATATTATTGCACGGTGTACGTACCAGAATCGTAGTGATATATATTTTTGTTATTTCCAGTTTATGACTCACTGTCCACAAAAATAATAATTAATAAAAATTAGCACAACTTAAAAATGACTGCTGTTTTCGCATATTGTGTATATTTTTGTAACCAGAAATAACTATTTTTCTTATGAAATATTTTAAAAGTAAGAATTATTAATATGAAACAGAGATTTATATATAATATTTATATGAAACATTTTAACATATATGGAGAGTAATCACGAGAAATGCACACGAAAACTGGAATGTTGGAGTAAAAATTGGAGGCAGAACGATTTCAATCTCAGGTAGATATTCCGACGATACAACTTTGATTGCTGCATCAGAAGAAGACATGGTTACACTACTCTGTCGCATTGAAGATGAATGTTGAATATTAGACCTTGAGATAAATAAGAGAAAAACAAAGCAAATGAACATTGATTGACATAACCGGTTTTCACCAACAGATGTCCTTCCAGACCTTGAAATTGTCAAGGATTTCAATTATTCCATAATTACTGATGACGGTAGCTGCGGTATTCCCACGGAAGTATATACACCGCGGTATTTTCAAAACAACGCAGATCAGGTTTGTACAGTCTCTGGTGCATTCTATATTTTTGGACCTTGAAAGCATGGGGAGAAGATGGATTGATGCCTTTGAGATGTGGTGCTGGAGACACATGTTGGCGCATACCATAGATGGGGCGATACGCACAAATAAACTCCATTCTGCAGTAGCTGAACATCAAGGACAGTACCTCACCATTCGCCTGAGACTTTCGCTGGAGAAGCTTGTTAGGGTAGGCTTCGTCGAAAAACTAAGAGGAAGAGGAAGATCCCCAGGCAACAGGTACTTATCTGGTGACAGTCCTAAGATCTGCAGGATGCCGAGAAAAGTGGAGGTGCATTGTCAAAAGGGCGGGAGTTCATGGCGATCACGATTCTCAGTCACGAGGGACTGATGTGGATAAAATGACATTTACCATAAAAGATTGTAGTCAAGCTGGGATTGAGATTAAATTTAAATATTAATCTCATATTAAAATTATTCAAAATTCATATTTCAAATATGAAACAATTACATGAAGGCGGCGTTAATTATAATCAACAATTTTCCTAAAACTCTAAACACGTTGTTTTTTACCACAGTAACTTTTTACTTACCATCTCCCGTGGTAAAAAACGTTGTTGGTATGTCAAATTTACTATTATCAGAGAATAGATAAGAAATATCGCCTCACAGAGTGGCAAGACATATAATCATGAAATATGCTTTATTTTATGCTTTATTCACCACTGCGTTCGAAATCTGTCATTTCGCTGGTGAAAATCATCATTGGATGAACTCTCATCACCAGCGGAATATTGAATTATTAATTGTCTTATACTGCATCTTTCAAAGTATCAATGTGACAGATGACTTTTGAAACAGCTGTGAAGAGTCCGCCATATTTAACTGACGACTTTTATATCCGATATTTGAGAGTAAAATTAGTTAACTTTTGAATGCAGGGAAATGAGATCACTTAGGCCTATTTGTGGCAAATCTATTTATGACAGAGTTAAGAATGAAGAAATAAGGAAAGAATGTAAAGCTGATGTTAGTATAGTGAGTAAGATTAAGAAAGGATCACTTAGGTGGTTTAGTCATATGGACGCAAGTGTTGATGGCACCAGAAATAGAGGACGTCCACGGAAGACTTGGCACGACCAGGTAAACCAGATAATGGAGGATGGTTCTGTTAGAAGTCTCAACAATCGGCGAGCATATATGAGAAGATGTATGAATGTGGATGAGGCGAGAATTGTGTGTCAGGACAGAAGAGTGTGGCGCGATGGTAAGTAAGTAAATTTTGCATTTTTTACCCAGTAAATTTTTTTACCATGGTAAAAAATTACCACTGATCACACAACCGGCACATACACTTCCACTCTCTCGGTAGGATTGCTTTCTTCCACGATTGTTGTACGAGTTTTCAGACAAGCCGAGATGGTATGTTAGTTGGTTTGTAACGGTGTGTCGGCATTACGAAACAGTGTGATAAAAATCAATTATGCAATAGTGTTCGTTTATTACAATTTTTGTCGCCCTGTCAGATTATCGCTTGTTACCTACTTAAAATAGATAAGCTTCTGGTTAAACCGGCGATCTCATCAATTGATGGAGATTATGCATTGCAATCGTAAAACAACAAATAATCGTCTCGTAAACATTCTCAGTGCGTCAATATTTATTTTGAAAGTCGTGTAATAATTATTATTTCACTTGTTGCACGGAAAAAATTCTTGAATAATTTAAAATACTGAAATTTTTGATGTGAAAGTATCTTGCATAATTTTTCAGATTAAGTGAAAAATTTACAAAATTGAAACGCTTATGACACTTACAACTGGTTTACGACCTTTAACTGAGATATCTGCTAATGATCCATCATCTTGTTTTCTAATTTCAGTCTTTAACTCGGTCGATGATTCGGTAAAGTAATTTGCGAGCGTGAGCATAAAAGGTTACATTAATCTTATCTAGTAGTTTGATTTAAAAAATTAACCGGTATTGATCAATTTCGTTTAAGCAAGCACTTTACAGCCACAAATACACTTCCGAAGCCGCTACATCCAGAATGATATAGATGGGGAAGCGTAATATTATTATGGATTGGCTTTCCGAAATAATTTTTATTCTTATTTTGCAGTCTGACACCCAGCGACCTGTTTGCTGTGGTCGGAACGACTACACTGAACGCTGGTGGATACACCTACAATGTGTTAAGCTTCAGGCTTCACCAGGATTTTCGTTCAGCCACCCTGGTGGCGGATATAGCTGTTGTGCTGGTCAACCAGTCTATCGTCTTCTCGAGCAGGATCCAGCCTATAGGGCTTCCGTTCACGTACACGGACGCGGGGGAAACCTTGACTCTTACAGGCTGGGGGATAACATCGGTAAGTAGATGGTGTTGTGTTTGTAATATGGAACGATATTTGTAATATGGAGTAATTTTCATAATAATTTGCATGTCCATGTGTCCAATAAAGATTGTCGAGTTATTCAATTATAAACTAGCAGAACTGCTATTATAACGTTTCGCGACCGATAGTGGCCGCTACGCGGCCAGTACCTCCATAGAATCTATATTTCAATGTGAAAATCCCTTATTAAATTGGTTTAACAATAATACATTGTGTATTATTATATTATATTATATTCAGGTATTCACCCATAAAATACTGTGGACTTGGTCTGTTACAATTTGTAAAAATTGTTTATTTTTTCGAAAGATTGATTTTTAATTTTTATATATTTATATATATTTTATTCTTTATATGTTTCTAAGTAATTCACCTAACATCTCCTTATCGAATTTTTTTTGAAAATAATGTTTAACTATGTAAAATGCAATCCTTGCCGTAAAACTGACATGCAGTTTGGCAAAAAAATAAAAATAAAATGAATATATATGTAATAAAGAAGAAATAAAAAAATAAAAAATCCGCATTAAGTGTATTGTTTTAGATGAAATATAGATTCTACGGAAGCCCTGGCCGCGCAGCGGTCACCACGGGCCGCGTATTATAATATACATATATTATGGATTACCGATTGTACTTTGTGTGCAGGAAGCTCGGATCAACTGATGTACATTGTATTGATATTAATTTTAACGAAATTACATTTTATTGTGCAATTTTCCATAATAGTTTTTTGATATTTTAGGTTTTTAACTGTGTATAATAGAAGTCTCTCTAAAAATAAATAAATAATGTTCTTAAAATTTGAAGTGATTGCACAAGATTAGCGTGAGGTAATAATCAGTAAGGCATTCTACCGGTTCAGAAAGTTCTGGGTTCGAGTACTGGTGGAAGAAGAAAAACATCGTGACTAATGGGGAGACCCATCGTTTACCCAGGACCGTTATATGAGCAAAGTTCGCATATCGGTTTTAATCGTTCACCGTCAGGTTGGCATTTTTATGCTAAAACGCAGCTCATAAGCGTTCAAGCAACGATGCACGGCCGCCAACCAAAACACCCCTCATAACACCTATGACACCATATAAAAATGCCATCTTTATTATGTAAAAATATACATTGAACAAAATAATAATACATTATAAACAAAGATAAAGAGATAGCACAAAAAAGTTAAGGGACAGAGAACAAGACGAGCACAAAAAAATACGTGAAAGTTGATTCTCTACCCGAGCACCACTGCCGGCAGATATTATCCCGAAAATAGTATACTTTAGATTCTACATCATGGCTGAAGAACTTGAAGCGATGGTTTGGCCAGTCTACTGTAGAGCTGCACCGGGCCGCAATAAATAAAGTGATGATGATGGCCAACGTCCGTCGAGCGGATAAGGCATAAGAAGAAGAAAAAAATTGTCAATTCACCCTAGACTATGCCACCTTTTCGGTTTTCATCAATCTTCGCCATGGCACTCTTATTGAGTCGAATATTTTTATTCTACTTATTTACTCATTAAAAATATAAATATGCTGTGAAGCCGAAATTAAACGAAGGAACGCATTTCCCCGGATAGGAAAAGATCCAGGTTCGAATCCCGGTAGCAACAAAAATATTTTTTCTGTATATCGTTGATACATTTTATTTTTATTAAAATACCATATAACTATGTTCTGATAAAACTGCAAATTCACAATAATAATGTGTTCTCCATAAAAAATAAAAAAAATATTTACTTTTTCAAAACATACGCGATAATTGGTTAATAATATTATATATTAATTTTAATTATTACAGACACTCAATTTATAAATACATTGAATAGATATTACAGGAACCTACACATTTTTGTTTCCGTGACCAAGATGTGATAAAAGCATAGATAATTAATTTCTGAAGTAATAATAGATGGCGCAAATATATTATTACTTTCAACATCTCTGTTGTTTTTTTCAATAATTTTAGAAGAACTAATTCAGAATTTTTTTTGTTTGAAATCTTCATTAAATTTAATTGTGTACCTCTACAGTTTCCAGGAGAGTCACCAGACCATCTGCAGACGATACAGACAACCTCTATCAGCGTGCAGAGGTGCAGGACCTTGGTGCCGACAACAATATATGAAACGCAACTGTGCGCTCTCAATACACCGGGACAAGGGGCGTGTTATGTAAGTTTTGATGGCCACTGCGCGGCCACGACCAATGCTGTCGTAAAACCTATTTTTCTATGTTGAAAACATAATCTATTATAATGTAATGTACTGCGGCCGTTCATATAAATGACTGGTTGCAGTGTTTTGAGTTGTGGTGTAGTAGTTGAATAAGACTCCTTTGCAGGTGATAATTAACATATATTTATTGAAGCTCACATCTTGCTATTTGAGAAATTAGTTGTGATAATTTATTTTTAATGATTAAGGATTTTCAAATTATTACCATCCATTATAATATTTCAAAATTTTCGTGATTACCTTTGTGGAAGTCCATTGTATTAAATTTTTTACAATTTATTAATTAAAACGTTTTCGACGCTTACTGCGTCATCGTTAGTAATAAACTAAAGCTTACGAGAGCGGTGTTGGAATGAGGGTGGTTTCGTTGAAAAGTGAAAGTGGTTGTGGGCGGGGCTAATATATATAGGAGAGGAGATGTAATAAAGGGTGGTTATATGTTAAGTACATTTTTATTGTTAATATTTCTCTATATTTTCTAGAATGTCTAATTTTCTCCCCTTTCTGCATATATGTAGTACTTCTTCGTTCTCATAGGCAAAACGATGATCCTCTGATCTTGCGTGGTCTGCCATTTCTGAGTTAATGCTGAAGTTCTTTATTCCCTTGAGGAACACTATTCACGTGTGTATTTTTCTTTCAGTTTGTCAAATATAGGATGATTGACATTTCTTACAATTAATCTTGTATACTGGATCTATTCTAGTATTATTATTTCAGTTTGTAATGTTATGTGACTTTTTCATAGTATAATATTAGAACCGCTTGAACGTATTGTTTATTTCTGTTTAATTTCTATGTAACTGAACATACTTACAGTAACTAAACATACCTAGGAGCAGGTTACATTCTGAGGTCAGAAAATATGAAAAAAAAAAACGCATTTCATTGTTTCGTTTTCACGAATGTTGGCATATTTGTATTACTAATTTATTTATTATTGAATAATTTAAATTTTATTTTTATATTTAGTAAAAATAACAATCGTTTTATTTCAAAGGCTGATTCCGGAAGTCCGCTGGTACAGAATGGGGAGCAGGTCGGGGTGGTCTCCTGGGCCTACCCCTGCGCCACCCTCGCGCCAGACGTGTACACCAGGCTGACATCTTACCTTCCTTGGATATTCTCCAATACAGTATACTAAATTATGGACTATATACTCTGAATACAAATTATATGTTCGTAACTCTAGCACCATATAATAATAATAATTTATATTTTAAAATTTTCATATTAATTCCTGTAAAATTGCTGTTGAAAGTTCTGTCAGAAAAGTAAATACATCATTTGGTGTTCTGTCTGTTTCATTAGTTTTTTACTGTATTCTAGCAGACAATGCTTTTCAATTATGGTCAAAGTTACCATGAAATGAATGTAAAGAGATTTTATATGGAAATTATAAAGAGAACACATTCTTAACTTATTAACAATAAAAATAAGATAAATGGCTCTTTCAAATAATGGAACGATTAAATGTATTAATATCAAAAAAGGTAACAAAAATTTGTCGCTAAAAATGTCGTGGCTGTAGCATAGTTGGATAATGCACCTTCCCCGGTTTGGAAAGAGATCCAGATTCGAATCCGGTGGTGGCGCAACAGCAATATTTTTCGGTAAGTGGCATGAGAAAGTTCCGGGTTCGACGCCCTGTGGCAACTATATATAATATTTTTTCGATGCAGAAATTTTTTCTGATTATCATTCTAAGTGACACATTTAATTTATATTAATTATTAAAGAACTATGTTATTAAAGTGAAAAATTTATCGATACTATTATACAATCAAAACATATCAACAAGGTTGAATTAATTCCAGAGTCTGTAAAGTCTATGTAAAGTCTATGTCTGTCTATGTGAGTAATTAAAATATATTAGTATGTTTTTGAAACATTTACATTAAACATTTCTAACAATATAGTACTTTAAGTAGAAACACGGGACGAAATCAAATCAGTTAAATCGAAGGCATCCAGCTCGCCATAAACTATTTTGAATAAAAACATTGAATCCATCCAAGTTCTTCTATCTTTTACACAGATAATTTAGCTAGTTCTACTATTTTTCTTCTACTATTCTTCTACTATTATAAAATAATTTGTTATTTTAATTGAGATTTCTGTTTTTATGAAAAATAAAAATGTGTGCAAGGGCGAAGAAGTAAGATATATAATTAAAACATTATTACTGTTGGAACAAATTTTGCAACACATCATCTAATGAACTTACATTATACTGTACACCCGGTGAACTATTAAGATAAATGCTTAGAATCAGACATAGCGAAATCAAAAATAAAATTCTTATGTATCATATAGAATCAATAGTTATAGCAAAAAAAATATACGTTAATATTATTATTTTTCTTTGTTATTTAATAATATATGTGTAAATTACGAAATGGATTTTAGATAAATAAATAAACTGGCTGTTGCAGACAAGAGTCTGCTGAATAACTATAGGCCCTAATAGGCTACTAACAGAACCATCCTCCATTAACTGGTTTACCTGATCGTGCCAAGACTTCCGCGGACGTCCTCTATTTCTGGTGCCATCAACACTTGCGTCATGTATCTTTCTTACCATTCTCTCCTCATTCATCCGTTCCATATAACCTAACCACCTAATCTTACTCACTATACTAACATCAGCTTTACATTATTTTCTTATTTCTTCATTCTTTACTCTGTCATAAATAGATTTGCCACATATACGCCTAAGTGATCTCATTTCCACTGCATTCAGTCTACTTTCGTTTTGTTTCTGCCAGCTCCAGGCCTCACTTCCATACATCAGTGTCGGTACCAGGATTCCATTGTGTACCGCTAGTCTTGCCTCAGTTGACAAATTCCCGTTAGATATAATTCCATTCAAAGCGCCGTTCACTTTATTTCCTGCAGTCACTCTCCTTTCGATATCATTCTCAGCCTTTCCGTTTCTATCAAACATACTTCCCAAATACACAAACTCATCTACTTGTTCCAAACATTCATTACCTACAAGTATCTGATGTAAAATACAAAAAATATCTCTATAAACATTTATCTCACTTAATTCAAACTTTTGCTGTTTCTCTCCTAAAAATCATTTGAATATCATTTGTAACATTTTATTTTATTCGCTTGTGTCGTCGAGTGATGAGAAGTCTTGGTCAAAGTTGAAATTGAAAATATTAAAAATTAAATCTTAAAATAATAAAATTTATAGTATACCATTTCTGAACAAATCTATAGGACATTTAATGGTATTAGGTGGGGGTTAAGGAACATTGTTCGTCCACAAATGTTCACTCACAATTCACGATTCTTCGCAGTCTACAACTCCTAACCCATAATTATTTGCCGGATATATACCAGGCGAAGAATTGCGGGGTAACAATTGTGGTCGCGAACAGTTGTGCTCGAAAAATTGTGATTATGGGCGAACAATGATGGGTAATTAATGGGGGAACAATTGTAGGCGAATAATCGTTGGCGAACAATTGTGGGCGAACAGTATTCCGGATAACAGTATTAGGTACCTACTCAACATGTCAAATACACATGACAATACAAGTAACGGTTTCACTGTAAAAATCACAATCATAATACAAATCACATATTTACTCAGTCAGTTATTTGTACTTTTAAACATGGTTCAACGAAGAGCGATTCGCTTTGTATCCAACCCATTCCTCACCCGACGTTTAATAGTCTTCTTTGAGTTCTGCCTGCAGTTAATTTTGTGCATTAACATAATCACTTTGGCCATGCATGATGCTTACAAATATGCATCACAAAGACTCAGTATCGCCTCTGTTTTGCAAACAGAAATACCCACCTATAATATAAAAATAAAACATTAAACACAAGTACCTTTGAACGTTTGGCTCATTTTCATTCTATCTCACCCGTGAACTTTGGTTGAAAAATAATTCTAAAATTTATTTGTGTAATTGCGAATTTTCGAGAGAATTTTTTTGCGGATGGAATAAATAATTATTCTTTAATTACCGTGCACGAACGCGTGACGTGTAAAACAGAGCGAATTCCACACACAAGTTGTTTAGTTTTAGTGCAAATAAACACATTTTTCTTCTTCTTCATAAGACCCGGTAGTCCATAACTGCAGCCTCAACGAAGCGTCATACATCAAGTCCAGTCCGCTGAGCATCAGCCTATCTCAGACCCGTTGGCTTGTGCATGAGGGCTTTGTGCGTGTTATGGGACTCGTTATATGTCACGCCCACTGCAGCCTCTTTGCTTTCACCTTCATCAGGATGTCTGAAGCGGTATATCATTCCAGAAGTTCCAAGTTTCTTAAACAAATTCATTCTTTGCTTCTATCACGCATTGGACCGTAAATCTTGCCCAAGAATTTATTTTTCTTGGCACCCGTTAACAATTTCTCGACTACAAAAAAAATGTACTAAGTAACATAATATTCCTCTAATTATGCTGCTAAATCCGCTGCGGGTCAAAATCAACCAAAATGTGACTATTAAAAAGACAGTTCGGGTCAATGGTATTTACATTTTAAAATAGTCCGTTAGTGTATAATAAGATAAATTTTATTGAGTAAACTATTACAATATGCTTTTAAACTTAACATAAAAACATAATTCTAATTATTATAAAAACAAATATAATTGTTAAGGTTTAGTTCATTAATGATTTAATTATAAGCGTTCTCTTCATTATCAATGGTTCCCCTGATGCTGAAATTGTGACGTCAATTTAGTCAAGTCTGGTTCATACATAGTCACCTTAAGATGAATACAAGCGTCTGAATTTTTGGTAGTTAATCTGCTTCTGTTCTTACTCAAAATAAATTTCATGTGTGAAAATATTTACTTTTATATTTTTATTTATTATCTTTGTTTTATTAACCACTAAAATGAGTTTAAATACATCTACCGGTTTCGAAAAATACTATTTTCTTCTTCAGGATGTCATAACTAACTAAAACATATATTGTTTCTTTGACAGAATCTATTAAAAAAAAAAAAAATTTTTTTTTTTTTTTATTACCTCACTCAAATCATTACTTAATACAAATTTACTCGAATAATTTTTAGGAAAAAATTTTAGAATGGGACTCGTAGTTAAATTTAGTTGGTTGTTTATAATTTTTTGATTAGTTTTACACGCTTTATTTATCTCCAACGATTCCAAATTATTTAATTTGTGACCAACACCGTTTATATGCAAAATTGACAATCCCAATTTTTTAATTTTTTTTTAAAAATAGATTCTGTCAAAGAAACAATATATGTTTTAGTTAGTTATGACATCCTGAAGAAGAAAATGGTATTTTTCGAAACAGGTAGATGTATTTAAACTCATTTTAGTGGTTAATAAAACAAAGATAATAAATAAAAATATGAATCTTAACCACAAATATAATATTGCTGATTTTAAAAGTATATTTACTTTTAAATAACGAAAAGGATTCAAACCATTTCTCCATCGACCACGCTGCACACGTTTATAATTTATAATTTATTTTTATATATTATACTTTATTCACGGAACTCGCGGGTCATAGGTTGCCGATACCAGCTCTAGGACTATCTATTAGGATAATTATTGACCTGTTGTTATAAAATTTAAACGTTTAATTTATATAATTGTGTTTTTATTAAGACAATTCAAGTTCAATCGAAAATATAAAATAATCAAGCTAAGGATATTTTAAATGGTGGTTTATTAAATCATATTTTTTTCGATCCAGTTTGCAAAGAAGCTAACGCGAGTGTACACGTCAGGATATCCAATGGCGCACGGTTTCCCCCAGGATACGATTCCGACGATCTCACCGTCCGCCACCAAAGGTCCCCCAGAATCACCCTGGAATGAAAATAAGATTTTTGGCACAAAAATAAATAACAAAAACAATACAGTAAATAATATGTATGAAAAATGTGTTGAAATGTAAAATATATTATGCTTTACGTGCGGATACATTCGGTGTCAATCAACATGAAGAAATCTTGAGAACCGTATAAAAGTAATTAATTTGTCCCCTCGGACCCCTTCCTCACATCCCAACCACCGCACTATCACAACCCCTATTAAGCCGTACCTTCGTCTATTTTTTCTTCAATGGTTCTGCAGTTCATATCGGACCTTGACCTGTTGAATCTTTTGCCTCCGCATACTCTGGTTCTCGGCGACTGTCTTCCAGTTCGGGACCCGACATGTTCAGTCCGGAACCAGACATACTCAGTTCAAGACTCGACATGCTTAGTTCGGGACCCGACATGCTTAGTTCGGGACCCGACATGCTCAGTTCGGGACCCAACATGCTCAGTTCGGGACCCAACATGTTCAGTTTGGGAACCGACATGCTCAGTTCTACTGTTGCAGCTCTACTGCGTCCTTTACACCATCCTCCTAGCGGAGTCGGGTTCTTTCGAACTAATAGAGTACGGATGATAATTTTATATATTGCGCTAACGTACGCATCTGATTTTTTCTCTTGGTCTAAAATTAACAAAATTACAAGTTTTTGACCAGCCGCCATTTTGAAACAAGTTGGTGGTTCAGTCTGGTCAACAAATGTAGCCGAGATATTTACCAAGTAAATTTTTTGCAAAAGTTTGATCGAAATCTTAATTAAATAAGGGAGTTATTGTATTCACAAAATCAGTTATATATACATAATATAAATTTTCTCCTGGTCATGGTCAAAACAATGTATTGCATTGAAATTTTCTAAAAATTGTGTATTGAGACCTACTGTATAGGTAGTATTTCTATCGAAATCTACCTAAAATTTACATGACGATGAAAGATATGAACGAAAATGAGTAAGAAGTAACGCACGCGACAGGAATGAAATGAAGGAAATTAATAAAGATGAGTAAGAAGTAACGTATGTGACAGGAATTGAATGAAGAATATGAACACAGATGAGTAAGAAGTAACCTACGTGACAGAAATGGAATGAAGAATATGAAGGAAGATGAGTAAGAAGTAACGTATGTGATAGGAATTGAATGAAGTATATGAACAAAGATGAGTAAGAAGTAACGTATGTGACAGGAATTGAATGAAGAATATGAACACAGATGAGTAAGAAGTAACCTACGTGACAGAAATGGAATGAAGAATATGAAGGAAGATGAGTAAGAAGTAACGTACGTGACAGGCTCCCTCTCCCGTATTGGTCAGTGTGCAGATGTTTGCTGGAATCACCCGATTACCCCATACTTGTACGCAGTGATCATGAGTGATTGACTTCAGGTCGATCGTTTGAAGTGTCTCTGAAACGTTTCCGGGGTACTGAAACCAAGAATTTACACTGAAAACAAAGTATTACAAGACAATAATGATTTTAATATACCTAGTTAACGTTGTATAGGTTGTGTATCGCACAGTATTACTCGCCGAGGAGGCGCCAATTAGTTGATACGATAAGACACGTGTCAATAATTTAAAGGTGTAATCATCGGCATGGCGGTAAAAAACCCGTGCGATAGATATCAGGAAAACAAAGACGTCTTAGTAAAACGTACAGCGGCGGCCAGTCGCCGTGTAGGTACTTGCAAATATGACTATATGTATTGTTATAAATTTGAATAAAAACAGAGTACTTTGAGTATTCTGCATGGGGCAGCCATTCTAGATTTTGCCGCCGTAGTGTGCCTGTATTGAACATCTTTTGTGTTTCATTTCGTTCGACCTCGTCATCATTGCTGATTGAGAGAAGTTGAGATCGGCGAACCACCCTTGTCTACATTCTTGTTTCTTGTACGTAACGGGTAGTAATGTTAACAAAACACAATCAAGTAATATGTTAATAATTAATAAGTCATTAACTTTATTTTTAACCACCGAGTTAACTATATTCATCAACCGGTTTCGAAAAATTGATGGTTTTTGTACAGTCATCACTTCAAATGCATGGTTTTACTCAATGAATGAAATAAACATTTGTTAATATATTTTCAATATACTAACATCAGTGATTCACATCAAGTCAAATGACAGAATGCAAGACGGTCACATAATTGATGCGCTTGCAGTCTAGTGATTACAATACTCGCCTAGTGATCTAGTGGACGGGGGTTCGAGCCTCGTTCCAGACAGCCATCAAGTTAGGCATATTTTCAATACACAAACGTATAGCATGGTTTGAAAATAGTAAGAATATTGATGTGACACGTATCCGTGTACGCCATCTCTATTTAAAAAAATATATATTGTATTTAAAATATGCATTATTAAAGGCGTGACCGATGTACAAACGGAAATAAATAAATTATATTTCTTGCTCTAAATTATTGATAAAAATGTACATTTAAATACCTAAAATTACAAGATAATTGAATCATATTTGATAAATACAATTTTTAATAAATAAATAATGTATTTAGAACACTGCAATGTAGAAGTGAGGTGAAAAATATAGATAAAAAATAAAAGTAGGCCAAATGATTTAAAGAACTATTAAAACATAACCCAAATGAAATAAAATACTTACAGATGTCCTTCCCCATCCAGTCAGAGTGACTGCAGCATCGCCGAGAATTTCTTCCTTTCCAATAGCGACTGCGGAAACTAAATCAGTGAATTCAATTTCCTTTTTGAGAATGATCAGAGCCAGGTCATTGAAATTGTCAAACCAAGTATAGTCCTCGTGAATGATGTACCGCTCCACTTCATACGCTGTCCCTCCGGAGTTCAGGAGGTTTGTACCAGTAACGACGGAAATGTCTGAAGGGCTCATTCTGGAAAAAAACCTTAAATTGATATATAGCGATTAAACGTGGAGGTTATTGTAAACAATATGTAACAAGCAAGAACAAGAACACATCCATAGAGCCAGTGATGAGACGAATTATCTTTGTTTAGATTACGGTGTGAACATACAAAATCTATAATGCAATTTTAGGACCAATGTTATTATTTGTGCACTGGAGAGGAAAATAAGAAAAATATTACATTTCTAGTATAAAGGCTACTGGTAGGGTCTGGGTTGACCACATTACTAATAACAATAAGAGAACTAATAACGAGTAGCAAGGAAAGCTGTATACTTCAGACACATTCTTCGCAGTGAAATATATGATATTATACAACTCATTTTGTAACAGAAGTGGAGGTAGAAAGAGATTGTCTTGGTTGTGATAACTCAGAAAGTGGTTCAATGCAATACAATCCTAATTAAAAAACACAGATCGTACGTGTGTTCATAGCATGGTCACCCCTTCAATATGAACACAGGCAGAGTCAAGATCTCAGCCTTAACACCAGTAAGTGAGCAGCCTGTGCCTGTGTGTGTGTGTGTGTTTTACCAACCTGGAACATCTTCATTAGTTGAATTGTTTAAATTGAATTGTAACTGTATTATTTAAACTTGTCGAAAACGAACGTATGTATATTATCTTTACAAATTTCAAGTAGGTATTGTTAAATATATATTTTTCTCGTTTCCTTCATTCTTTTGTAATTTACAATTTTTATTTCCCTTTTATTTTTCATTTTTTAATTATTCTAAATCTATATATTTGCTAAACCAATTATGTACAATACGATTATTGATTAACGATGTAAAAAGTTTGCCTCGGCACGGGTGATGCCTAGTGAGGCAGATATTAAAATACTAAGTGTACATACAACACATGATGTGAAATAAATAATAATAATATTGTCCAAAATTTGAATGATCTTATACATAATAAATCAACGTACAGCAATATGCTCCCCAAATTTCGGCAGAAAACGGCACATGAATAAGAAGTCTTGTTAAAAATTGTGTGCGCGCTAAATATTTTTGAGTGCGCGTGCACACCCGCACACCTCAGAGCGAACATTGTTTGGGTACACGTGGGTATGAAGCGTTGAATTTAACGAAGAAAGAGGAATAAAATAAAAAATCAACCCGTGGCGCATTCAAAGAATATGGGATAATTTTGTTGTTGCTGCCGGGCCTCGTAGTTCTTAAAGGATCCCCTCGGCGGTCTTACTTAATTATGCCTTGTTTCTCTCTATCTCTCGTGAGCTTTCCGGTGAGAAAACATCCCAAACAGAGAGGCTTATTGGAAGTAGTCCCGTTCGCTGCATATTTCTACCGCGATGAGAGTCAGCCCGAGAGCCTACACTTCTCCAACTCCTACAATCTTGAGCCATCTGCACCCAATCTTCAGGTGCTTCACAAAGATAAAACGTTTTCGGGAGGCAATCTGTGTACCGCTTTGAACAGTACAATACACAAAAGCAGTCAAAAATATATTGAAGACTGGATATATCAAATCACAGTAAAGAGCACTTAAAAAGTTGCACGAGGAATTTACAGCGGGTAGGCATTCTTACAACAACAAGATTGCACATTGTCAGCTGGGACGATGTAGCTCAGGACCACGATGACTAGAGAGCAATCATGAAGTCGGAGACATTAATAATCTGAGACGCTAATATAATGAGTGGCTACGTACATCTATAAAAATTAAGATTTAAATACATGTCACATTTTACTATTCTCAATTTAAATTAAATAAATCAACTTGAAAGATAAACATAAAAAAAAAATTTTTTTTTCGAAAAATATTTTATTTGCTACCGAATAGTCAGGCCTATTCTCAAAATTGCAATATTGAAATGAAGGTGATTGTTACACCAACCCTCAAAAATAAACAGATAGTTTTGACAGATTATGGTACGTTTATCTCCCTCACTCCCTCACTCTCTCTCCCTCTCTCTCATTCAAATATAACACTATTTTTGAGGGTTGGTGTAACAATCACCTTCATTTCAATATTGCAATTTTGAGAATAGGCCTGAGTATTTCTAAATAGATTATTACTGTGTATCTTTCTAATTGATTAATTTAATTGGTATTAAAAATACGACAGAACTATGTTCACAAAAATTGCATCTTCACAAAATAAATGTGTTCTCCTCATAAATGACTATTCTCAAACTGACAAGACTAACTTAGTGGTCTGTCAGGACAAGGTTCGAACTATAACCACTCGGTCACTAGGCGAGACTCCCATACAGGAAATTTTGAAATAACCGTTTGTCAATTGAGGATGAGATTAAGAGAAGACAGATCTCATACTAACTGTTACTGGATAAATTGGCAACGTTAACCAATTTATTGAATGTAATATCTAAATATTAAACTAATGAAATTAAAGCATTGATTATAAAAATGTAACTTTTATGTTTTGTTTATTACTATCTACATACACGTACGATATTGGCCAGGTTTTGCTACAGTGATCAGCTGATTCTTACTCTATGACGCAATGGGCCGCTGTGAGGATCGTGTTCTTGCTGATGATAGAACCGGAGCACGAGAAGCTGCCGAAAAGCCTGAGAATGATCTGGAATGGGACTGCACCCTTCTCAGCAACGCTTCCTCCTATAACTCTCCAGCTACCATTGTCATCAGTCGGAGCCCCTGTGAGAAAAAAAAAACATCAACACTAATTTACAGGAAAGCATAATATAATATTTGAATGTTGCATTTTTTTCGCGGAAGTTTTGTTTTTTGAATTTGACGTTTAATTGTCATTTGTCATAATATAATTTTTTAACAGAGTTAGGCAATTAAAATGCGCATCGATAACCATACACATATACGTTATATGATACTGTACCGCTCGGAGAAAGAATGGAAAGCTGCTGAGTCATTTCGCGATCTTTTCGGTGAAGGAACGATTAGCGAAAGAGCATGCCTAAAGTGGTTTGTTCGCTTCAAAGCTGGTAATACCTGCTTAGACGACAAGTCAGAAAAGAATCGATCATCAGATTTTGATGATTGCACATAATATGTTTTTATATAATTTATGTTACAATATCATTTAAAAAAAAACGGCGGATAATTATACAACAACCTAATATTAATAAGCAAAGCAAAAGTAATTCTTTGGCAAGCATGTAAGTTCACATAAAAAATAATAAAACTAATATATTTTAAATTATCAATATGATTTTATACAATAATTAATCGTCAAAATATATTGTGCTACAATAATGATAATTTTTTTTTTTTTTTTATGTTGTTTGATTTCTTCTTCACTATGTATTCAATATTAAGCGTCATGGTACCTTAATCTATCTGGAACTTGGTTTAAAATAGGTCTCTGTTCATCCCGGTTTGGCCACAACCTTTACTCGAGACTATCCTCCATCCTCTAATTTGCTTTACCTCAACTGTCGAGACTTTCGTCATTCTTTCCATCAACATGCCCGATGTATCCTTCAATGCTAGCAAGGATCATTTACTTGCATGTTGTCAAAAGTGTTTCGGTTAATGGAGAATAGAAACATTTGTGGGCTTCAAGGTTAACGGGTTACGCTATACCACAGGAAAATGGGCTTCGATTCGTCATGAACTGTTGACGCGGCGTAAGATAGAGAAAGGTGGAGGTGCCATGTATAGATTTTAGATCTCTCAGGATAAGATATAATAAGAAAACTTACCATTAATAAGCGCAAAGGATAGTGCGAAAACGATAAACCATATTTTCAACATTTTGAAAATGATCGTGATACTTCTTCTACCGGTGAAATAAGATTATATTAAAAAATCATATAATTCCTTATTTATAATATGTTTAATCTACAATTAACATGTATGGAAAGATAAGTTATTGATGTTTTTTTGGGTTATTGATTATGAAAACAAATCTTGAAAAGATATGAACGGTCTTATCTTTTAAAATGATTATGAAAAATGCATTAATTAAGAATGTTAAATATGAATTAAATATATTAATTAGAAAGATATACATATAAAATCAATTTAATCGAAAAATATTGTTGTTGCGCCACCGGGATTCGAACTTGGATCTCTTTCCTAACCGGGGAAGGTGCATTATTCAACTATGCTACAGCGACAATATTTGCTTCGACAATATAGGTTCGAAAATTGTCGCTAAAATATAATTTGAAAGAGCCATCTACCATCTATTTTTACAGAATCTCAAATACCTTTGAGTAAACTTATAGAAGACGCCAGAATTATCAATTCATTTTTATAACATTTTTGGACACATTGATACAACTTTATTATTTGGAGAACACATTCTTATTGTGAAGTTGTAATTATTCAGAACAGATGGTCTGTGATATTTTAAATACGAATTAAATATATTAATTAGAAAGATATACAAAGATATAGTTGGATAATGCACCTTCCCTGGTTTGGAAAGAGATCTAGGTTCGAATCCCGGTGGCGCAACAACAATATTTTTCGTTAGAATTGATTTTATATGTATATCTTTCTAATTAATATATTTAATTTATTTTATCTCGTTGCACCGACGAGGAATGCAATCCCTTTGAATCTCCGTAGGAGGAGACCTATATCAGTTTTGTGACTCATTTATTGATTTAATTACTAATCAAATATTAATATTTGAAATTTATTACTAGACTAACTAACTGACACGACACATTGAAGTTGTTAAAGAAATAGAAGGTGACAAATACTTTTAGAAATAGCCAAAATCGGCTGTTGAATCAACTACAATACCAAGGACGGCGAGACACACGAATGGCTTCATTTTGCAGGAACTAAACATCGAGGACACACTCTCGACCATTTGCTTGAGACGAATCCTTCAATTTTTGGACATCTTGGTAGAAAAAGAAGATAGATTGGTATCCTTAATTCGTCGCTGGTTATAGATTATGAACTTTTGTAATATACTTTGGAACTTGTTCTATTTCACTATATTATTCTTGATAGTTTAAGATTCCCTTTCTAAAGCTAAGAAGAATTATTTTGAATTTACTAACACATTCAAAGAAAATAGAAATCATTAAAAATAATATTGAGGAACCTGTTCCAAAGAAGGTGAAAACGATTCCATCGTTCAATGGGATCAGTTTAATGGGATTTGCGAGGCATCATCTTCACCGAATATATGGATAAGGGAAGGCTAATCACGAGACAGTAGTACTATGCTGATTTATGGGCCGATTCGATACTACATTGATGAAAAAAAGCCCCACTTGGCGAAGAAAAAAGTGCTCTTTCACCATGACAACACACCAGCTCACTCGCCCGCAAAACTGGTTAAATTACACTACAAATTGCTGCCTCATCTACTTTATTCTCCAGATTTGGCCCCGTGCGATATATTTTTGTTTCCAAACATGAAAAAATGGCTTGGCGGAAAGCAGTACACATCAAACGGGTAAGTCATCGCCGAAACAGAGGCCTATTTTGCCGAGTTCGACGAATCATATTTTTTGGATGGCTTAAAAAGTTGTAATATCGTTGGACTAAGTGTGTCAAGCTGAAAGGAGACTATGTTGAAAAATGAAGAAAAAATCAACGCGTTTCATCCCCTAACACGATACTTATCATACTTATTATTATTATTACCGTATGTAATTGTAATTAGCTTTACATTAATGCATTGACCTACAAAGGTTACAAGTGGCTCCGATGCAAATACAGTAAAACTCGGTTAATTCGAAACTCACGGGACCAAAATTCAAAAAAATAATTCGTATTACGAATAATGAGAACAATTTGATTAGATTGATTATATAATATAATGAGAAAGACATTATCAGTAGAAATTTATATAAGATCGCACAGATAAAGAGGCCTGATGAGTGAGGAGTGCAGATGATCACGTAATCGGCATCACCGTAGTAACAGCGAAATTGTTTTTCGATATTTTGAAACTTTGATAAGATTTTTTCGTAGTTTATTTTCGTGAATAATTTTAACAGAAAGCAGTTGAGATGTGATCTGCCTTATCTCCGCGGCAATTGTAGATTTCCGAGTGCAATATTTCTATTAATAACTCAATTAGTTCTGTTGATCTGCCAGTTGCAAACAAATTTGATAGAATTATTTTTGAATTTATGTAATGTTATATTTCATGCTTTAGCGACCAAGTTTTATATTCTATGAAATAGAGAATTAAACTGAGCGACCGTCATAGTATTGCTACAATAGTAAAGTAATATAATTTTAGTATTTCTGGCAATATTATAAAAGTTGATTAGCCGCAATTAGTTACTGCTTTCATTTTATTACGCAAAATTTTTAATAGACATAATAATAATTCTTCTTTCACTCAGCTTTAATATAAATTCATTAAATACAAGAGAACAATCACAATTTAATTGCTCTCGTGGTAAATTTAGTTCATAAATGACATCTGAGAATTTTACTTTGCACTATTTCAATTGTGTGAGAATACGCATTGTACAGAGGTGTTTGTATAGAGGTATTTTTCCTTTAATTTAATATATGTATTAAGTATAGTGGTATATAAGGATGCGTTACATTCCTTGAGTTGACTAAAGGTTAAAAATATCGCATGCATGTGCGGGCGGACGCATTGCACTGAAACATTCTGAGTCCATCACTTAAAATATGACCGTTTTGCATCAATAGTTAAAAATATGTGAAATTTATGACGAGATACATTTTTTGAGATAATATTGCAGGCACAGATGTACACCTACATTTAATTTATATTAATTATATTATTAAAGTGAAAAATTTATCAATACTATTATACAATCAAAACATATCGACAAAGTTGAATTCATTCCAGAGTCTGTGAAGTCTTTGTATTGGTGAGTTATTATAATATGTTTTTGAAACATTTACATTAAACAGTTCGACAGTTCTGGTCAATGTTAGTGGAATAATAATATTAATTTTATTGATTAAACTATTACAATAAGATTTTAAACTAAACATAAAAAACGAGATTCTAATTATTATAAACACTAATATACTTGTCAAGTTTTAGTTCATTAATAACAAATTAACTTTATTTATAAGCATTCTTTTCAATATCAATGGCTCCCCTGATGCTGAATTTGTGACGTCAATTTAGTCAAGTCTGGTTAATCTCCTCCTGTTCTTACTTAAATAAATTTCATCTGTGAAAATATTTACTTTTAAATAACGGAAATGATTCAGACCACCTCTCCATCGACCACGCTACGCATATTTGTATTTTTTAAATTTATTTTTATATATTATATTATATTTGGTGACCCGCGGGTCATAGGTTGACGATACCTACTCTAGGACTATCTATTAGGATAATTATAAACCAGTTATAAAATTGAAATATATAGATGATTTCATTGTATTTTTATTAAGACAATTCAAGTTTAATTGAAAATATGTTATGAATAACGAGAAAAAATAATCAAGCTAAGGACATTTTAAATGGTGGTTTATTAAATCATATTCAGTTTGATCCAGTTTGCAAAGGAGCTGAGGCGAATGTTCAATTCAGGATATCCAATGGCGCAAGGTTTCCACCAGGATACGATCCCGACGATCTCACCGTCCGCCATCAAAGGTCCCCCAGAATCACCCTGGAATGATAACAGGATTTTTTGCATAAAAATAAATAACAAAAACAATATAGTAAATTACATGTTTGCAAAAGTTTGGTGATGGATGAAAAATGTATTTATATTTTTATTTATTATCTTTGTTTTATTAACCACTAAATTGAGTTTAAATACATCTACCGGTTTCGAAAAATACCATTTTCTTCTTCAGGATGTCATAACTAACTAAAACATATATTATTTCTTTGACAGAATCTATTTAAAAAAAATCTATTTTAAAAAAAAAAAAATTTTTTAGTTCCCAACTCAAATCATTACTAAATACAAATTTACTCGAATAATTTTTTGGAAAAATATTTAGAATGGGACTCGTAGTTAAATTTAGTTGGTTGTTTATAATTTTTTGATTAGTTTTACACGCTTTATTTATCTCCAACAATTCCAAATTATTTAATTTGTGACCGACACCGTTTATATGCAAAATTGACAATCCCAATTTTTTATCAATTTTTTAATATTTTTTTTAAAAGTAGATTCTGTCAAAGAAACAATATATGTTTTAGTTAGTTATGACATCCCGAAGAAGAAAATGGTATTTTTCGAAACAGGTAGATGTATTTAAACTCAATTTAGTGGTTAATAAAACAAAGATAATATATAAAAATATGAATTTTAACCACAAAGATAACATTGCTTATTTTAAAAGTATAAAATATATTATACTTTACTTAATGATATATTCGGCGTTACACGGATACAGAATATTAACCCAGGACTCTTCCTCCACGCCTCATCTTCGCACCCCAATCCCCGCACCATCATACCCCTATTATGCCTCATCATCGTCTATTTTTTCTTCAATGGTCCTGCAGCCCACATTGGACCTAGACCTCTTGAATCTTTCGCTTTCGCATACTTTCGTTCTCGGCGACTGTTTTCCAGTTCGAGACCCGGACATGTTAAGATTTAAACCCGACAAGCTCAGATCTACTGTTGCAGATATACAGCGTCTTTTACTCCATCCTCCCAGCGGAGTCGAGCGTGGTGTATTGAGACCCACTATGTAGGTAGTATTTCTATCGAAATCTACCTAAAATTTACATGGCTATGAAAGATATGAAGGAAGATGAGTAAGAAGTAACGTACGTGACAGGCTCCCTCTCCCGTATTGGTCAATGTGCAGATGTG
Source organism: Eubasilissa splendida (assembly GCA_031772225.1). Taxonomy (NCBI): domain Eukaryota; kingdom Metazoa; phylum Arthropoda; class Insecta; order Trichoptera; family Phryganeidae; genus Eubasilissa; species Eubasilissa splendida. The sequence continues at coordinate 14,891,685 of CM062862.1, read as the reverse complement.
CTCCGGAGACACCCGATTACCCAAAATTTGTACGCAGTGATCATGAGTGATTGACTTCAGGTTGATTGTTTGAAGTGTCTCTGAAACGTTTCCTCCGGGGAACTGAAACCAATAATTTATGCTGAAAACTTAGTATTACAAGATAATAATGTTTTTAACATACCTAGTGAACGTTAAACAGGTAGTAAAGTTAAAAAAGCACAATCAAGTAATATGTTAATAATAAATAAGTCAGTAACTTTGTTTTTAACCACTAGTTAACTATATTCATCAACCAGTTTCGGAAAATTGATAGTATCAATTGATGATTTTTGTGTAGTCGTTACTTTAAAAGCATGGGTTTACTCAATGAATGAAGTAAATATTTGTTAATATATTTTCAACATACTAACTTCAGTGATTCACATCAAGTCAAGTGACAGAATGCCAGACGGTTACATAATTGACGCGATTGTGGTCTAGTGGTTACGATACTCGGTGGTTCGAGCCTCGTTCCAGAAGGCCATCAAGTTAGTCCTATTTTCCTATAGTTTGAAAATTGTAAGAATATTGATGTGACACGTGTCCGTGTACGCATCTCTGTTTAAAAAATATATATTTTATTCAAAACATGCGTGCATATGACTCACATTATTAAAAGTGCGACATACGTACATACAGCAAGATTTATTTTAATGTTGATTCTGTTTCTTGCACTCAATTATTGATTACAATGTACATCTAAATACTTAAAACTATAAGATAATTGAATCATATTTGATAAATAATTTTTTTTAATAAATTAATAATATATTTAAGAGCATTGTAATGAAGAAGTGAGCTGAAAAAACTATATATAAAAAATAAAAATAGGCCAAATTATTTAAAAAAATAAAAACATAACCCAAATGAAGTAAACTACTTACAGATGTCATTCCCCATCCACTCAGAGTGACTGCAACATCGCCGAGAATTTCTTCCTTTCCAATAGTGACTGCGGAAACTGAATCAGTGAATTCAATTTCCTTTTTGAGAATGATCAGAGCCAGGTCATTGAAACTGTGAAACCAGTTATAGTCCTCGTGCATGATGTACCGCTCCACTTCATACTCTGTCCCTCCGGAGTTCAGGAGGTTTGTACCAGCGATGATGGAAATGTCTGAAGGGCTCATACTGGAAAAAAATAAAAACATATAAGTATTATTTTTTATTTATTATCTTTGTTTTATTAACCACTTAATTGAGTCATCTCAATACATCTACCGGTTTCGAAAAATACAATTTTCTTCTTCAGGATGTCATAACTAACTAAAACATATATTATTATTTTTTTACCAGAATCTATTTTTAAAAATCTATAAAAAAAAAAAATATTTTAGTACCTTACTCTAATCATTACTTAATACAAATTTACTCGAATAATTTTTTGGAAAAAATTTTAGAATGTGACTCGTAGTTAAATTTAGTTGTTTGTTTATAATTTTTTGATTAGTTTTACACGCTTTATTTATCTCCAACGATTCCAAATTATTTAATTTGTGACCAACACCGTTTATATGCAAAATTGACCATCCCAATTTTTTATCAAATGATTAGCAAATTCTGAAAACCCACTATTGTTCAAACATCTCAAATGCTCCCTCACTCTTATATTAAAATTTCTACCTGTTTTACCAATATAAAATGCAGCACAATCTTTGCAACTAAGTTTATAGACACCAGAATTGTTAAATTTATCATCTTTGTCTTAAGAATTTATGAGTAAATATCCTATTTTTTAAATAGATTCCGGTAAAGAAACAATAATATATGTTTTAATTAGTTATGACATCCTGAAGAAGAAAATGGTATTTTTCGAAACCGGTAGATGTATTTAAACTCAATTAAGTGGTTAATAAAACAAAGATAATAAATAAAAATATGAATTTCAACCACAAAGTTAATATTGCTAATTTTAAAAGTATATAAGTATTAGATGCGGAGGTTGTTGTGAACAATGTAGTAATGAGCAAGAACAAGAACAAAAACACAGACCCAGTGATGAGATAAATTATCTTTGTTTAGATCGCGGAGTGCGCATAAAAAATCTTTTGTCCAAATCTAAGGACCAATTTGTGCGCTGGAGAAGAAAATAAGAAAACTATTACCTTATCAGTATAAGCCTATTGATAGGTAGACACATTCTTCGCAATGAAAAATACGATTTTAAACAACTCATCTTGCAGGGGAAGACAGATGGTAGCAGAGGTGTAATTTGAAAAAGATTATCCTTTCTGTGTTAACTTAGAAAGTGATTCAATGCAATATAATTCTAGTTAAAAAACACGAATCGAACGTATGTTAATAGAATGGTCACCCCTTCTATATGAACACACGTAGAGTCAAAATCTCAACCTTAACACCGGTAAGTGAGCATCCGGTGCGTGTGTGTGTGTGTGTGTGTATAAACTAAATTGTAACTATATTATTTAAACTCGTTGAAAACGAACGTACGAGTATATTATCTTATTAAGGATAATTAACACATTCTTATTGTGAAGTTGTAATTATTTATAAAATAGGTTTGCGATAGGACTGTAATGATGAGGTGGTTCTAACCTTGTGAGGCAATGGGCCGCTGTGAGGATCGTTCTCTTGCTGATGATGGAACCGGAGCACGAGAAGTAGCCGTAAAGCTTGAGAATGATCTGAAATGGGGCTACACCCTTCTCAGCATCGCTTCCTCCCACAATCCTCCAGCTACCATTATCATCGGTTGGAACCCCTGTGAAAAATAAAACAATACTAATTTACAGGAATACTATAATATTTGATTGATGCATTTTGGCATTTGTCGTTATATAATTCTGGGAAATTAAAATGCATATCGATAACCATACACATATACGACACATTATGCTGTACCGCTTAAAGAAAGGGTGGAAAGCTGCCGAGTCATTTCGCGATCTCGACGATCTATTCGGCAAAGGAAGGGCTGAGAACTTCAACATCGATCAGTTCACGATTACGGTAATTGTACATAATATGTTTTGTAATTAAATACGTAATTTTTAAAAAGCGGGTGATAATTATGCATCAACTTAATATTAATAAAGCAAAAGCTGTGGTTTGGTAAGCGCGTGAGTTCCCATAGAAAAATATAAAACTAAATATTTTCAATTGTTAATATGATTTTATACAATAATTAATCGTCAAAATAAGTAATCAATGTAAAACGGAAGAATGAAAGAATAATTTTAGCAGGCGATTTGAATGGATGGGTGGGGTGAATGAAGGGATGGTTTCGTGTCAGCCATTGGTATGTACGGTGACAAAAGGATGAATGGGAATGGAAAAAGTCTACGTGAGATATGCTTGGAATGGAACCTTTTTGTCTCAAACACCTTTTTTGATCACAAGGAAATCTATCAGTACACATTGGAGAGAGGAAATGAAAGGTCGATGATTGATTTTGTGGTGGTTGACTCTAGACTGAGATCCGCTACTGTTGATACTCGAGTGTTTCGAGGCGCCGAGATGGAAACTGACCATTTCCTCGTTGTTTCAAGAATACTTTTATTCCAAGGATGGCGGTTCATGACAAAAACAGTATCGGCGCCATCTAGAGTCAAAATTGAGAATCTGCAGAGGGATGATGTCAGAGAAAAATTTGAAAGGAAAGTGGGTGAAAAACTGAGTGAACAAGGAGCGAGTGAGCTGAATATAAACAATGCATGGGAATACATTAAGGTTACTTTATGTGAATCAGCGAAATAAACCTGTGGCATAGCTACCCAAGGAAGGAAGAAGGAAGGGACTATGGCATAAAGAAACTTGTGAAAGAAAAGAAGAATGCGTGGCTCTATCTGTTGACAGTAAATGGGGATGAATACACGAGAGCAAAAGACCTGTGCAATGCCTGTAAGAAAAAAGTTAAATCTGGTGTGAAAGAAAGGAAAGAGCGGCTAAAAAGAGAAGAAGGGGTGAAAATGACTGAGAATTTTCAGGATAATATAAAATTCTTCTGGAAGGCGGTCAAAAAATCCCGATGTGGTGCTGAAAGCAGTAGTATGAAAGCTATTAAGTCAGTAAATGGAGAGATGTTAACGAATGAGGATGAAATATTTCCAGGAAACGTATGAGAATGAAGAAATAAGGAAATAATGTAATGCTGACGTTAGTATAGTGAGTAAGATTAAGAAAGGATCACTTAGGTGGTTTGGTCATATGGAACGTATGAATGAGGAGAGAATGGTAAGAAAGATATATGACGCAAGTGTTGATGGCACCAGAAATAGAGGACGTCTGCGGAAGACTTGGCACGACCAGGTAAACCAGTTAATGGAGAATGGTTCTGATAGAAGCCTCAACAATCGGCGAGCTTGTATGAGAAGATATATGAATGTGGATGAGGCGAGAATTGTGTGTCAGGACAGAAGAGTGTGGCGCTCTATCTTCTCTGCCTACCCCCGCGGATGGTAAGTAAGTAAGTAAGAATAGAAGCATTTGTGCCCTTCAAGGTTAACGGGTCACGCTATACCACAGTAAAAGGGACTGGTGGAGAATGGGCTTCGATTCGTCATAAAGTGGTGACGCAGCGCAAGATAGAGAAAGGTGGAGGTGCCATTTGTAGATTTTGCGACCCTGACCCTCTTAAGATTAGATATAATAAGAAAACTTACCATGAATAACCGCAAAGGCTAGTGCGAAGACGATAAACCTGGTTTTCAACATTTTGAAAATGATCGTGCTACTTCTTCCGCCGGTAAAATAAGACTATATAAAAAAAAATCATATAATTTCTTATTTATAATGTATTTAATCTAAAATTAACAGTCGTGTAAAGATAAGTTATGGATTCATTTTTTGGATTATTGATTATGAAAACAAATCTTGAAAAGATATGGTATACAGTTTTATCATTTAAAATGATTATGAAAAATGCATTAATTTTGAATGATTTTGTGGCATGAAATGAAGAGATTACAGTTAGAGCCGCATTATGATTTAATAACCTAAGGCACATGCCTAGTGTCCATATTTCGACAAGGGTAACATAAACAAATAAAAAAAACACTTCTCTGATTTCAGAGGAAAGATAAAAAGATAACAGTTGTACCAATTTAGTTAATGCTTTGCTGTTACCGCAATTTTGTGACAATGGAGTAGTTAAAGAAATAGAAGATGCCATATACTCTTAGAAATAACCAAAAACGGCTGTTGAATCAACTACAATACCATGAAGGGCGAGAAAAGAAAATATATAGTGGGAGTGTCGTAGTACTAGTGAGTTATTAGTGTAGGCACTGTATAATGATTATGTTAGAATGTTGGATAGCCATGCTTCTGATTGATCTCTACCGGATTGGATCATATATTGGGTTTATATTTGTGTAATCTTATTGGAGTTGAACGATTTCCAGTTGGTACTGAGTGTGTTGTACAGTTAAGGAGCTAAGACACGTAGAATCTTTAAAAAAATGTCTTTGTTGCTCTCGAAACTGGCGTGTAGATGATTGTTGTTTGTCTTGTGTTGTGTCCATGATTTATTACTTGGGGTGAGTTGTTGTTAGCATGGAAATATTGGACGATATATAGATTCAACATATAGATTCGTCTTATGCCTAGGATTGAAGAAGCTTGTTGTGCTGGGCCACATAGAAGGGCGAATACGAAGAGAAAGATCCCCCACTCGTTGGACAGGCCAAGTGGAAAAGGCAACAGGGACTTCTCTGGTGACAGCCCTAAGGTCTGGAGGATGCCGAGAAAAGTGGTGGAGCATAGTCAAGTGGGCGGGAGTTAATGGAGACCGTGATCCTGTTATGAGGGCCGACGTGAATGATGATGAGCGACCTCATTTCCACTCAAATCAATGTACTTTTGAACTCTTTATGCTAGCTTCAGGATTCACTTTCTTACATTAGTACCGTGTATTGTTCACCAATAATCTTGCCTTCACTGAAAAATTTTCATTTTCAATTTTTACTCAAACCATCATTCACAATGCATATTTACAAAAATATCTCAAATGTAATATGGTCATGTTGTTGTAAAGTACTGTATAAAATCAAAATAAAAATAGAAAATTATAGTATCTTCATAATTAAAGGATCCGGTATTGCCTAGGCCTTTAGATGATCCTATCCTTAATTCGGCGCTGGTTACAGATGATGAAATCTTGTAATATACTCTTATTTGAAATAATAAGTCACGTTCTTTTTTACCATATTATTTATGATAGTTTCAGATTCCCTTTCTAAAGTTAAGAAGAATTATTTCGAATTTACCAACACATTCAAAGAAAACAGAAACCATTAAAAAATATATATTTTATATCCTGGTTGAGATAAAACAAGAGAGATTGATTATATAATATAGTGAGAAAGGCATTATCAGTAAAAAATTATATAAGACCGCGCAGACAAAGAGGTCTGATGAGTGAGGAGTGCAGACGATCATGTAATCGGCGTCACCGTAGTAACAGTGAAATTGTTTTTCGATATTTTGGAACTTTGATAAGATTTTTTCGTAGTTTATTTTCGTGAATAATTTTTACAGAAAGCAGTTGAGATGTGCAATATTATATGTGTTCCGAGTGCAATATTTATATTAATAACTCTATTTATATTAATGCTATATTAAATATTTTAGCAATATCTTCGAATTTGTTGCCCAAGTTTTGTATTCTGTGTAATAGAAAATTAAACTGACCGACCGTCATAGTATTGTTACAATAGTAAAGTAATATAATTTTAATATTTCTGGCAAGATCATAAAAGTTGATTAGTCGCAATAAATTTCTGCTTTCAAATTTATTATGCAAAATTTTTAATAGACATACTATTAATTCTTTTTTCATACAGCTTTAATAAATTCATTAAATATATATAAGAGAAAATCATAATTTATTTGCTCTCGTGGTAAAAATTAAGTTCATGAATGACATCTGAGAATTTTACTTTGTACTCTTTCAATTGTGTGAGAATACGCATTGTATAAAGGTGATCATACAATTGAGTTATACTGAATATTTTGAATTATTTAATAGTCGCAGAGCGTACAGAACTAAATATCAAATATTTTTCCTATAATTTAATATATGTATTAAGTATAGTGGTATATAAGGATGCGTTACATTCCTTGAGTTGACTAAAGGTTAAAAATATCGGTAGACACACATTTGGCACCCCTGACCACCGATTTTAATACTGGCCTTCGTTTTTCATATTAATATTTTTCTATGTATTACATATTTAATTACATATTGTGTAAATAATGAGAAGAAATTAATAAACTTTCTAATATTTTTTAGATGACAATTTTTTTATACCGTGTAATATACCATATTTATATATTTTTTTGATATTTTACAGACTTTTTAAAAACACATATTCATATATTATGTAATTATAATATTAACAATTACGCGTGTGATACAATTTTTAGCGAGTGTTCAGTGGGAAAAACAGAGGTTTAAAAATTTTCTTAACAAAGGTCTTAGATTCTTAGTACACTGCATTATTTTCTATCCATTCTACGAAGGAGCTGACTCGACTGAACACATCAGGATAACCATTGGCACATGGGTTCCCCCAGGATACAACACCGACCAGCTTATTGTTTGCTGTCAAAGGTCCTCCAGAATCACCCTGAAAAGAAAAAAAAAGATTAGTATCATAAAAATAAATGCAATATAAATATATACTATAAAAAGTTAATAGATATAGGAATCTGATACATTTTTTTAATGACTTCAGAAATGAGATTTAAACATGGGTAATACGCATCTCTAAGAGTATGCACTAGGTGATGGAACTACTTCTGAAAGTACGAAGTAGTGTTTGAAAAGTTTAGGAATGAAAACTTTAAAGATGAAAAGGGTCGAGGACATCCTGCTTCTGTTGAAAACCGACGAATTGAAAGCTTTAGCGGAAGAAAATACACGACAAACAACTAGCGCTGTTAACTGAAGAGGATCCATCTAGTTTCACGATAATTATGACCTTTTGAAGCAGCCCTGCTGTAGCAAATCTGCTACATGTCGATTTTTTGGTTATGGCACTTCAATAATGAGTTGTATACCGATACACGTCAATGTGTGCGTGAGCGCTATCCAAGCGAGAAAGAGACAAAGTTATATGACAGTTTCACGCTAGACAGTAATGCAACAACGCACTTGACGTCAGTTGGCGCATGGTATCGGTTATGTACACTGCGCACAGTGTGTTGTTATTTGATGTGGTACAGAATAATAGTAAATTTAATACATTATTAATAATAATTATTAAACCATTTTTAAAAATTTTCGAAATTTCTTAGTGGTTATTAATATAACAGAGTATATTGTTCACTTTTAACCAAAATTTATTTTCTTCACCTACTAGCTTCAGGACATTATTATTATTAAGATGTGATTATTATTATTTCATTCCCTATCTATAAAATAATTAAACATTAATCAAATCTATCTTCTGTTATATTATAATAATAATAAAAATTATACTAGCAACAGATTTGTTAGTGGCTGACTGTACAGTACAATGCATTTCACTATCGATCTCTATTTTTTCTATTCAAATAATATTAGTTCACTTTTGAAATTAGTAAAAGTAACTTTGTGGTTGAAATTCATATTTTTATTTGTTAACTTTGTTTTAAAAATCACTTATTGAGTTTAAATACATCTACCGGTTTAGAAAAATACAATTTTTTTCTTCAGGATATCAATACTAATTTAAAACATATATAATTGTTTCTTTACCAGAATCTATTTTTAAAAAAACAAACAATTATTTAAAAAATAAATTTAGTACCTAACTCAAATTGTTACTTAATACAAATAATTTATAATTTTTTGATTAGTTTTACACGCTTTATTTATCTCCAACGATTAAAAATAAAAATGATAAAAAATTGGGATTATCAATTTTGCATATAAACGGTGTTGGTCACAAATATTTTTTTTCCTAAAAAGAATTCGATTAAATTTGTTTTAAGTAACAATTTGAGTTAGGTACTAAATTTATTTTTTAAATAATTGTTTGTTTTTTTTATAATAGATTCTGGTAAAGAAACAACATATTTTGATTAGTATTGACATCCTGAAGAAGAAAATGGTATTTTTTGAAACCGGTAGATGTATTTAAACTCAATAAGTGGTTAATAAAACAAAGTTAACAAAAAAAAATTAGTTCTCAAAAAATTGCGTATGTACATTAAAAAATGTGGAATTTATTCATTTGTGGTAAATACTTAGTCGATCATAACTTTACTATGATGAACAAATGATGAACAATGGTGAGTAAAAAATAACATACGTGACAGGCTCCTTCTCCCTTTTGAGTCAAAGTGCAGATCTGCGAGGACACCACCTGGTTGCCCCATACCTGTCTGCACTGGTCGTGAGAGATGACCTTCAGACTGATCGTCTGTAGTGTATCTGATGCGTTTCCGGGGTACTGAAAACAAAATATTTTTAGATTCTTTATATTTAATCATATTTATGCAGAACAACCTACCACTCTTCATCTGTTATTACAAATACTTTGAGATTAGGAGTAAGACTAGATGTAGGTACATGGAAAATATATAATATTATATATCCTTAAAATATAATGTATATACTGAATGTAACACATCCACCTACTCGTCGTGTACAATGAAGGAAATCCCAAAGGGTCCCACCCTATCCCGAAATCGTTTTGTGAGTTGTTTACGCTCGCTTCGATTCCATCCAACAAAGCAACAATTGTAATATTTTACAAAATCTTCAAAGCTTTTTTGGAATATATTTTAAAGTTATGACAGTTAGTTACTTTTCAGCAAAACTTTGTGGCTTTATTTTCTTCATACATATTTTTTTTCTTTTCCTTTATTACATTTGGTCATTATTGCATTTTTTATTATATTTAGTCATTAACTGATATAGGTTGGTTCCGATATCATCATACCAGAGCCCATACCTGTACAATATGTGTGCGGTTCAGAATCAAAAGCAGACATGTCCGGGTAAAATGCAAAAAAAAGCCATTATACCACAACTGTCACATTTGGAGTCATATTAAACATGACCAATGCCACAGGTCACATGACCAAATACTGTCTGAAAACATATTTGTCTGAGTTTGAATTAATTATCTATTGGACATGTTTGCGATTGAAGTAACACAGGCTAGTCCTGTAGACATTAATTTATTTTATATTTGTACGTACCCTAACTCAAAAACCATACAAATTGGACATGTCTGATTTTGATTATCTATATCTCACATTGATTAATTTGACGCAGTGGCGCAACTAGGCAAATGCAGCCAGTGTAGTGCATTGGGGCCCACATTATAAAGGGGCCCAAACAGTTCGCGCCCTACAATCAATTAGAAATCTATATTTTTACAATTATCGATACCTTTCACAGCGTTGAATCCACAACGAGATGGGGAATTTTAAAATCAAAAATCGTTTCTCACGTACATTGAAAAAACACTTATCGATAGCAGTACCCCACTATATGGCGGGCTAGAAAGACTACCACTGTAATGTGAAAATCACCTTAAAGTGAAGTAAGTATTTTTAAATTGTTAACGACAAGCAAAATATGAATATAATGTAGAATAAGAGACTAACTTTATTCTCATTATTTAATGGATAAACCACGCTGCTTGTACTAATATTCGTATATATTGTATACAAAACTTATTTAGGAGGCCCTTTTTTACATTTTGGATCGGGCCACAAATTATATAGTTGAGCCACTGATTTGACGTGAGACTCGTTATCAAGTTGAATTCAAAAGGCAGCTAGAGAGAAGCTATAGAAGTCATGCACCACCAAAATGGTCACATTTATGTGTTGAAGTCGCAGAACTCGGCCACAGTCCGGCAGAAATTCATTCTGTCCAGGTCGGAAGAGGGTGCTGTAAAGTGATGTAAGTTTAAAAAAAGGTAATCAATTTTTACAAGCATTTTATATTTAAGTAGCGTGTGCGGGCGGACGAATTGCTCTTACCGATAGCGCACTGAAACATTGTCAGTCCATCGCTTAAAATCTGACCGAAAAACTAAAAATATCCAATGAATTTCTTCCTAACAAATAAATACTTATGAATGGCAATTTTTATGATTTTTTTGGGTCAATAGTGAAAAATATTTGAAATATATAATTTTTTTGAGATAATATTGCTAGCACAGTTGTAAGTACAATTTCATTGTATAGTGTATTAGTAAAATTATATGATATTTATACTTTATGAGAATTTTTATTTTGCTCATGAAAATTGAAAATGACATGATACCCATACCCGATGAATTAAAACACTTACAGATGTCCTTCCCCATCCAGTCAGAGTCACCGGAACGTCACCGAGGATTTCTTCGTCTCCGATGGCGATCGCGGTAACCAGGTCGGAGAATTTGATTTCGTTTTTGAGAATAATAAGGGCCAGATCATTTGTTTTGCCCCACCAGTCGTACTTCTCGTGGATGATGTATCTCTCCACTTCGTAGACTGTTCCCCCGGAGTTCAACAGGTTGGTGCCGGCGGTGACGGTAAGGGTAGAAGGAAGTCTACTGGAAAAAATAAATAACAATATATATACACGTATTTAATGAAAAAATATTTTTGTTGTGGAGTTGCAATTTCAGAAAATAGTTCTGTGGTGTTTATAACACATTTGTAATAAATGAATCGATTAGAAAGATATACCATATAATTTTTTTTATTTATCTATCGAACAAATATTTTTATTCAGGAGAACACATTCTGATTGTGAAGTTGTAATTATTCAGAACATAGGTCTGTGATGTTTAAATTATATTTAATACATTAAATTAGTATTTAGAATAAATATTTTGTTTCAACTGGGATTCGAACCTGGATCTTTTCCTATCCGAGGAAATCCTTCACTATTTTTAATAAAATATAATTTTTATACGTTTCTTTATATTTTCATATGATTTTTTTATTAATACTTTAAAATATACTTTTAAAATAGTTAATGTATGACACAAATAGCTGTCGTTACAATTCGATGTCATAAACTGATTTATCTGGCTGGACGTTCCAAAGTTGATTGTACTTTGTTGAAACTACTCAATCGTACCTCGAAATAGTTTTATATTTTAATTATTATATTTACTCTTACTAACTTATGCATTCATTCATCATTCATGGGTAGCTGCCCGAGTGACAGCTACGTCACTAATTAAACATTATACTCAAAACATTACTCTGAAACTACACAATTTAATGTTTGATTGTTATTAAATTATTTGTTAGTTTCGGATTGAAAGAGCATAAAAGAGCCATCAAATGTCAGACCTGCAAAGTAAATAAATACCCTTAAACCCCCGATAAATTTTAAGGTCATCAAAGATGAAAGATTTTACTTTTTTTTTTGTTTTTCGGCAAAAGATATTCTATTTTTAAGGAGAACACATTCTTATTGTGAAGTTGAAATTTTTCAGAACATATAAAATATGTTCTGAAAACAGAAATTGATTTTATATTATTTTATTTTATTTTATCTGGCTGGATTGATTTATCGTCCGGCCAAATAAATAAGTTTATAACATCGAATCGTAACGACAGCTATTTGTGTCATACATTAACTATTTTTAAAATATATTTTAAAGTATTAATAAAAAAAATCATTTGAAAATATAAAGAAACGTAAAAAATTATATTTAATTAAAAATAGTGAAGGATTTCCTCGGATAGGAAAAGATCCATGTTCAAATCCTAGTTGCAATTAAATATTTGTTCGATAGATAAATAAAAAAAATTATATGGTATATCTTTCTAATTAATACATTTAATTTGTATTAAAGGTATTCTACTTTGTACTATTTATTACAAATAGTCCTTTAGCTTAAGTATGAACTAGATTATATTATCAAAATACTTTGATCCTTACTCATCAGCGCAGTGGGCCGCTGTGAGGACCGTCTTTTGATTGATGATGGAACCGGAGCATGAGAAGGAGCCGGAGACCTTCAGAATGATCTGATACGGGGCTGCACCCTTCTTTGCTTCGCTCCCTCCTACAATTCTCCAGCTACTGTCTTCATCGGTGGGAGCCCCTGTGGAATTTTAACAAAGAAGTAGTATTGTTAATAGTTGGCTTCTGATGGGATAAGATCCCGTGGACTGTATCGATTACAATAATGATTAGTTGACTCAACCCGAATTGGATTCAGCAAGGAAAAAAATGCCAGATGGATCTGGCCTACTTTGCTCTAAAGTCCTAGGTTGGACGTTGTTTTCACCCCCAGTGGACTCACACCTCTTTTAGTGAAGAACCGAGATATCACTGCACTTCCGGAGCTGTTTAGAACACCGCCTCTTCGTGGTACCAGCGTTACGCACGGCGCTGTTTTCGGACGATAAAAAAGGAACACAGATCTTGACAGTGCAATGTCAGAAGGCAATCTGTTCCCACGTCGGCGAAATCTCTACGTCATTAGTTGGCCTGAGCGGGACAGGTATATTAAGGTATATATTGGAAGGACAAAATGCACAGGGAGCAGGTACTCGACTTGTGCCAGTGTTTCAGCTTGATACATTACAATTTATTCTGAATATTCATTTTTATATGTATTTTATCTTTTACGTGTCCAATTTTTTTCTTATTATTTTCTTTAACAATACATACACTAGACCGCAAAACTTACTATAATAAAAAAATAAATAAAAGTAGTTAAAAAATGGACGAATAAAACATACCGTTAATAAACACGAAGGCCAGAGTGAACAATACACATGTTTCTCGCAACATTTTGAAATTTACAGCAGCACTTCTTCAAATGGTAAAATTGGTTTAGGTTTTAAAAAATTATAAAT